>JAWNMV010000257.1:1325000-1860000 GCA_035043635.1 Drosophila rellima | reverse complement strand
TGTCCAAAAGGCTGAGGCCATTTTTATCGGACGCACCAACCATTGTTCAGTTCTAGTTTTTGGGTTTCTTCGTCACATTTATATACCCTTGCCGAGGGTATTACAATATTGTCACGAAATGTTTAGCACACTAAATGAGGCGTGGTAGACTTCAAAATAACCGATGTAAAAGTACATCGAAAAATCGACAGCTCGTTTTTGCGAAAGCGATTTTCAAGTACTAAAACTCGATCATTTTTTTTTGTGACGATATATTGACAACTCGATTTTTGTTCTGACGATTTTAACATTTCAATTTAAAACTAGATTCATGATTTGGATTTACATCACTTCTCAGCAAATAAAAATTTATATAAAAACAGTTGACTTGGATGTCTGGTCTACTCGGATATATGCTTGTAAGAAATCTTTACCAATCGTTACTATAGATATAAATGAAATTGAGCAACTATGTTGCTAAGCTTTAACTTTAACAACTTTAAGTTCCTGTATCTCAATAATTGTAGCATTGGGAAACAAATAAATTAATAATAATAATATAACAAATACCTAACATAGGATTGATCGGTTGAAAATCTACCTTAACTATGCAAAACTTGTTAGTGTTTCTAAATATCTCAACTAAATTTGGCAAGGATATCAAATCTTCGGCGTTCCGAAGCTAAACATTTTTTCTGGGCTTTTTTTTCGTTGACTTCTTGTGTCGCCCTCAGCTTAAGATTCAGCTTCAGCTTTAGCTCAGAACTTGAGCTTGATCTTGGAGTTGAGTTTAGCTCCTTTAGCCATTAACCTGCTAAATTACGAATGAGGCAAAGTGGATTTAACTTGGCCTCTTCACTCCGCATTGTGGCCCTGATCCTGGCAATGATTGCAGTCGGCAACAAAATTGTTTCAGTCTCTGTCGCCCTTTTGGATCTGTCTCTCAGTCCGTCTGTTTGTCGGACAACGCGTCGTCACAAATACGAAGGCAACAAAATCTGAACAGATAATGACCACTGTTCTCGCACTCAACTACAAGATGAGCGGCTGATATGACGATGACGAATGCGACGATTTTGAAGACGTTGCCCGTGCTGCCTCCCGGTACTGTGGCCGTCATGGAGAGCGAGACGGAAAAGGAGTAGGAGTAGGAGTAGGAGTCGGCGAAGGAGTAGGAGATGGAGATGGAGATGAAAATGGAGGTGGGGGCGGTGATGATGTTCAACTCAACCCAGACAGAGAGACAGTTAGACAGACAACGGTATGGCCGATGATGGTTATGTTGATGCCCGATTGTCCGATGCCCGATTGTCTGATGTCCGATTGTCCGATTGTCCGGTACAGCCATAGGGTGCTGACCGTACCGGACTCTCTCTCCCTCAATCTCTCGCTTGTGTCGCTCGCTGTGTCCTGTTATTGGAATAATGAGTTTTTAGTGATGCGCATCGATTTGTCAATTGATGATTTGTTGTTTTCAGTTTTCATTTCGTACACTGGCAGAAAAAATACATATTTAACTTTATATTTAATATATGTACAAATTACTAAAATTGGGTTAACAAATTTCTTAAAAAAATTATCGTAGATCGAGCAACTCTCTAGTTTCACTAGAAATGAGTAGGACAATTTTTTATAGAAGTTGAAATGGTTGACAGAACAAGTTTGCAATACCTTAAATCTTTTGCGACCTTAATTATTTTAATCTTAGTGTGAAAATAAAGTTTTTCAAATTTGAAGATTTAAGTACGAGTAACTTAATAGTTTCTCTCTGTGTACTCTCTTTATTTCGTTTTTCTTCCCCACACACTCTGATGTCTACAAGTGTTTTGCGATTCAGAATTGACTATATCATTAATTCCACTTTTGTCATATTGAGAGCTTTACAAAATTTGATTAATTGCATAGTTTGCGTCATGGGGAGTGAGAAATTGTCACAATTGTAAATGTCCCTACGTGAGATTTGAGTTTATTTCTACACGCTTCTCAAGTAAATGATAATCGTATCGTCCGATTCAAAGGACTTGCTGTCAATGATCTGGCTTGTTTCTGATGCCTGTATTATTGATGATTCGCTATCATCCTGGCCAGTTGGTAATTTGTTCTTGCTTTGTTTCATTTTCTTCTCTTTTCGGGACTCTCAATTATCGCTCGACATGAGAAATTTATGGCGAGAGGTTATACAACCGAAGACGAACGATCACGATGACGTAGACGAAGCATCGACGAACGGTCAATTAAGTGCTAAATTCAGAATCATGACATGCATATGCATGCTCAAATTATAAGAGTTTAGCACAGACTCCAAGTGGAGACTTTTCATTTTAAGGTCATTATTTTCAAAATGATACTTTTCAAAAGAAATAATAATATCATCAACAGTGTAGATTCTACACCAAGTACTTGACTCTGCTTTAAATTTAATCCTTAGTGCTAAGCTCTAACCTTTTCTCTACTGTAGAGAATATTTCTACTATATTGAAAACATATTTGAATTATAAATTTTCGTTAAAAGATACAAGTGTTCAATTCCTAAGAACTTATAAAAGCCCATTTATACTAAATAGTGTTACCCCAAGAAATTGGAACAGTTGTGCTGAAAGAGTTGCAATACCCATAGAAGATAAGATGATATGTCTCTCTGTAAAAGGGTAGATTCTTAAACATGCATTAATATGCAGGAAAAGCTGACTTTGCTGATCCATCATTGAGCATATTGTGTAAAAGTGTTTCATTATTTATTACGCAATAGCAAAACAATCTAAAATATTGAAGCAGCCACTTAAGAAATCAGCAACAATAACTTCCAATGCGGATAAGCATAAATGTTGCACACCCTCCTCTTATACTACCCCTACCCGAAAAACTCCCCTTTCTAAAAGCATATGTGTATCTTACCCTTTTGTCTTTTCAGTGACTGGTGGAAAAACTTTGGCTACCAGTCAGTTCAATCGCCCACTTGCCAAACCGTTTGTCCATCCATCTGTCCTTCTGTCCGTTCATCCATCCATCCATTTATTCATCTATCTCGAAACGCGACCTGAACGTCCGTCCTTATCGGCTGAATTCCAGAGGCATAGAACGAATTAAATGCTTACATCACCAAAAAGGATCACACAAACCTCTGCCAGCCAATGTCAAAGACTTTCAAAGTGCTCACTTTTGTTAAAAGTTTGCAAATCTAACGAATTTTGCATGCTCTTACGTCATTTTAAAGGTAATTGTTTCATCGTTTGTCAAGTAAGAATCTTTATTATTTTTTACGTTGAGATTAATTGTGTACTTGGTTTATGGTATAAATAATTTATTTGTCGATAAGTAAACTTACAAGAAATTGTGAATTTTAAGCTCCAGTCTTTCTTTCTTTCATATGAAATGAGTTTGCAGACTTATCTTTTTCTCAATAACTCTTTTAAATAATCAACTCTAAACTATGTTGAATACTAAAGCTAACCTACAATGTTAAGCTATAGTAATAAAATGTTTATTTATTTATTAAATTTAATATAATTAAAATCATTAAATCGTACACTGTTAATTATTTACTTTTGTAAAGATGTATAAGCTATTAAATGTCAATGAAAACGTCAATGAAAACTACTTGTTCAGTTTTTAACAATTTCTTCCTCACCAACAATCTTCGCCAAAGGTCAAAAACAAATAATTAGTGCCCAATTAAAGAAAGAGTATTGAAATGCAAGTATTAAATAAAAATAAAAATATAATACAATAGCAATAGCATATGTACGTATATTTTGGGGGAGGGGTCAAGTCTGGTTTGGTTTGGTTTGGCTTGGTTCGGTTTTGGAGTCAAATAGATGGACGAATGGACGATGGATGGACGAATGGCACACTTTGCCCTTGTACACTTTGAGCATACTTATGCCTAAGCCGGGGCCAGGTGTGTGAGCCTTAGCGGCACAAATCGCATTGACGTGTGTGCCAAGAGAGCGTAAAACCTCAAACACGTTGTGTAACTTTCATGCGTTCACAGTTGAACCGGAAACGGAAATCTAATAGACCAAAGCATGCATAAGTGATGAAGCGAGAAAATGTACCCTACTTTCCTCCCGCAAAAAAACCCTTTTCAAAATGTTCGACCAAAAAGGAAAAAAATAAAAATAAAAGAGCCGCTCGTCGAATCTTATCAGAAGGCTTCAAGTTTCGCCCATCACGTTTGCCTTTATTGTTACCACCTCCACCTCCACCTCCACCTTCACTTTGTTTCCTTTTTCTCTTTCCCCATTTTCATTCTGTTGCTCGCGGGGAAAGTGAAGTTTTTCTTTTGGAAAACTTTTACAGCCGCAACCTTTGTCCAGTCGAGTCAAGCGTATGTGTGTGTTGATGGGATGGGAAAGTGGGTTAGGGTATGAGGTGGGGTGTGTGTGTGTATTGTGTGTTGTGCGTGGCATGCCCTTGATATTGTGGACACATGTTTTCGGGAAGATTACCTTGTCAATCGGTTCGTTGAACGATTACTTCTCAAATGTTTTTCGAAAACTAAAAACCAAAAGCCATCACCAGGAAGAAACTAACCCCCTCTCTCTTCTAGCCTTTTCAGCTTCTTGTTCTCTTCGGAAACAAAAAAAAAAAATGAAAAAAATACAATCTTTGGTTTACCAAAAGCTGTCAGACGTAGCCTCCAAAAAGATTCACAACTTCCTTCCTGCATGGCAAATAGAAAGCAACACACGCACAACACACACCACACAACACACACCACACACTCACATCTCAACACCAGGCAAAACAACAGGCAACACCATCATCAGGGGCATATCACAGATGAAACTGAGCGACAACATTGTTTTATTTCTCATTTCACAGTCAATGCAATAAAATCGCCTAAATATGCTACTCAGAAGGTAAATCGTTTCTTTGGCTCGTTGCAAGTAACAAAAAAACAAAGAAAAAAATTGGAAAAAGCAGGCAGAAAAACGGAAAACAAAATTCGCTTCATCTGCATCGAAAATGCGCCCCGCGGTGCAAACATTGGCGCCTTTTGCTAACCCCTTGAGCCAAAATCGTTCGACTTTAGCCAACCAACTGGTTAGTGGTCTATACGAAATTTCTTGTTACCTACAAAAACTTCTTGCTCATATTAAAGACTCAAGTGGATCCTACCTACAAGCTCTGACCATGCATCTACAGTCGAAGTGCCGGAAGGAACTTTAGTCTAGGGTATTCAAAAAAGCCAAGACACTTAGAGAACAAATTTTGGGAAATGTATTGAGAAAGTTCATATACAAAGATTGCTCTCCAGTTTAGATGAGATAGACATTACCTTTATATTCCCAAATTCTTATAAAGGATGTATCTAGCCCAATTTTTAAAAAGCATTCCCTAGGCCGTACGATTAAATGGAACAAAACATATTTTATTAAATTTCAGATAGGGAGATTTGATCCCTTAGCACTCGAAAGATTTGGATTATATTTGAAAAATTAAGATCGTGTTTAGGTTCATTAAGTTTCAATCAAACCTCAACCATTTAATTCATACCACGTATTTATTTCATTTCTAGTTATAAAGTTTTTATTTAGATTTACTAATAAATGAACATACTTTTTAGTAGAAAGAGAGTATTAGTCTCTGATTTCGGTATCGATATATTCAAGACATTATATTTGTCACTGTTACTTTATCTGATTAAATCTCAATTTATTCAGCTGTCTATTTATATATATATATCTATTTACATATATGTAAGTTTATTTTTATATCTGTCTACTGCGTCTTTGGTTTACGTACTTATACGACAATAATCTAAACTATTTCAGATAGTCTGAGAATTTCAAACTTCTTCTGGTTTTAGCTCTTAATCTATCTATCGAATAAAATTTATTTGTTTGTAGTTTTATATCCTTACCTATCACATAATGAAATATAATTATCGAACCCATAATTATGTCTAGGAATTATGGCAGTACATTTGGTTATTATTTCTATTCATGATTTTCAATTCAGCTTTAAGGTATTTCTCTCTCTTCACACACATGTGACAGTACGACATGTTTCTCTTACCATTCCCATTCCCTTTCTCAAGTTAGCTCATTAAGAGAGTCGTTAAGCCCAGCTAAATTGCATGTGACATGGCTTATCCAGGACCCAGATCAGATCATTTGACTCGCCGCAGAGCTTCCCGCATTATATCGTTTAAATGAATGTGACGACAGGATGCCAATGATCATGCCCAGAGTACTTGCTCCTCTGTCATTTATATTGCGGAAGTCAATTTTAAGTTATGATCCCCAACATAGCTCCCATATTTAGTTTACATAATATCAAATACTTTAGTAGATATTCTCAAAAATAATTAGTAAGTTTTTAACGATATATTGTGTACGGTATTGAATTTGATTATCGTATCATGTTTGTTTCGTATCACGAGTCAACGGCATTGAAAGTCGACGGTCACAACATTTGTTTGTTGTCGTGTTAATAATTTATTAAAATACTGACTTTCTGCCATTTTATGGTCTGCATTTTCCTTCAATCTCTTGCCCTTTTTGCTCCCTCTCCCGCTCTCCTGACATACCTGTTAGAGATTGAGTAATAGGGTATATTTTGTATAAATTCTTAATCAGCCGAGTCGATTAAGTCATATCCATTAGTCCGTCTTTATAAACAAAAAGGAGTCAGAGACTATTTGGTGTTGAGACGCGTGTAACACTTAGGGTCTTTTCAGAATTTGTTGTACGCTTCTCGTCGCTCCAAAACAAAGCCCACAATTACAATTAAAAAAAAAAATTCTTTTTGGTGTTGAACGATGACTTTAATTATTATCGGTCATTCTATTTAACAAAGTCAAGATAAGATATATTTAAAATTCATAGGTAATAGCATATATTTCGAATTGACTATTGGATATCTCAGAGTCGGTTAATTGACCATAAAAAAATTTAAACAGAACCAAAATTTTTAAAAATATAACTCTTATTTTTGTTGAAAGTTTAGTTCTATCATTAACGATGACTTTCTTTAATCACATTAAGATTGGATATAGTATTAGTAGCTATGACTATTTTGAATTTTTAATTAGATTGATCTGCTAAATATATGCAGTAGTTTCAATAACGTTTGCGTTTCATATTCATGGATGCATTAAGAATTTATTTGAAATCGGCTATCGGGTATTTTAGAGTCGGTATCTTGACTGTAGTATTCTTTCTTGCGTTTTTTTGCTGTTGTTGTCTCTTTTACGCTGTGTGCCGACAAGTGACCATAACGATTTAGACGATTGACAGCTGCGAAGTGGGTGTCCATTGCGTACCTTTAACCACGTCCTCCTCTCTATAACCAAATGCCGACAGTTCTTTAGCAGTTGTTGTTGAAGTTACTCTTGTTGTTGTTGTTGTTGTTGCTGCTGTTGTTGTTGTAGCTGTTGTCTTTGCTGTTATCCAGTCCGTGCTGTTGTTAAGTTTGTCATATTTTATGGGCCGCTTACGTCCGGCTACAGCAACAGCTCCAACTCCCCTTGCCTCTTCACTGCCCTTCACCACCTTCCCACCTTAGACATTTTGGCCCAGACTGCGGGCCCCCTCTGTGGAGTGATATATATGACAGGCGGATTTTGTTTTTAGTGGCATGGGTGACAATCCCTTTAGAAACTTTTATTTATTCACGCATATTGGCAAAATGTGCCCCTTACACGCAATTTGCAGAAGAGTGAAAGAACGGCAAGAACGTTAACTAAAGAGTCCGGCTAGAAGGACCACAAAAAAAGAAGACAATGAGACAACAACGACAACATCGACAACATGAACTGGACATGCTGTCTGTGTCTCCCTCCCTCCCTCTCTCTCTCTCTCTCTCTCTCTCTCTCTTCTCTCTCTCTCTCTCTGTCTCACCCGCTCTCTCCTTCTCTCAGTCTGTGTATTTGCTTCCAGTTATTGCATTATTAATTATTGTTAATTATCCACATGCATTTTTTGCAGCCTAACAATAAGTTGTGCCTGCCTGAAGGGGCTGGCGAACTGGCAGGGGAAAGGTAGGGAAAAGGGATTGGAAACCAGCCTCGTTGTCATGACACCTTGAACAACAAATCGACTTGTAATTTTCGCAATTAATAAGGACAAGAATAATAGACAATGGCAAAAATATATATGCCGACATATTTATTACGCACATGCTGGGGGCACACAATTAAAGTGAACATGGAATACATGTGCAAGTCTAAAACAAGCAATAGGTAACATTTGGTGTATTCTAATTGAATAATCATAGTTTTAATACTTGTAAACAAGTTACAATGGAGGACTTATTTAATATTTATAATTTTTATAATTTAAATAAAATGGTACCTTGGACGACATTGAAAAATGTCAGATATTTTTTTTTTAACCATAAAATATATTATGTTCCGTAATTTTTATTAGCAGGTCAAATAAAGCTAAGCTTTCTAATTTGACCTGCTAATAAAAATTAAGGAACATAATATATTTTATGGTTAAAAAAAAAATATCTGAAATTTTTCAATTAACATGGTTTAAGAAAATATGTAGAATCTAAACGAATTTATTTCATTTGCGATTTAAGTGACCATGGGAAACCCTTAAATAAAAGAGGCTACTAATGGTAACATTAGCAGATCATTAATAGCATTGTGAACATTACATTTTCTTGCGAACTTTGATTTAGTCTGCAATTAAAGTGACCACGGAGGATAACTAAAGGTGTTGCGTGTACGCGTATGTAGATTTTTTGAAAATAATTAACTTAAATGCCTGCGATGCTGACTGTGAGAGGGTCCAAATAGCTGCAGGGCAAAGCTCTGGCAAGGTAAGACAAAAGAAAGCGAAAGGAATAACAGGCAAATGAAGAAAACGTTAAGAGTTGGAATACAAATACAGATACAGATGCAGATACAGAGGCAGAGGCAGAGGCAGATACAGATACAGGAACAACGAAAGCTACAGGTAGTTAAAGGCCAAAGATTGGCCTAAGGAACTGCGGGAAGAGCGCAAGAAATTGCCGAATGCACCAAGAAGTGCGGTAAAAGATGATTTTTGGTTCTGTGTTTTTGGCAAAGTATCTTGTATCTGGGGGATACACATGTATCTTTGTGTGCCGAGCGGAGGCGGCGCCAGAGATCGTAACAGTAACAAGGGCAGCGTTAAAAAGAAATAAAAGTAACCTCAAACCACAATTGCAAAAACGAGACAAAGCAATCAAATGAGATCCATTTGTTCAGATTTGAGAGGAGCCTCAATTGATACATGTATAGTATGTAGAATAATAAGAAGTATCGAAAATCCTCTGGGACTTACAAAGAGACTTTAGGAGAGACGTAAAAAATTATTTATCAACTAAGAACAGTTGACCAAAAATAAAGTAAAAATTAAAATAAAATTGAACAATTAAAACGAATAAATTAGTAATTATATTTAAATTTATGTTTTAACTGAAATAATAAAAAAAGTAATTTAAAGATTAGGTAAACAGTAAAAGTGAACTGAAAAACAATCGTGTTGACATTACCTTGAGTGTTGCGATTAATCCAAGTTATGAGCACTTGCATTGTGTTGAAATCTCAGACTTAATTGCAGTTTATTTAAACTTAGCCAGTTTCAACTGTTCCAGCTTAAATTGAAATTCATGGGAATGTGATTTGTCAATCATTGCGACAGCCGTTAAAACTTCAACTCAACCGAACTGTGACACTTTCTCTCTTTTTATCGAATTCTGAACTGAACTGGAACTGTATGTTGTCAACAAAATTCAGAAAATGTGGTTAGTATGTTTAAGTAACTAATTGAAAGATTTGAAAAACTATCTTTTTAATTGTTTCCGAAACCAGAGTTCATTAGACGATTACATATTTATACAAGAAAATCACTTTATAAAGAAAATTTCCAAAGGAATTCAGTTAGAATATATGTGTATAGATCTAGGAATAATAGCAAGCTGACAGTTGATTTAAAACTTTTAAAGTTGAAAGATTTATTCACTACAAATTTAATTTATTTCGTTCAAATCATTTTTTGCCTCAAGATATTGATTTTTAGCTTAACATTTCCTCCCCTTAACTTTTTCAACAAATCAAAATTTTAAATATCCAGTTATAACATTTAATCAACTCCTGTCAAAATTACCTGTACCTAATTCTGCAAGTGAGCTACAATGAGCAAACTGCAGTGAGTTGTCGATTTTTCATGAAAACTTATTTAATAAACTCGACTGATAGTCAACATAAATATCGAGTTAAAGTACTTGAAAATCGCTTCGCGAAAATTGAGTTGTCGATTTTTCGATCACTATGCATACTTTTAAGGTTTGAAACTTTCATTTAATACATTTCATTTAATTCAAATTATGTTAAGCTATTTAGCTGAAGTCTTATCCAAGCTTAAGAAATTTCACACAAGGCACTTAGGTCATCTAAAAGCTTCAAGCACCTTTCTTCTCTATTCCTAATCTCTAGTGAGTTGATGCTTAACCCAAAAACCACAAGTTCTGCCTAGAGTGAAACTGTGTATGAGAATTCATTGTAGTTGTAGACATATTGTACATATGTATGTATGTACATATGTATGAATATACATGAGTCTGCTGTCCGAGCATGTCCTCGTTGAGAAGGATATACCTGTTTAGATTTGATGCCTGGCTGGGTCAGCATCTTTATCATAGATACTTACAGCAATGTCTGACTTTTCAGTGTGGAAACACAATGATGTTATGTGTAATGTGACATGTACGTTGTTCTTAATTGGCTGCATTATTTATGAGAATTTTGGCAATAGACCAAATGGGGGCCAAAATGTGAGACAGACAAAAAAAGGGTTGACATATTGTTACGCATGTATGCCTCTTCAATCACAGCCTCAAGACAGCTCACAGAGCGGTCAGTGGTGGATTTTCAATACTGAATTCAGGACAACAGGACGATCCTGGATACAAAATACATGCTACAGAATTTGGGCACAAACTATTGAATCGCCTGAGTGCATAAAATATTCACGAACTCAATTTAGCATAACGAAATCTTTCTTGCTCTTTATTAGCTGGAAGTATTATACATGCATATATATTATTGTATTTTCAGCTGGACATTGATTGCACAGTCTGTCAGACCTTTGAGTTATGTGGCAAGCATAAGGAAAACCATTAATTAAATGGCCCTTAATCAAGAGAACTAACGCATTTTTCCCAATGCTATTTTTCAGCTCATTTCCATCATTTGTCCCCGAGTATCGAATAACATTTGTTCCCAGTCCATCCCAAGGGTCTCTCTCTCTCCCTCACTCTCTTAAGGGAATTATGCTTTTGTGTGTGCATTAATGAGGTAAAACAATGAAATATTGATCTGCTTCCGAGGAAATTTCTAGATTTCATCAATAGTGCAAAACTTAGTCGGATAACTTACACCTAAGGGGCGAAAGTGTTTGCCTTGTAACTCAATAATTAAACCAAAAAAAAAATAAGAAAATAACAGAAATTCGAAGAAAAATGTATTCGAAGATTTAATGAACTGTTAGAAACCTGCAAAAAAAATAAAAGTGAATTATTGTTGTAGAAAGCTTTTGCTTTTTTTTAAGATTTGTTACTAGAAATTAACCATCATATAAAACAATAAATTTCAGTAATGGCATCTCTCCTTGCTGAAAAATGGTTGTCCTGAAGGTCAAAGCTATTCCTCAAAAAGACAATAATACATTTTAAATTTACTAAAAAAAAATACACTTGTATAATAGAAAAATTGGCTGAGAATTTAAAAAAAGATAATTTGATGTCTGGACAAATAAAAAAAATGGCTGCTAGTGTGCATATATTGATGAGTAGCACTGTGAAGCATAGAGTCCAAAAGCTGGCCCAGACATCCGGCCCGAAGAACTGACCAAAACAAAGCGACAACGAGACGAAGATGGAGACAAGCATGCTATATAACTTATATACTATAATATATATGCATGTATATAAATTGATATATACATGTATGTATACAATTTATATGATTGTGTGTATGTGTGGCAAAGAAGTCGCGTATCGCGTCCTCGGGAAGGGAAAAATAAATTACTTTAAACGGTTTCGAATAGCAAATTGCAGATTGTCATTTCAAAAGACATACCTTGCCACACATATCAGTGTCAATGACTAGGGACAGTCTCGGGACTCTGGCGAACTCTTGAGAGGTGTGCGCCCTTCTCACTCTCTCTATCTGTCTCTCTCACTCCAGGTGTGTGTGTGTGAACTTAAAATGACGAATGACCACAAAACAACACACACAAAGGGTTCTGAAATCGGGATCACAGTAAAGCCAGAACGGCAATAATAAAATAAAAAAAAAATATATATGAAGAAAAAACTTCAAAACACCAGTTTCGCGGGAATTGAGATT
Source organism: Drosophila rellima (assembly GCA_035043635.1). Classification (NCBI taxonomy): domain Eukaryota; kingdom Metazoa; phylum Arthropoda; class Insecta; order Diptera; family Drosophilidae; genus Drosophila; species Drosophila rellima. Next base: position 1,847,687 of record JAWNMV010000257.1, on the reverse strand, counting down.
GGGTTGAATTTTTATAATTGAGTTTGAGCAGATTTTGTTCTTTTTTCTTTTGCTCCGCTTTATTTCTCTTGTTGTTGCTCTTGTTGTATTTAATCTCTTCTTTTGTTCATTCAGTAGTAGTTTGTGGGGATCAGAGTCGTCTCTCTAACATCAGGAAGGAAATTAAAATGAGCCAAAATGGAACATGGCACATAAGACTGAGAGGTGCTTACATATATACACTCGCAGAAAAGCGTCAATAGAAGTCAAAGGTTAATCAATAGCGATCTGTTGATTAATCTTCTAATATAAAACACTTATTTAAGCACTTCAAAATATTTAAATAGGTTTATTTATTTATTTATTATTAATATTTTTGATTGGAAATGGCAAAGAACTTTTTTAAGTTGTATCTATGTACAATTGGAATCTTGATCTTGTGTCAGCTAAAAAATATATTCTTATATTTTAAATATTAAGAGCAGTTTTTAAAATAGCATGACTTTTTTTAAGTTCTAAAAAATTTTTTTTTGAGACATTCAAATCAAATAATTTACATATTTTAAATCTGCAATATTTTGCAACAAGTGTTTTTTTGGCAAAAGTGCAATAATTAATTTTAAGAACCATGAACATTCTTATACTTTCAACTTCTTATTCCGAAGAACTTGAAAAAAGTTAGTTTTTAGTAAAATTTAGGAAAATTATATTTAATTTGTTTTTATAATTGAATGCTTTTTTTTGATGAGTAAAGTTAATAAATATTGAAAATGTCTTAATAAAGGTTTGACAATGACTTCATTTAAGAATGTGCTGAAAATTTCGCTATATAAATACTACAAACTATGTGTATGCTCTAACTTATGTTTACGTCAGACGTATTCATATTAAGTTGAGCAAAATTCTTAGAAACTGAAATTTAGATCTTGCCCCTTTCTTCAAGTGCATGCAGGAACATGCAAGAGTTAAAGCCATAGTCAAAGCCATAGCCATAGCGATACTCTACTACTAAACAACCGCTATTGGCTCTGAATTATTGACATCTGTTGCTCAGACGCCAATCTGCAACAGATTACGAGCAACAGTCGCTGCTTCAGCAGCAGCAGCAGCAACAACATCGGCAGCAGCAGGAGCAGCAACAAGCATGCCGCATGTGGCAAACAGCGGCTCCTCGTCATTATGCATGTTCGGGGCATGTACACGGCAGTGTGCACTGTGCACTTTACCTGGCTAACATTATGGGTATGTATTGCAGCCTGGCAATAATAAGTACGAGTACGAGTACGAGTGCAACAGCAACAACAGCGCCACAGACAAATGCAATTTCGCTGTCCGATCAAACGATCGATCCTTTCTGTTTCTACCCGGTAGCCCAAAGGGCAAAGAAGTATAATAACTTTGCGACAGGGTATGTATGTAACATACAAAAGTATGCATCTCTGAACCTATTAAATATATTTAATCTTAATGAATATTTAAGGTAAAGTCGATTCAGTCATGTCTGTTCGAACTTTATTAATAATCTCTATAAAAGAGAAATATTTAAATAATATTCTTATAAAGTGAACGAAATTAAGCAAAAAAATGTATTGCCCAAACTTTGACAAACATCGAATTATCGATTCATATTTCATTATCAAAAAGTGATTCTTAATTGTTGGGTGTATTTATGGATATTATTGTAGGCAATTTTTGAGACTCAATAAAATCATAACTTAGTTTTCGTTTGCTTGCTCGAAATAATTACTAGATCAATATATGAGAAACAACTCAACAATAGGCACATTTTTTTATATCTTTAATCATCGTTGTAAGTATATTCACATCACAAGCTTAAAATATATTTTAGCAAACATTGATCCGGGTGTGGGTGGCTGCGAATCGTGTATATATTATTATATATTATTTTATTTTATTTTATTAATATTTAATTTTTATTTATATTAATTTATTTCAGCAGGTATGAAACTGTTGGGCATGCTCGTCTGTAGACTTTTACTTGTTGTATGCTCGCATGTGGTGCTCTATACCAATATGATGATGATGATGATGGTGGTGGTGGTGGTACTGTGGTGCAGTGGTGCAGTTGACGTCGTTGTTGCCATCGCCATCGCCATCGTCAGCGTCAATCGTTGCATCCAGGTCTCTCAGGTCCAGGCACAGGTTCACCTCTGTTACTCTCACTCCTCCCGGCTCGCGTCTCCCGCTCCCTCGTTCTTCATCTCGGTTTTGGTACTAAGCTGTTGCCATAGTATCAAGAGCGTGTAGCAAAAATTCGTGCCGTGACCGCCCCATTCAATTCTGTATTATCAGATTAGCTCTTTTCATAAGCCATTTGTTGTTGTTGTTGTTGTAATGCTATTGACCGCTAGCATTAAGTTAGGAGCCAAAGTTACCAAGCCAAGATGCTCTATGATGGTTGCTGCTCATAATTATTATTATAATAATAATGATCATCATAATCATCATCATGAAGTTGCTGCTTCTGCTGATGATGACACTCTGTTTGGCTTTTTGTCCTTGTCTTTTGGGGCTGGCCTCATGCGACAGGTGTAGCTAAGAGGCAATGCTAAATCATAAAAGCCAAGCTAATCCTTCGAATTGGCCGTAATTATGCATAACAGAAGCTTAGCCTCATCCTAACAGCAAGAAAACTCAGACTGGTCAACAGCTCATAATAATTGAGCTGCTTTGAATTGAGACAAAATTCCAGAAATCCAACTCGATTTAAACCAACAAATTGTTGATGTATCACGCGACAAAGATACGATACTATTTTTTTTTGTACTTAGTAGCAGGAAAAAAAGGTTTAAAAAACATGACTGATAGATTTGATATCTGTGAAAATATATGAATAATTGTTTAAATCATTAAAATTGATCTAATATAATGTTAGATCTTTATTTTAATATAAATATAAAACTCTGGGTCAAATTCAATTTATACTTCTTTAACTCCAAAGTCAAGAAATTACTCATATTCGCAATTTTTGTATTTTCTCTACAATCATGAAGAAACTTTTACCATAGAGTATAATTTTCTGGTATTTTTCAATGACTAAAGCGGAAGATAAGAACATTTTTTCTTCTTTTTTTAGTAGTTTTATTCAATTTGAAAGCTATACATTGGGAATTAATATTAGATTATAGACTTAACTCTTACACTGATTCCTTGTCTATTTTATTTAGTTATACTTTGGTTTATTGACTGTAATTAAAATTTTAATTGTTTTTCGTTAAACTCGTAATGTTTGAACTTAAGTGAATCGCGTTCTACGCCTTAAAAGTAAATAAAGTTGATAGATTAAAAAGATAATACAAGAGTAAATTTTCATAAGATTCGTGATATTTGAATGTGCAACGAATTTCAACGCCACATACTTTCAACTGGTTGTTGCAGCCATTTGGTGGCATACGAAGAAGCATAAGGTTCATGGTGTTGCTGGTGTTGTTGCTGATGCTGTTGCTGTTGTAGATAATAATTGTGTTGGTGTTGATATTGGTGTTGTTGTTGTTGCTGTTGTCGCTGGTAGTAATTGTTATGGTTGCTGCTGTGAAGCAGATTATGCTGCTGTTGCTGCTGCTGCTGCTGCTGTTGCTGTTTCTGCTGCTGATGGTACTGCAGCGATAAGTTGCTCTGATGCTGTTGCTGTTGCTGGTAACGATATGCTGCTGCCGTTGTCATAGCCAATGAGTCCTTAGCCAACGCTGTGGCAGCTGCAGTTGCATGTTGATTGCCCTGCAACATCATTGGATGTTGCTGTTGATGTTGCTGTTGCTGTTGCTGCTGTTGATATTGCTGTTGCTGTGCTGTCTCTGGCATGATGGGAAAGAAGGCGGCATGTGGCTTAAATAATTGGGCATAGAATGCAGCTGCAGTGTTGAGCTGCTGATAAGGATGCATCCCATAACCTTTGACATGTCCTTGCAGAGCCGCTGCTGCTGCTGCTGCTGCTGCCTTGGAGCGTCCCATAAATGTATTGCTGTTGTGGTTATGGCTGTTGCTGCGCCTCAAACGTCCCGTGGTCTCGCCAATTGTTAAGTCCTCCGCATACGGATCCAATGCCCAATAATGGCCACGTCCTGGATCGTCTAAGGCACGTGGAACACGCACAAAACACGGATTCAGACTGAGATTGTGACGTATCGAATTTTGCCAAACACTTTTATGATTCTGATAAAATGGGAAACTATCCGCAATCCATTTGCAAATGCCACTCAACGTTAGACGCTTCTCCGGACTTCTCCTGATGGCCATGACAATTAGAGCACTGTAGGTAAAAGCTGGTTTCGCATCCGACTTTCCATTGTTGCTGTCGGTGGCCGAGGTTGTTGAAATTGTTGGGTTCGTGGTGCCATCATCGGAGGAGGCATCCTCGGAGCTGTTGCATGAATCACTCGGGCTGGAGCTAAGAAAATACTCATGTCTCTTTTCCTCACGTTTGTCATCCGATAGTAACGATCTTATCGAGAAACTTGATTGAAAAACCGGCGACGTATCCATCGTTTCTAGAACTTTTCTTTAAACTCTGATCTATCCACTTCAAATGTCTGGAAGGAACTGTGACAATATCTCTTAATGTCTCGGGTATTTATTCTTGCCAACCTCGTCCAGCTGTGGGGATTACGAATACATGAATCCTGATTTGCGCCATAGATTAGTTTTGGCTGCCCTTTCGGCTAATTCCACAGTTTTTGGGCTTTATGCTAAATGCCACAGATCAATGAAATCCAAAGCCACCGGATTCCATTCATTGATCCCACAGCACGCACAAGTAATGGGATTAGTCAATCGCTTTTTAAATTGGATTATTTCTACCTGCCCACCTCCCAGCAATCCCTAACCCTATCTTGGCCTGGCTTATAACCATTGCGTTCTCTCAAATCGCGAAATGTTTGTAAATGTTCACAGTTTGTCGTCTATTGTCCGTGGTTCGTTATTTCGGCTTTGATTCAGGTCTTCGTCTCTTTATATATACTTTACATATTTGTTATTTTCCCCAATTTTACGAAAATTTTTTGAGCACAGTTTGATAAAGCCTTTCCATATTTGCCTGACTGGCATATAATTTTGAGTCGGACATCTTTCAAAATTGGTTTTGATTTAAAAATGCTGTCATAATAAATTGAAATGAGTATATTTTCTGTCCATTTTCCAAAAGTCTTCTTTAAATTAGTTTTAGATTTTAGACTTAAGATATATCGAAGAAATCCTTCATAAGGAAGATTAGAACACTCTTATCACAGTCTCGATACAGTCCTGCTATAAGGTAATATGAAAATATCAATTTGGCTCAGAGACACTCAAATCGCACACTCTATAGACTCTGTAGGATTTGGATTAAAGTCTTCTTAAATATTAACATAAAACACTTTGTCCTTATTTACTAACTAGTAATAACCAGGGAGCACAACGGTAAAAGCTACGAGGCTAGAAATAATTTTTTTAATTACTTTATTTGCATCGTATAAAATTCCACCTGGGAGTGGATTAAAATTGATTAACTCATAGTCCAAAGTTTGTAGAGATTTCGATATGCAAGTGGGTAAAATTTAACAATTTGTATCATTCTGAATCGCATGTAAAGCTGCAGATAAGTTTGCTAGTATCGGATATATGAGATTTCCATCTGTCATAATAATAGTTTTATGCAGAGCACTCGCTGTAATATGCTCTACAAGTTCTAGAGCCTTACTTCGCTGTTGTATAAAGAAATTATCTTTATCGATTCATATGTAGGATAAGTTTCTTGTCTAAAATTAAGTGCCTGTATGTGTCTACGACTACATATGTGATATTTGCGATGCGAATCAACGGCTGACTTACTGCAAGGTCCTCACTAACAAATTAGTTGCAGTTGGCTGGAGTACAATACATTATCAGTTTTTTGGCCCAAACACATCTCCTCTATACGAGTACAACACGTTAGTGTTGTGCTCTGTAGTGTTGTGCAAAATACATTGCCGGAACCCGTTAAGAGAGGCCCAAACCCCAGGGTTGTCACACCCCTTCACCGTAATTTCCACCCACTTTGCCAGAGGCCGAACAAAACTTAACAATTGCACGTTAGGGGCTAGACACAGGCTGCATTATCCGTGGCATCCAAGGTGTCTAGTAGACACATACATATGTATTCACATATCGGTTATGTATGTACATATATGTATGTATATACAATACTTATATAGAATGCCGACCGATATTTACCTGTCGACTCCACTTGGCAATTGTCTGTACACACTACATATACTTATTATGTAATACACATATTGCACTCGTCGCGTTCATGTCCTGAACACACACATACATACACCTACAGTTTGTACCTACATATACCCTGTACTACAATATGGCAGTCACTTGTACTGAAACTGTATCTAGTTAAAATCTTCTTGACTTAAAATTGATTGAACTTCAATTACACTTTAATAGAATTAACTTTATTATTCCGTAAGCAAGGATAGTTTAGCTTAAGTGAGGTTATGGTAGCTAAAGTAAGTTTAAGTAAAGTTAGGATAGGTAAAGTTGGGCTTGATAACTTAAGTAAACATAAGTATCTGATTTAGGTAACTTCTATTAGTCTGGTGCTTAAAATCTTCATTAAGGTATTATTTTTTTGAGGTTATGTTAAATATGAGAGGTTACATAATATAAGATTAACTTGGATGTTAAGTGTAACTTACAGACCTAGCTTTGAGGTATTTAAGAAATTTTTTTTTTTTGCCACAAGGCTATAATCTTTAGATTATATAGATCATTAAACTTAATTCGGTGCAAGTTAGTAATATATATTATTAATAGGGTTATGTTCTTCTATGTGGAGTGCGGTTATTAAAGGTTAGATTAAATACGCTCTAAATCTGATTGAGTCGTTCTTAAAGAGCTGAATTAAAGACACGCACCGAGTTATCACTCTCATGAAGAAATGAAAATCAAGAAACCCGCTGAGATTAAATTAAAGTCGTAAAATTGCGTAGAATTTAGTAGAATGGGGAGTATTAGCCTGTTATAAATTGGAAGATTAAATAGCAGATGGACTTACGAGAAGAGTAGTATCAGAAACTGTAGAAAAGATGCTCTATTCTTAGCTTGTTTTTTTCTCCCCAAAATTCAATGGAAGTTTGAATAAATAATATCAACTTTTTTAACCGGAAATTTTGAATCTTTCCTGGTAATTATAATAAGGCAAAATTCGAAATTTTCAAGTGATCACTAATTAGTAAAGGATATTAGACAACATTATAGTGTGATATATCTATATATACTAGATATAAATTATCTAGATCTATAACCTCTTTAAACCAATTGATGACTTTTACAAATTCTCAATAATTTACAGAGTATCTCTAAGTGAGATGACAATGCATTTGCCAAGTGCAGTTGTGTGTATAGAGAGCTCCATAAAATACATAACACGTTCATTAGTTTTTGCACAGTGTGTGTGTGTTAGTACATGAGTATTTCTGTGTGTGTGCAGTTAGGCTACTTTTTTTAAGGCATTAAAAAGTGCAGAATTGCGGTGCTCTATAAAGCAGGCTGTAAACAAAAGCCAAAATGCATTTGGGAAAAGATTATCCGTGTCATAATATACTATCTTTCTACACTAAAAAAAAAAATTTATAAAATTTAATTTTTCCCAAAAATTTGAGTTTTTATCTTAAAATGAGTCGAGAACAAATAACTCTTAGATAGAAAGTAAACATATTGATTGTAAGTAACTTTCTATAATATTTATATAATAATTAAAATATTTAAGTTGAATATTCTTGACTTTTAAAACTAACATTTTTTATCAGTGTAAAATGTAATATATAGAAGTATATGAGTGTGTCTGTGGGTATACAGGTGTATAACTGTCGCCACTAACTGTAACTGAGCGACATACAAACTTACAGATAGATAGATACGTTTGTTTTTTGCCTCTTTTTTGTCTTACAATAAGGTAGCTAATGAAATGCAGTTGCCAGCAAGTACAGTATATATCCGTATGTGTGTACAAGTGTGGAAAGTGCATAGATATCTGTATGTGTGTATAGGTCGCCATATGGTGTATGTAAGCTGACTGTAAGGATATGTAAGCGGCAGGGACGTGTCCTGTATGCGGATACCAAGTTGTTGTCAGTCTTGTTGTTGTCATTGTTGTTGTTGTTGTTGTTGTTGTTAGTGTTGCTGCGTGTCCTGCAGGCTTAACGATAACATTGTGGCAATTTTATTTGCCCACAATCTGTTGTTATTCGTACGAGGAAAGAGACTTTTGCCAACAGGAAGGAAGAGAACGAATTTCAGCGGAAGGAAACACTAAAATGTTACTTTAAATAAATTGCACTACTTGTACTCGTACTCGGAACACCACTGTGGTGTAAGTTAGCTAGGTGTCTGTGCCAATGTATGTGTATTTATTTTCTCCTAAGGGAGGCCATTGCATTGGTAATGGCGTCGTCCTCGTCGGCCCAGGGGTGACATGGACAACCACAAAGGCTATCCAACAAAGAGAGAGATACCAACTCCTTACAATGTCTAATATATATAGATACATACTCGTATACGTAACCTACCCACATATGAGTATGTCCATATATATACATACATATACATACGTGCAATGTTACAACCGATTCAATGCATTTTATTTATTTGGACACTGACTTACGCCCCCGCTCGGAGGGGGAGGGGTTGGGGGAACAGGGTGAAACTCCGGACAAAATTTACGAGCCCTTTTAATCGATCTAAAATTAAAATCGCATGCCTAGCAACCCCCCTTTCCTAAAATAGAATAAAACAGAACCCCCTAAAAACTGCAAATGGCAACTGAATTACAACCACAATTTTGCATTTTAAGAATGGCATCCTAATAAGCACGTTTCGATCTAGCCTAGACTATCCTTTAATTATCCAAACCATTTACTACCCGAAAGGCCAGAAACCGTACGCAAAATTGTTTGTTATTTAGTATACTCTTGTCAAATCTAATTGAGGGCTATTTGATTTACCAGATATTGTACAATTTCCAAACGAATCTGGGCAATGTATTTGTGACAATGTCTGCCTCTTGGCACAGAATATGTGCTCATTTTTAAACGTTTGCTGAAAACCAAATAAGAAGTTTAAAGTAGGTCCAACTGTGAATACTGGATTCGAGTGCCAATAAAGATTAAGGGAATCTATTCTGGTTTTTAAAAATGTTCTTTTCAGTTAATTATTCATTATTTTTTACTGGTTAACATGACAATAAAAATTATTTTTCTTTAATTTGAAATCTTAAGTCATTTCAAAATTAACGAGTAATTTTGATGCTGGATCAAATTAAAGGTCAAATAATAATTAATTTGACGTTCCGCAGGGAAATCGGCCAAGTTTGACAAGTTATGACAATGTGCAATTTTTAAAAAATTATGAAGGAATAAGCAATGGCTGGATTGGTATTGAAAATCTGAACAATGTCGGAAAAAATATCAGGTTCTCCAAATGATTCAAATTATTCAACTATATTTTCCACATAATAAAATATATACCCCTTCTCAGTGCTTAAGCTGTCAAAATATTTAATCCAGATAAAAAAATTTTAATAATTTTCGAGTTAAACATATTTTTGAAATTCTTCGACATATCTCAATTTATATACATATTTTTAACTGTAATTTTAAAGCAACTGAAGATTGTAGAAGATCAGCGACACATCACACTCTTTGTTATAATTTCACAATGATCAAATTACAATGCTTTAAACCACAGATCGTCCATTAAGTTCATTCCCAAAACTTTGACTGACTTCCTTCTTAAGTTTTATTTTATGCACTTGATACTCATAAGTAGTTTGACCTTACACATTTGTATATAAGAGCAATAGTTGCTCCTTTTCCCAAGGAATTAAAAGAAAAAAACAGTCGATTGTTTTTATATTTTTCATGATATTTTTATTGCAAACATATATAGCTTAAATATGAGTTGAAGGTATTTGCCTGGTTACTGCTTCAGAACTATCCCACTATTATATGATACTCTTAAGGATTTTCTTGTAAAAGAAAACAGTACAAATAATAATAATAAAAAAAATATATATCAGATCAGATCAATTGTTGAGTTTTGTGAAAGCATTTTGTTTGTTTGTTCGTTGACTCGTAATTGTTTTTTAAATATTTAAATATTTTTTTATCATACAATTTAATGTTTAAGGTAGTATGGGGGGACTTAGGGCTTTCCGTAGCAGTACAATTCTTTAAAAAAAAAAAAAAAAAGTATATAGTACACACACACAGTTGTGAAGTATGCGCTTAGACGCTAATTGCTTACATAATCGAGTATCACTAACAATATATATCGTTATTTATCATATATTAGTGCAATTTATTAATCAATTATTATATCATCGTCAATATTATTATTTTAGTTATCAATTCTCTACAAAATTTCATGCTTGTACATAAAACAACAGTTTTTTATAAATACAAGTTTAAAAAAAAAGGTTTAACGGAGGCGGGGCTAGGAGGGGTTCTTCCATCATTATGTATCGATACATACATATATGTTTTAATATTTAGTTTATGTATATTTAGAAAAAAAAAATGCTAGTTGATCCATCTAATATTTGATATTAGCCTAGTAAAAGTACAATATTATTATTAATTATGATGAGCGCTGGCGAGCCAAGCTGCGAATTAGCTGATGCCATCGATACGTTATCGATTTATCGATAAGTACTTTTAATGATTATGAGCAATGCTGTAGTCCTAAGTTCAATTTATTTTTAGTTTTTAGCCTGATATTGCATGAATGAATTTGTTGTGATGTTCACGACGATCCGTTCTTCCTTTCATCCATTGATCCTTTCTTCCGTCCCGTCTCTAATGATAAAATGCCAACGCCTTGGCATAATACGAGGTACATGGTCATGATATGCGATCCGGAGATTGCCGCTGATTCTGGCCCCCCTCCTCGCTGCCTCCCGCTGCCTGCAGATGCAAATGATGGGAATGCGAGTGCGTGTGTCCATCATAGTCGGGTGAACCAGATGCCGAGCCACCTGACCGTGGTCTTAGGCCCATCAAAGTGTTGCCAACCCCAGCAGCATTTCCTCCGCCCCCTCCTCCACCACCTACTGGTGGTGTTATCGAGTGCTGTGAATTGGAATCGGAAGATGTACGACGGCAAAAGGGACTCAAGGCACTGGCGCCAGCGACGAGCATGTGGGGCGTCAAGTGGGGGAAGCGCGGCAGGCGCGAGAGGCCGGGGAAGAGCAACGGATTGCCGCCATGACTGAGCAGCGGATTGAGTCGCGGATCGGTGGCAGCAAGAAAGGCATTCGCATTTGAATTGGCATCGGCAAAGCCGTGTCCACCATGTCCATGTCCATGTCCAAAACGATGCTGCAGTGCCTCAAAGCAAAGTGGCATACTCAAGCCATGGGCATGAGCTCCCGCACAGATTCTCGCCAGGATTTCCGCTTGAATGCCCGCTGCACCCAGTGAACCAACACCAGGGGATCCAACACCACCGACACCTGCAGCACCTGCCGCAAATGCTTTATTATTATTGATATTCATCAGTTCGAGCAGCGAATCCGGTGGCATTAACAAATTGTGCTCATCGCTGGTGGAGAGCAGCTTGCGGTGCAAGTTGAGGTTGGAGCTGTGACGGTCGCGACTGCGCTTCGAGGGGAATGCGGCGTTGCAACCGTCGATGTTGCACTTGTGGTGCAGCTTGAGGTGCACGCTTTGGTAGTGGGTCTTCAGATGGAAGTGATTTTGGAAAATGTCACCGCAGGCGGTGCATTTCAGTGGATTCTCCTTGTCGATGGGCACCTCTGGTTCCGGCTCCGGTTCCGGTTCTGGCTCTGGTTCCGGCTCTGGTTCCGGTTCCGGTTCGATTTGAGGCTGTGGCTCGATTACCTTCCCTTTCAAGTTGCCATTGGCATCGCCAGCTTTGTCAGTCATTACGATATTGTTGTTGTTCTTGGTGAGACAATCGTTGGCTGCAGTGCGTCCATAGATGGCGCCATCATCGGCTCCCAGCAGCTCCTGTTTGATGCGCAAGTAACGATTCTCATCCGCATCGGCGCCATAGCTCAGAGCCAGCTCATCCAGCGGCTCCTGCTTGATTATCGATCCTCCGGCTGTGCTCAGCGATAGATCCAAGGTGCCCGTATCCGTCTGGGCTTCGTGCTGCTCCCGTCGCGTCTCCTCCTGCTCATCGTCCAATTCGGTTTTTATCAACGATTTACCATCACTCGTGTAGGGCGTTAAAGGAGGCGAGGGTATCGCCTTGGTGGATTCACTGGAGGAACTGTTTAGCACCTCGGCTTCTTTGGCTGCTGTCGCCTCTGACATCTCCGTGGTCTCTGTCTCATCCTCATCGCTGAGCTTGATCTTCTTGATGGACAAATCGGCTGCGACATCATAATTATCCAGTGAATTGTCACAGGAATTCTCATCGGATTGCACGGTGCATCTGACGGGATTTTGACTCTTGCGCTTCCGCTTGCTCGCCGGCGTCTGGCCGAGAGCGTGCGCCGAATCCGTTAGACTCTGCGAATCCTCATGCTGGCCATCATCTAGCTCCGGACAATGTTCCGGTTCCGCTTTCGCTTTACTCCTGCCGTGTGGACTGTGCGGTTGTTGTTGTTCTTTGGTTTGACTGTGACTGTGATTGTGGTTGTGACTCAAGCTGTGACTCAAGCTGTGACTGTGACTGGAGATGGCCGATGTGGAGCGTTCGTCGCTCTCATTGTCCTGGTCGAGCATATAATCATCGTGGCATGCTTTATCCTTGTCGGGAATACTCTCGAGCTCATCGCCAACGACAACGATACCATCGCCATCCGGATCATCATCATCATCATCTGCATCTCCATCGCCATCGCCATCGCCATCGCCATCTCCATCGGCATCATCGTCGTCATCATCATCGTCGTCGGGCATGCGTATCACCTCGAGTATCTCATCATCGTCATCGGCATCATCTTCATCGTCATCGCCCGCCTCCAATCTCGCCTTGCGTCGCTGTCCCTCAAATCTGCTCAGCATGCCATTGCCATCCAAATATGATCTCTGCAGATACTCCTGGCCGTGCTTCAACTCCATGCCGCCAAGAGCGTGATGTCGCAGATCCGGCGGCGGTGTCAGCAGCGGAAAGCTGCCGAATGGCCCCAATCCCGCCATGATGCCGTTCGGGGCCTGCAACAACAGCGGATGCGGTTGCGCGCTGCGTCCGTCGTGCGGCGAGATCTTGCGTCGCAGATGCGGCGAATGCAGCTTGGGATTGGGATTCGCCGAGTGGCGATTCCTCGAGCGCCGTGAGCTGAACATCATGCTGCAGCCATCCACCGTGCACTTGTGCATCTCCCGCAGATGCACCGCCGAGAAGTGGATCTTGAGGGCGCCCTTGTCGCAGAACGTCTTCAGGCAGACGTTGCACTGGACGCGCTTCTTGCCGGTCACCGGATTGATGAACTGTGTCCCCAAATTGGCCGGCATCGAGCCCCATTGTCGCTTGCTGCCCGGCGAGTGTCCTGACTTGCGACTCGCCCGCAGGTTCGATCCCCCGGCGAGCGCCAGTCGCGTCATGCGCTGCGAGTTGCACGAAGACGACGCCGCCTGTGCGCCGCCCGTGCCGCCTGAGGAGGAGCAGCTGCTGTTGCTCGACTTGTCGCCGGTCAAGTGACGCGATTTGTTGCCAGTGGCGATATCCTCAGCGGCTGTTGCTGCCGCTCCTTTGTGATGATTGTGATGTTGTTGCTGTTGTTGGTGATGGTGATGATGATGATGATGTTGATATTGGCTATGACTGTGACTGTGACTGTGACTGTGAGCGTGACTGTGGGCGTGACTGTGATGCGTTGGCGAGTGGCTGTGACTGTGATCGGTGGCGCCTCCGCTGTTGCTGTTCGACTGTTGCTGCTGCTGTTGTTGTTGCTGATGCTGCTGCTGCTGCTGCGACGTTGGTGGCGGTGGCGGTGGCGGTGGGGGCGGCAAGTGATAAGGCAGCGGATGACCCGCCATTGCCATTGCACTGAAGAACTGATTGCTCTGTGCTGCTGCCGCTGCCGCAGCTGCTGCTGCTGCCACCGCGGCGCTTTTCTCGCTTGCCGTTGTTGCCTCGTTAATGCGTCTGCGCGCCTGGGCCAAAACGGCGGCCTGTTGCACCGCCTGTTGTTGCAAGTGCACCGCTTGCTGATGCTGCTGGTGCTGATGCTGATGATGATGCTGCTGATGATGCTGCTGCTGCTGATGATGATGATGATGCACAAAGTCGACGGCACTGCTGGCATTTGGCGGTGGCGCCGCAAATGCATTGATCTTGCGAAAATCGAAGGGTTGCATATTCTGCAAATCGCTCAGTGGATTCAATTGGACTGTGCTCATGCTCGATGTCGCCGCCGCTGCTGCTGCTGCTGGCGACGTTGTTTTATCCCGCTCCCTCTCCCGTTCCCGCTCTGTGGGCGTGGCCGTCGGCGAGTGGGCGGAGGCGGTGACGGAGGCGGAGGGCGGGTTGCGAAAATAGCTTGCTGAAAGTTTTTGATGCAGCTGCGACTGCAAATGCAAAAAGTGCGCGTTGATGCAATGCGACGGCGATTGGGATTGGGATTGAGATTGCGACTGGGCTTGTGATTGCGGCTGGGATGTGGCATGCCGCGTCGACAGTGGCAGCGGCAGCGACAGGGGCAACGTCGGCGGCGAACTGCGTCGACTTGGTGTCATAACCATGGAGCTGCTGCCGCTGCTCGGACTTTTCACACGTTGTTGTTGTTGTTGTTGTTGCTGTTGTTGTTGATGCTCAATCTGCTCATGTCCAAGCGGCAGCGGCAGCGTATATCGATAACCGCTTAGCAGCAAGCCTGAATAGTCCGAATAATCGATTGCACTCGACGAAAACTCCGTGCTGCGATTTCGCGCTGTCTTCTGCGGATGCGAATGTTGATGCGAATGCGAATGCGAATGCTTCTCCTGACTAATATTCATCAAGAAGAAGAAAAAAGCGCGCTTTTTTCAGGAGGCTCTCGAACAAAAAAAAAATACAAAAAAAACACTACTACGCGTAATCTATAATAATATAGTTGTTGTGACGTTTCGGTAGACTAGATATAGGGTATCTTTCCATACATATATTTATCAAGTATATATATATTTAGATGTTCAGTTTTGTAATTGCTAATTGCTTCGTTGTCCGTTTTTCCAATTGATCTGGATGCTGCAATGACAAACGAAAAGATACGGTCAATAAGAGATGAAACACTTTTAGTCCTAGTTTATCGAAATAAATTTAAGTTAAAATCCCCTCGCCCAAAAATTCACCAAAATCCCAGTTTTTTAGACAGGACTCTCCTCCTGATCCCCTTTTACTATTATCAATTAGTACACTTAATTTGATCAAGATCACTTAAAAACAACAAAAGTTATGGCTATTTTAAGTTAGCATCATTTCAGCTATCATCTCGAGCGCCTTATTTTATGCAGTATTTCTTATACCGTTAGAGATTGAAATATAGAGCTTATAACGCCTGCTCCAGATCTAAAATATATTTGTACACTTAAAGAATATAATTCCTACCAACGATAACTATATTATTAAAACTCGAAGCTAGCTTCAGTTGTAGACCAACAGAAGTGCATTTTCTTTTCAAAAAACAAAAAATTAATTTTGTTATAATTATAATTATATTAAAATATAAATATCGGATAAATTGAATGAGATAAAAAGCTTTGGAATTTGTAACGAACAATTGTTCAAAACTGGCATGCCCATGCTTGGACAATTGTTAGGTTTACAGGGTATACAAATGAGAAAAATTAATATTTATATAAATTCCTGCATTTGCTAGACTTACGTTCTTAGGTTTAGACATTACGAGATTTACAGAATCGATAACAAATGCTGAGAGTTGTGTTGTTATCCATAACAATCGCTGACAAGGGGAAATAAACTCAAAGTAAACCATAGGTTTAAAAAGCTTTCTTTCACATTTTTCTCAAGTCTGGCATGCCATGAGCCCTAGGCAATTGCCAAGCTTACAGGGTATACCAATAATGCTAATAACCGCCTTGTTATGAACTAAACTGTTAGCCCCATTATTAATGCCATTAGTAACAAAAATAAATGAATGTTCATCATGGTCAATGCTGTAGGTAAGGTTAGGTTAGGTTAGGCGAACTCCCTTCCCTTCCCTTCCCTTCTCGAAACAGCCTGTCTTGCCCTCTTCTGCTCACAGTGACTCCCTTGATGAGCAGGGAAGTGAAGAAGTAGGGAAGCGCTGTCACTGTTGCTTGTCTCCACGTGAAACATTGTCCACTGGACCGATGCTCAAGGAGTTCCACCGAAAACGCCTAACGAAGTGGCCAAAAGACCTCCCAGCATGTGTGTGCGTGTGTGTGTGTGTAAATATGATTATTTAAAAGAAAAATAAGAATAATGATGTGACAAATTCTGAGTGGACACTTCAACAATTTCGAGAGCGCGTCCAAGTTCGGACGTTGGCTTTGCCACACGGCACACGGACATACAGAGTGGACAACGGCGTGACAAGACAATGTACACACACAAGCACACACATACATACATTAATATCCAATACGTATAAGAGTGCCCAGAGCAGAAGTTGAAGACGAGGAAGAGGAAGAGAGAAACGCTCTGACGATCTTCGTGCTTGTCGACCATGGCCACTTCCACTTCAAATTCCCATGTCACATTCTTGTGCGCCGGCACAAGAGTCGATCTCCATGTCTCGGTGTCTAGCCAAAGACCGCCATGGCACCAAACTCCTACCCCCTACCTTCCCTTCCCCTCTCTTCCCACCACCCCCTCAAGATCTCGATCTCGATCGCGTTGTGCGTTGCGCATTCGCCTCTGTCGATCGTCGATCGTTGGATACGCAAATTATGATTGGGATCGGCAGCGTCATCGTCATCGTCATCGACATCGTCGTCATCGTCGACATCGTCGTCGTCGCCAATCGGACAACTCTAAATGGTAAGCTGTATTAGCTGATCATTAAGTAACGATGCGTGCGCAAATTGTGACTAATATTATTTAAATAGATATACGGAATAAGCCTGTTTACAGCAATTGTCGATCTTGTCTATCGTATGCGCATTCAAATAGCTTAAAGAGAACAAGTGAATATAGCTACACTGTTAAAAAAAAATAAGTCACAAGTTATGAAATTTGACTGAACAATAAGAATAATTGACTAAAAAAGTGTCATTTGAGTATTACTAATTTTTCTTTTCTTTTTTCTCCCTCTTAAGTGCTGTCTCGAATTTTTACGAGATCAAGTAAATTAACAAAACTTTAGTTGGGATAAATGTTAAACGAAATTACAATAAATTTCTTGAGTTATGATTTTCCTAAACAATTCTTCAATTTAATCAAACTAACATCAAATATATTTAATTTTTTAAGCCCTATACTAAATCAAAATTTGCAGACTCGACCATTGCTGAGTTAAAAATGATTGGTAAAATCTATAATTTAATTGGTTAACATTACAGGTTTCCACTAGTTTAATGGGCCTCAATTGTCATAGCCAAGACAAAAAAATCTACACAGATCTCTCAAGAGCTCACGAATGTCGCATTCAGTAAATGACTTTGTTATTGACAAAGAAACATGAACAAGTTATGGATGTGTACAAATACTTAGATATACATATGTATATGTATATACATATATATCTACAAGTATGTCATATATAAACTCGTATTGTTTCGATGAATACAACTGCCAGTTATCGTTGTTATTGTTGTTGTCTGTGGGCAGTTTGCATGACATATGTCATCTCGGCAAGTAATTTAAATACTGCACAAATTGTATTTTAATTGCCACCTGTTGTAATTCTGTTGTTGTTGTTGGTGTTATTGTAATGACATTTATTTCGATTACACCAAGCTCAGAGCACAGTTTACAGTTTACAATCCCAAGTCGCAACCAGAACCCAAAGAGATGCTGACCAAGTTTTAATTGCTTTCGGTTTACTATATGTAAATATACTTTTTTTTTGCTGTATTTCTTTCCCTCTCTTTTGCACGCTCCGTCCTTCTCTAACTGTGTCGATTTTTATTTTAAGCTCTTGCCAAACAGGTTCTCAGATCCTCATTTATCTCGGTGTATCTGTGTTACCATGTTTATGTAATTATTTCTGACATTGTCAATACTCGAGCTAAGGTGACATTTTAGTGCTATTAGTTTTGATCAACTAGTAGTCGTTAACCCTGTGTTGACTACAGGGGCTAGAATGGCCAATTTTAATTTTTTAATATATCTATTACCTTCTTATCATTTTTTTTTTTATTTAATTATGTCACAATTTTCATTTCTTTTTAAATCTTAATTATTATAAATATTACTTATAATTTGACATTGTAATTTTGGGTCTAATTATATATATGCCAATTACACTAGAAATCGCAAAAATTCTTACGGATTGTGTAGTTTGTATCATCCTAAAAATTCTTACAGTACTTGGTTATAATCGGACTACTATACATCAAAAAGCTGGCATAGAAACGATTGGTCAAAAATTTAAATAAATTTGTTTTTCTTGATTTATTTATTTATTCTTTGCTATTATCACAAAACTAATTGAAAGTGTAATTGGAATAGTCAAAATTGGGCGAGTAAATATTCTTGCTGTGAACCATAAAATTCGATAAAGTAGTTATAAGTTGAATAATACCAATAAGATGGACTGTATTCACCTAAGGGTAACCTTACTTCAAGCCCCTAAATCTCTTATCGAAATTGTCAAACTCAACATTTTTTCCATGATAATACCATTTCTTACTTAATTCCACAATTCATTATTAATTTGATACAGTCTTTGTTTTTGGCGGAATTTTTAAATCGCTTTCGGTAAGATGACACATGTTAATGTATTCGATTTTGAATTTGGTTCATTCTAATGAAAGTCCTGCCTTCACTTTCCATGGAAATTCATTAAAATTTCATAATTTTGTGTGTCCAAAAAAAAAGAAGAAATCTCCAGCGAATTCGTGAGAGGAAGAAAGAAGAAGAAGTGTTACCATGGCCAAGACACCAATCATCTTTATTGGGCTTTGGAACAGATTCATATTCTGTTTTTTGTTTTTAACGCATTCCGAAGGCCATAAAGCAGAAGCCATAAATGCGTGTTAAAGTCGGCCAACAAAATAATATTGTTTTGTTGCTGTTCTTCTTCTTTTTTTCGGTTTTGTTGGTCGAAATGTCAACTATTAAACGAACCGAAATGTGCCAAGATCCCAAAGATTCCAAAAGATCCCAGAAGCGACAGCGTGTCTGATTCTCGCACGCCCTCTCACTCTCCCTCACTCTCTCGGTCTCTCTGTCTCGTTTTTTCTGGCTCTGTCTCTCTATTTTGTAAAACTTAATTTATTAAACACATAAAAAGTGTCAACACGGCTTGCTGCATATAAAATATGTTGGTCAAGCCGACCCAGCTAACGTTTAAGCCACATTGTGGATGTCGAGACTCGAAGTGGTTTTTGTGCCACACTCTGTGGCTGCGAGAAAAGGGAGAAGAAGTGGAGGGGACCGCATCGCATCGCATCGCATCGCATCGCATCGCATCACTTCAGTTTTGATTATGAACGCCTCCGATCGCCTCTGATCGCCTCCGACTGCCGCCAAACAAAGCTTAACAAAGTGATTTCAACAAAAAAAAAACGTATTATTTTCTTTTTTTTTAATATGCAAATCGCTTTAGGATCGTTGATGGACGCCGCTGTTGCAACCACAACAAAAATAACAATAACAACAACAACAGAGCGCCAAGACAACAACTGAGTGGGGACTAAGACCATGTGAATGCTCAATGGAAAAGGACATGAAACACGAACATGAACATGCTCAGGGAGTCGGAGTTTTGAAGTTGAACTTAAAACTGAACACGGCGACAAAATACATATTCATATTCATACACAGAGAAAAATCCATTCCTATTTTCGATATTACAATATTTTGTAAGCATGTTTTGAGGATACAATTGTTAATTAACACACAAATATCAAAAACAATTGATTCTTTGAAGAAAATCTTAATCAAAATCAAATAAAATTTTTCGTACTTGGCTTAAGAAAATCCAGAATAACCGAACTTCTGACACCACGTTGGATTGATATTAAATCTTTTTTTTCTCTGTATTCATATTTTGCCTAATCTTGGAGTTCCGACTGTGGCGCTACTTGAGTCTCCTTTCGGGACCCAATGTCTGAGCGGGTCAGTTGTGATCTTCATGAAGGCGACACAAAATAAAAGAAGAAGACGAAAAAAATAAATAAAAAATGAGACACAGCAGGAGTTGAAACATTCTACGCATTGTTCACAGCTTTGTCCAGTCAACTCCTTAGATCACTGATCGCAATTTGGAGCTAAAGGTTGTGTAATTGAATCAAGTCTGGATCAACAGATTCAAGTGTCGAAATAAAAGCAGAAGGCACGTCGAGTGAGGAAAGAATAGCAGGGAGATGCACAGAGATAAAGTGTGATTTTGGCACTATAGTTGAAGTAGATC
The DNA here is from genome assembly GCA_035043635.1 of Drosophila rellima. Classification (NCBI taxonomy): domain Eukaryota; kingdom Metazoa; phylum Arthropoda; class Insecta; order Diptera; family Drosophilidae; genus Drosophila; species Drosophila rellima. The sequence goes on along the minus strand of JAWNMV010000257.1, from coordinate 1,827,211 downwards.
AATGATGAGTTAGAACGTCAGCATTTTAGTGTATATATAAACTCAATGGAAATGTCGTATAGGAAAATTGATGAAATTACCAAGACTTTTCCAAAGAGTTTAAATCATCAAATTTCGACTGATGCTTTTATCTTTCTCGTATTTTACCTATATATTGACTCAATCACAGATTTGTAATTAACTTTTCCAATTTAAATGTGTCTCAAACTTGAGCCAAAATAGAGAAACCAAATTTAAGCCAAAAGCTAAACCTGCTACACATTGTACACGCCCCTTTTGCCTGTGGCATCAACAACTTGACGACAAATTTATGAGTTATGGATACGTTCACTCGAAACACGGTCCAAACGCGGAGACCCTATGGAGACTGCGAGACGAACAGAGAGACGAAACTCGTAAATACTTACGAACCTATATAAAAATCATTTATGTTGAAGGAAGAAGTTCAAAGCGAATGAAACAAAACGAGAAGAAACGAAACGAACTTAACCTAACTAAACTGAAATGAACAGAAGAGCCATTCTTTTTTCATATTTCATATATCTTATATCTTTAATCTTATGTCTTATATCTTATATTGTTGCCGGGAGCGAAACAAACGATTGATTGAAGGCAAAAGGCGGCTGCTTTGTTCATGCGCTACAACCATCGCATTTAATGAGATTTATATCAGTTTTTAATAGCTTTGTGACTCTATTGTGTTTGCACTTTTCTCTCTTCTTCCCCTTACTTCTCCACAATTCTCGTTGCCTCTCGTCGTAACGTAAATGAAGCGAATCTCAGACTAATAATAAAAGCTATAAAAACTAGTCTGTTGTAATACTGTCAAATTGTGATCGGCGATCGATTAAAGCGTAGATTCACAGACCGATAACACACCTATCAAGAAGTTAGCACTTGATACTTACATATAGAGTAAACTGCATAAAGATCGAATTCAACATCTGCAAAAACATTAGAAGAAAGAAAACAATTCCAGATTCGATTAGTTCATGTCGTCGTAATAAGTAAGTTTTCTTATATAAGTTTATTTCTATTCGATTGTTATCTTTCAATGACAATCGGTTGACTGCGCTTCGAATGCCTCGAAATGGTGTTAATTTAAATCAAATGACAAAATATAATAAACGACCATAAAATTTAATCCGAGTGTTCTCTAAAAAGATACGAAAAATATGCTAATTGATTCGACAAACGTTAGATTCCACGACATCAGTCAACTGAGAAGAGTATTTTTAACATGATGATGTATTTTGAATACCCTTCATCGAAAATTTTCAATCAATTCATTTTTCGATTATATGTCATTGATATGGTATATCGTTAAACATTCAATTGTTTTTGTTATCTAAAATTCATAATCTGTTCTAAAATAACCTTTTATGAATCTAAGTAAGATTTTGTTGATTATTACTTTGGTGTCGGGTATTATTTATCTAATATTTTCTGCTTTTCTTTGACATTATAGATCAGTTTCTTAAGTTTTAATTTTTTTCGCTTTTATTTCCCAGACGTTCTAATCAAATTTAAATTTTCATAAATATATCGATTTTTATTCGATTATCAAATATTGTTTTTTAGTTTTTACTTTCAATTCATAATAATATTTTCTATTTGAATTTTTTATTTGCATTATTCGATATACGATTACTTGAGTGTGCTTGAAACGAAAGTACCCGATAATCGAATTCGAAAATGAATACAAATTCGTAGATGAGTTGACAGCGTATGACACAAAGTAGAAAATGAAAACCAATTAAACTAGCTAATCAAATATTATTGTCATTAGCACCAAAAATTTAAACGGCTTATTAGCAGTACCATTTAGGTGTTTTTGTCAGTTTTCGGGGCATTGTTGTGTGAACGCAATTTAGAAAAGGGCTGCACGACTGCATAAATACCCTTTACAAGTAAATAAGCTTAACTCAGGCATGCTTTAATTAATATGTTCGAAATTTTCACAAACTTGATGTGAAGTAAGCAACTTTATGTATTATTTTTAGCAGGGTATGTAATATTCGTGCTTAGCTTATTTAGATATATCGTTTTTCTCAACTTTGTTTGACTTTAAAAAATGGACAGTTAGCAGCTTAAATTCGTTTTTAACTATGCAAATATTGTATCAATCAGTTAGCAATATTATCAGATGTGTATTATATTTTTAAAAAGGCACATGTCAACTTTGAAGAATCAACATGCATGACGCTACTGCTCCTAACGGATTCCAAAGTCGTTGCCAAATATGCTGACGATCTGATCTGCTGATCCCACGACTTTAGCTAGACGAGGTGTGCTTAAATAGTAGTGGGAATAGAGAAAGATAATACGAAAAAAAAATGATAATTTATATATAGAATACTCTTGTTCAGGTAATCGACGGGAATAATAGGTATTTATTTGCTGAGATATTTCAATCAAACTCAAGAAATCCTTGATTTATGATCTCCCACATCAGAAGATTAAGTTTTGTTAAAATCAAAAACCAACTTTTTAAATGCCCTATAATAACAATTTTATAACTGCCTCAGGAACAATCAAACCTTTCTTTTACGACAGATACTCATAGAATTTTAGTAATTTCCAATTTTAGCCAGAACAAAAATTGAAGAAAGAATTTAATTTTATAGGAAAAACTTTGCAGATATCGAATCAAAATCAAATATATTAAAACCTCCTGACCAAGTGAAAAATTCCATGCTTTGTTAGATATTTGTTAAAATTAAAAGTTATCAAACAAATTATTGGATTAAAAGTGTATTTTTGTAGAAAAATTAAGTTTATCTATTAATTTTATTTCTTGATAAAAACCGCTGCTACTTTTCAAACCAACCTCCCGTTGAGTGCGAAATGAAAATGGACTTGTCAGTTGATAAGTTAATGGCAACGCGATTGCTTGACAAAAAGTCCTGGCGACTCGACTCAGTTTGAGTTGAGAGTGCTTTTGCCATTGACGTTATAATTGAATCAATAATAAAATCAAAAGGTGCCACAGCGCACACTCCCCCTCCTCGCACCCCTTCCAATGGGTGCAACAGTGTTGCCAACCGTGTCCGTGACGATGACGACGACGATGATGGTGTTTGCGTTGTTGTTGTGTTTGTTGCTGTTGTTGTTGTTGATATCGGAGTCGATGTCCGTGTCCGTGTCATCGTTGCCAGCAAACAGAGCTGAAAAGGGGAGACGCTACACCCTGATTTTGCTATGGAACGGAGAAGGGGTAGAGTAGCGATAGGCGTAGGAAAAAGAACATGAAGAGGCAGCTTTTTATCCTGGGGTCTCTGGAATATAAGATGGGGCTGAATGATCCAAGTGCCAAGTTAAACAATGACTTCGATAGTCGACTGACTGACTGACTTACTAGATGACTGACTGAATGATTGAATGAATAACTGACTGACTGACTGACGGTCTATGTGTCTGTATAAGTGAGTGTCTCTTTTGCGTTTTAGAATTTGTTATAATGCCAGTGTGTGTGTGTGTATATATTTCATTTTTGAACTGTCTCCCTGACAGCCTACGAACATTTTGAGTGACGTACAAAATGATGTCGTGTTGTCGTTGTGTGTCGTGCCACGGGTAACAGCAACAACATCAACAACAACAACAACAACAGTGACTGCGACAGCGACAGCAACGTCCACATATCCACCAGGTTGACTTTTACAGTCCGTACCGCCGGCATTCGTGAGTAGTATGAAAACGACTGAGGGCCCCCGTCCGTCACTCGGGTCCAACATGGCAGTAGTGACTTTCCGACTTGAATGTGCGCGATTTTTCGAGTGCGCGACGTCAAATCAACTAAACTTCTTTAGACTCTCTTCCTTCTTTTCCTCCTCTTTCCTTTTAAATATTACAAAAAAACAAGAGTCGCTTTTTTCGACCTTAACCCTTTGGCGTGTCTTGATTCGAGCTTGAGTTTTGTCAGCCTCGCGACAATTTCGTATTAATCATAATTCTGTACACAGTGGTACAAAATGGGTTAATTGTGACTTATATCCCCTTTTTTTCGTCTTTTTCGATCTTAACCCTTTGGTGTACTCCAATTTTGTTGTTAATCAAAGTTGAATATGTAGTATATATTAGCACACTGTTACACAGGAGATTGGTTCTCTCTCTTCCTCTTAATTCTTTCGAAAATTTAGATATCATAAAAAAGTCATATCAGTGTTGCAACAAAAAAAAACCTCAAAATTGTCTGGAATTTGTCAATTTTTCTACTTGAGCTCGATCTTCTGTCCTGAGAATTTTATGTTTTTTTGTTCTCTTGTTTTTTGTAATTTTAAGAAAATCTAAATTTTTGCCATATCTTTATCCTTAAGTGACCAAATTTATTCAAACACTTTCCAGGCAGACATAAGGGTTAAGGAAACGCTCTTCTCAAGTTGTTTGGGCATTATAATCTTTGCTTTTCGCGCTCACAACGAGGCTGACACTGCAACTGAGAACTGAGACTTTATATTGAGCACTGAGAAATGTGAGCAGGGGAATGGGGAAATGGGAGAGGGGAAAGGGGAAAGGGAGAAAGGAGAAGGGGATGGGCTGGGCTTGAGGACTGTTTGCCGGTTCGGTTTTCGCGTTTTGCGTTTTCTTTGAAAGGCACACGTCATGGCTGTGTCAGTGTTTATGCCGACCGAGCGTCCGACCGTGCTTTATATACGTAGACAGGCGCTCAGCCAGTCAGAGTCACAGTCAGAGTCACCCAGTCAGTCAGTCATTCAGTCAGTCAGCTATAGTCACAAAAGGAAGCACTTGAAAAAGTGAACACGTTAACGGGGCAAAAATAGTTCGTCGCCTCCTCCAAAATGCCATTCTCCAGACCAGACCGCTTCGCTTCGGGGCATGCAACGAGCTGCAAGAGAGCAGTTTGGGAAGGTGCATTGTGTCGCCCCAAAAACACTTGCGAAAGAGAGTATCGAGTCTGTCAACCCAAAAAAAAAAAAAAAAAAAAACCAAAAAAAAAGAGGAGAAATAAAACCAAATAAATAAATAAATGTTAGTGTAAACAAATAGGGTGGTGAAGCGGCGCAATAAAGTCAAAATCGATGGATGCAAAGTCGTCATGTTGTATAGATGGGTCTTTGACTTTCGTTTCTCTACATAGCGCATGTGTTTTGTTGATGGTATTCAATGATATTGATTGCTGTTTAGATGATTGCGAGAATACAAGCACAAGAGACAAATAGACAAATATGTATATCTTATTTTAGTATTGCTCTCAAATTAAAAAGTTTCTTTTAAAATTTTAAAGAAATGTTCTTAGTTTCATTATCAATGTTTTTCTTGATGCATATTAAATCAATTCTGATTTTTAGAATTTCTTAAATTATTAAAAATGATACATTACAGTTTGAAAATATTTATTTTTAATAAACTCTGTAGTTTATGTTGTTCGTTTACTAAGTTAAATAATATAATATGGCCTAAGCATACCTTGATAAGATGTCGCTACCTTAATTTATAATTCTTGATGAAGGGAAACCACTTTTGGAATGTGCTCACCGTGTAGTTTACTTAATAATTAATATCATGACATGAAATGAAAATGCGCTGATTTTTCAGGCTTTCCCCCAACAAAATCTGTCTATATTAATTGATAACTCTTAAGTTAGGGTCTATCGCTAGGCTATGTATAATTTTTACAACTAATTTCTGTCAAATTTCTTGAGATAATAATAAATTTCAAGGCATATTTTTTAATTTGATATTCACTTTTATTTCGAAATAACTTTACTAATTTTTTTCTTGAATTAGAGTGTTTTTTAATACATTGATTCGATAATTTCGATTTCTCAACATAATAAAATATATATTTGCAGTTTTATCCTTATGAAAACTATGTAAAGTAGTTCTTTAAGTATTTTCGAGTTCACAAAATAGATTAGTTATAAATTGTTTGACGTAAGCATCACATCCATTTCTTTTGTTATTTTTATGCCTCTTTTTATTGTTGTTAAATTTTTGAATATGTATTGGAAGCATGGAGAGTTCAATAAACTCTACACACTTGCATTCACACACATGCATATGTATCAATATATTGACCTAAAGCATTTCGATGAGTGATTGGTTATTGCAGCAGCAATCCATTCCAAGATGAATGGATTCAACTTGAGCCTGGCTGTGAATACTTTATGAATACACAACACCGGCACTTATAATATGTGTTGTTGTTATTGGTGTTGTTTTTTATCGGTGTTGGCGATCATGGCGGGTCGGCAATATCAAAACAAAGAGTCCTGCCGTGCCGTCGATAGGATGAGAAAATAAGATAGCAACAAATTGCCATGGATATGGGTGTCTGTAATCGTCAGATTGGGTAACATTTGCTCGTAAAAGTATCACCGCGAATCGACAACAACAACAACAACAACGAGAACAACAACATCACAAAAAGTTGCCCATATCGTTCAAGACAACGATATCGATACGCAGTTGGCTGCTGCCTGGGAATGTGTGATCTGATGGCCAAAAGCGACGCCGACGCGGACAGTATCAACACCAGCAACTACAACAATAACAACAACATCAACAACAACAGCAACAACAACAGCGACAAGAACAGGGACAACACTATTGAGGAGCATTGGCAACCGCAGGCAGAATAAACCATGGCCTATTTCGATTTTTCGAGTGCGTTGCTTGCAAATCGAAAAGTGCCAGAAGATCTCGGACTGAGACTGAGAATTGCAGCTGAAAAGTTCAATCTGAGACTGGAGACGTGCAACTTGCAACTGGGAACTTGCAACTTGCAACAGAGACCTGGTCAACGCTTTTAAGCCCTGAAGCCTCTGCTTTTTGCTTTTTGGCTTTGGCAAACGCAGCGTGGTCAAGACGACGACCACATACGGTGCCAAGGCCCACCTGCCCGCCTGTCAGAGTTTTCCTCCCCTCCCCTTCCTTACCACTCCATTGCCTTCCTCTTCTGACCCTCTCTTTTCCACTTTTGACCCTCCTTTTCCCCTTCTGACCCTCTCTTTCTCCTTTACTCTCTGTTACGCAGGCACCAGCATTTAAAAGCTGCCTGATATTCAGCACAAGGCTCGATAAACTTTTTCTGGCTTAGTTACGGCTCAAATGTCCAAGCCAAACCGCCGAACTTCAAACACTGCAGCACCGCAGTAGAAATTATGACCCGGAGATGTAGAATCATATGTGGAGCATAGTTAGATCTTTTAGAACGAACCTCTCTTCGTTCTCTTTCTCTCTCTTCCTCAGTTTCTTCTCCTCACAGTTTCTCTTCTCTCTATCTAAATATCCCTATTATTCTCGCTCTTGCTTATAATCCGATTTAAATTTCCCTATGCATTTCTCTTAATATTCGTAATCAGTTCAGTAATTGATTTCTTTGTATATTTTAGATTCGATAAAAATTGTATAGACTATATAGATGAATATCTCGATATAATATCGGGAGATATACTATGCAGTATTATAGAAAAAATGATCGGTCTTATATCTTTGAATATTATTATGATCAAATTAAATATTAAGTTTTTTTTTTAAATATCGATATTCTGTGTTGATTCAATTATCGATACTTATGCCTAATATAAAGTTAAATTTTTTTTTGATATTTTAGATACGTTGAGTAAAATATTCGTTGCTTATATAATGTACGCATAAATTCCAAAAACTTTATATCATAAGCTTCATGACTTTATGACATAACTAAAGTAAAAGCCATGATATTTGTTAGCTTAAGTCTTTAAAAATTAATTATTAATGTAAGAGTTCCCAGTCCAAGCAAAGCCTATCAAGTAGTGATGTAAATTTGAGTGAAAACATCGATGTCGATGTTCATCGATGTTTTCAAATTGAAAAATCGATGTTGGGTTTTAACATCGGGTCGAAACTTCGATGCATCGATGTATGTTTAATGTTCTAAGACCTTTCCATTTTTTGAAATAAATTAAACTTAGCTTATTTTTATACCCAGTGCCCATTGAAAATGGTCAAAAAGGGTATGGCAATGTACGTAACAGGCAGAAGGAAGCATCTCCGACCCTATAAAGTATATATATTCTTGATCAGTATCAATAGCCGAGTCGATTGAGCCATGTCCTTCTGTCCGTCTGTCCGTTTGCTTGAGTCAAAGGATCTCAGAGACTATAAGAGCTAGAGAATTCAAACTTGGTATATAGATTCCTGGATAGCGGACGCAGATCGAGTTTGTTTTAAAATTTTGATCGAACCCCTTTATCATATAGCTGCCACAGGAACGATCAGTCCGGAGCCCCCTTGTTTCTTAAAAATGAATGCTTTCATATAGTATCTCTGACCAATATTAATAAATTTACTTACTTTGGCATTGCAAACACTGCTCAAAATACTATAAGACCACTGTCAGAGCGGCGAAAAGAGCTTAATGAAAGTGCGGCAACTAATGACAAATATGTAATTTATTGTGACATTAAACAGGCGATGTTTTCCAAAATCAACAAAAACATCGGAAAACATCGAAAAATATCGCCAAAAAAACATCAATGCTCGATTCATCGATGTTTTTTTACATCACTACTATCAAGTGACCATGGTGGACATGTAAATAAAATATAATAGCACATCTTCTCCACATTCACTCTCCTTTTTTAAAATTAATTTCAAAATAAAATGCAACTAATTTTAAGAGAATTGATCACAGCGTTCAAAATTTAAATATTGGCAGCACGACGGAAGAAATCGTGTAATTAATAATAATTGTCCTCCATGTTCCCTTTATGATTCTGCAAGTTAAATATTGACAATCGATACGTATTCCGAGTTTCACAAAAAAAAAGAAGCTGGCATACCGATAAACTGAATGAATAATATGCTATATTTATAGTTAAAAACCGGCATGCACTGCAAGAAAAAAGGTGTAAAATTAATTTATGTGCATGTAAAGCTCATTGTTTAGTCTGATCTATTAGTTGGTCTGTGTTCTACCGCAGATTCTCACGTTTTTTTGCCAACGACAGGACATTGAGAAGCAGAATCCTCAGTTGCAAGCAGTCATCAATCAGTCAATCTACTGACTGACGGACCGACTGACTGAGCGACTGACTGACTGGTTTGTACTCTTGTTACCAAGTTAAACCTCGTCCTCGTCCTCGTCATCGTCGTCGTGTGGTGTTGTGAATTCTCACTCCTTCAATATGATGTCTGAAAGGTTTTATTTATTTATTTTTATGCGGCATTACATTTATTTTGCTTTTTATTCTCATGCCTAGTGAGAGATGTGAACCAAGATGCCGAAGTCCAGACTTCTTCCCTTCCCCTTTCTGCGGCTGTTGCTCCGTTTGCTTATTGAGCTTGAGCTTGAGCTTGAGCTTGAGACGAGATAAGTGGCTTTTTTTCTGTTTTTCTTCTGTTTTCTTTTTCTTTCTTGATCTACGACACTCTGGACAACGCGAATGGGAATGCGACTTGCAACTTGCGACTTGCAACTGGCGACTTGCGGCAAGCGCGGCAAATGGCGTTCGAAGTATTCGCGTTCGCACATTTTATGATGGCTGAGATTGCCATACTTTTTAAGTCAACTTCTTCTTCTACCTGTACGTATGTATGCTGTTGACTGATTGGATTGGCTTGACTTGGATTGAGCTGAAACTGAACTGAGCTGAGCTCAAGTCTCCCCTCTCCCCCTCTCTCTCTTTGTGGCCCAGACAGGTGTCTAACTGTTATTTTTTTAATTTTATTTTTTGGCTTGACTTGGCTTGGCTTAGAGTTCGATTCGTCGTTGACTTGCTTGCCATTGTTTCACTCAACGTTCATTTTGGCCATCGTCAGCAGCAACAACATTATCATCATCATCACCCCAACATCATCTTGCGCCATTGTGTGGCAGCTTCAACTTTAGCGGCAACTGGTTTTCTGGACATTCATCGTTGTCGTTGTCGTTGTCGTTGCTGTTGTCGTTGCTGTTGCTGTTCTTCCCCTCCCTCCTTCTCCTTTGCGCCTCCCACTCCTTTTGGCCATTGCCTGCGTTTTGTCTTTTAGCCAGAATTGCCAATCATTCGCAGCCGCAATAAAATTACATGAGTAAAATGTGTCCGCGAGCATTCGTGGTACTTGATCGTTTTCAAGAGTGCGGTAATCGGTTTCAATTTCATCTTTATAGTGTTATGAAACTTAGGGGTCCGCAAAAAGAGCTTTCGGCCTGAGCACCGACGCCGACAACAACAACAACAACAACAACAACGACGACGACGACGACGACGACGACGAAAACAACAACGACGCCGACGCCTCCAACACAAGACAAAGGAAAAAAAATAGAGACAGAGCCAGAATACATTCAAGTGTGCAGCAAATGTGCATAGGCGTCGCTTTAAAATCCTCAGTGGGGATTAGATATTGCTTTACAGACGAAATTTTAATCGGGGGAGAAATAAATATATATCATAAGAAGCTTTACATTGTATTTAAGAGCGATTCTTTTCTACACAGATGTTGTTTCAAAAAATAATTCTACCAGACTTTTTATAAAAAAAAAAACCCAGTAGAAAAACTGCTTGTAAATAAAACCTTGCTAGCGCTTCTTTTGAAAAAGAATCTCGTTAAATCAAATTTTCTTATAAAGCGGTTGCTAGCAGAAACATTGTTAAAAGATAAATTCCCTACATTCCCTAAAATTCCTCACACAAAAATTCCAAATAGAGTCGTAATATTTTTTTAAAAGATGTTACTTACAAAGAAATTCTTAAAAAAAAAATACTTTTAATAATAAAGAAGCACTAAGAATTTGTGGAGATTAAGTTAAGGAAATTTAGGTCTGGTTGAATATTTTTAATTTCAAATAGATTTAGACATGCAATAAAAATGTTAATTTTATAGCACTATTCACACATATAGCAGCCATCGATAGTTTCGATAACTTTATTCAGTTTAACAAAACTTCAGTAACAAGTGTTAGTATTTTAAATAGAGACTTTTAAGCTTCGTCTATAGTTAAACTATTGAATTTTACCGATAAGTGAGGCGAAAAACTTTAAAATATCGATTTATTGATTTTATCAAGGATTATGTTTTCCAATAACAAGTTCAGGTATATTTATGCATCGATTTTTTATGGAGGCATTGAAAAATCTATACACTGATAAAAACCAGCTGCTAAGTTAAGATTTATGACTTAGATTAAAAAATCAAAAATTCCTCTAAATATTTTTGTATATTTTGATAACAATATAAATATGTCTCTTAAAGTTAATCTTATTTAAAAACTAAAATATCTAAAACGAATATTCCAAAAAATAGTCTTGTTTTTAACAGTGTACTATTTGGTGGCTGTCACAATCCTCAGTTAACTAAAATGATGTTTCAGCCCCCAATTGCTGTGGGTATTTATGCATATTCAAGCGTGTCTAATGCTCCATAACTGACCCCTCAACTGAGCTCTGTGTGTGTGTGTATGTGTGTGTGTCTCGAAAAGAAGATGGAAATGGAGCTGAGGTTGCAGCTTGGAGTCGCCGCCACTGGTTGTTCTCCAGGTGCGTTGCAGCTGCTGCTACAACTTCTTGTTGTTGTTGTTGTCGACGCTCTCACACCCAACGCTGTGCCTTCTGCAACATCCGCTGGTCGGGAAAGGAGATGAGCGTTGTTGCATGCCGCCAGGCGCTGCGCAGCTCCTGCTCCACCACTTATTGTGGATAGTTCCCCAGCTCCTTGCTCCCCCATCCGCTGGCTTCCCGCCCCACCGAACCACCCTACTGTGGGTCTGTTGCCTGTAGAAAGCAATTCACTGTAATTGCTTTGTGACTTATGGCCCGGCCCAACTTGTGCGCTCGCCGATCGTCAGTCGTTGTTGAGGCAGGTAGCCCAGTCCAGTCCAGTCCAGTCCAGTCCAGTCCAGTCCAGTCCAGTCCAGTCCAGTCCAGGCCAGGTTCAGACCATGTCCAGTTCGTAGTCCTCCTCCTTCTGCACTTGCTCCTCCTTCTGCACAGTTGCCAATGCGCATCCTACTCGAGGTTGCAGTTGCAACTAGAAATGGTTGGGCTGCTTGAAATGGTAGTGGCGTCTTGACCTTGTCATGCCATTAAATAAATTCAAACAGAAACTAAACTCGCTCTAGGTGTGTCTGTGTGCGTGTGTGTGTGTGCGTGTTTGTGTGTGTGTCCCTCTGCCTCATCTTCATTCTCATTCTCATGTCGACAGCGTTGTCGATGCCGCTCTCCAGTCTCGAGTCGTGCGACATGACAAGTGTCCGCCTTCCCTTGTTCCCCTTCCCCTTCCCCCGCCCCACCCCCTCTAACCGCTCCTAACCTGACCCAGGCAACAAGTTTAGCAATAAGCTTAAGCTTTAACTTTAACTTCAGCTACGTCCAATAGCCCCACCCCCTTTCGGCGTGCCACATCATGAGGCGCAGACGCGGGGCATCAATGTGAGCTGCCGTTCGCTCAACAGCCAAACCACAATCGTGATCCATAGCTGGCCAGAGCTGCTGCTGCTGCTGCCCCACCCTCCCCTCTGCGCCTCCTCCCCTTGTAATGCCTTGGCATTAGCCATATAACGAGTTGCCATATTTTGATGGATTCGTCTCTCAAAGGTGTAAATATTAACCAAAGGGCAGTGCGAAAACGTGCAGCAAAGTCCACTCCCCCCCTCTCTCTCTTTCTTTTATATTCTATACTCTTCTCTTCTCCACTTCTCTGCGCTCATCTACTTGCTCCAATACTACATTCCCATTCTCATAGCCAGTTCTCAGTTTTCTCACCCCCCCAAAAAGTCGCATCATCTTTTGCGTTGTCTGTTGTGCGTGCCTCATATTGTTGCCGTTGCCGTTGTTGTTGTTGCTGCTGTTGTAATTGGTTATTGCTGCTGCTGTTCTTCTACTCCCTCGACTCCCTCCACTTTCCTTTCCTTTGTTCTTTTAGTGGGCAATAGAGCAAATTAGGCAGCCATTGATGGCCGATACTTAATGCTCATTTTGTTCCATGTGAAAACATATCCAATTGAACAAGTTTCCCAGCGAATTCTCAAAAGTCAGTTATCGGTACACGGCTAGACATGTAGACATGTCACAGTTATTTTCGATATTACAAGTTATCGACATTATAATATAATATTTATACAAAATTCACATTTTGATTTAATTATCTTAAATGAATATAAACGATATTCAGTGTAACGTGCCTAATTGCATTTCCAACCTTCACATATTAATTTATCCCAAATTTGTCTGGATATGCAATTAGATATACTGTATACTGCTTTTTAATTTATTTCAAATGTATATGCATTTTATATCGATCATTCATTATAAGTATATGGTCGTCCGGTGGCCACAACTAGAACTTGTCAGTTTTTAATAACTTGGATTCAAATCACACAAAAACATAATTGAAATATATATATATATATATATATGCTAAGGCTTAAATACGCCCTTAATGACTGACTCATCATTGTAAAGCCCAAACGGTAAGACTAAGGAGGCTACGTTTTTCACACAACATAGCATGGCAAGCCGGAAGCAAAGCCTCATTTTAACCTATTTTGAATACTATTCAAATTTACAAAATATCTGCAATATATGCGAAAAACAGGTATCGATTATTCAATAAATACTGAATAATTTCACTTTAAATATGTTTTCCTTAAAAATAAAATATTATTCTTAACAAATAATTAATTTATCGCTATTGTCACTTTATCGATATCTCGACCTTAATCGATAGCTTCCCCTACCTCAACTAGCACTTTTGTTTGATTACAATCTCAAGAAAACTAGAGACTAGAGACTAGAGCTAATTCATGAATAAGCATAATAATAATATGATAATGAAGCACCCCATTAACTAGCACAAGTGCCCAAAATGGGCGTGGCTAAGAGGCTTGTTAGTTAGATGAAAGCACAGTGTCCCCATCCCACTTTATTATTTGGACAATCGCTGATCCATTAGAGGAGAAAAGAGCTGGTTTAAGTTGTGGGGCAAAGTTGGGACATTTTTTTTCTTTTCTTGTGGATGGTATGTTAATGATACTTGTATTTCGTTATTTCGATTGCCAATGATTCTGGCATGAGAAATACAGCAAAGTTGCATGCAACAGGCCAAAATAATGATCAAAAGGGGACAGAGAGAGATAGGAAGCCAGAGAGAGGGAGAGAGAGAGAGGGGAATGCATTGTCATCCCGTTGTTAATGTTGTCTTCGACTCTGGCGGCGCACAGCGCCAACTGTTGTCCAGTTATGACGAGTGCCCCCCCACACCGAGCAGCGAGTGTGGTGCGGTGGTGCAGCAAGAACATTGACTAATCAACATATCAGCACGCTGCAAGTGAGACTAAAAGAGGAAGAGAAGAAGAGGAGAGATGCGCAGTGGAGTGGATGAAGTGGAGTGGAGAAATGGAGAGGGCAACTGGCTTTGCGTGTTTGCGACCAACCCATGCGGCGTGGCAATTGCAACAGATAATGGTGCAAAGTGCCGGCCAAGTTGCAGCATCGAAACGAATCGAATCGAATCGCGACTTGGTGAGTCTCAGCTGATGATGCCGTGCTTGGACTGTGGCTTGTCATTAGCTCACAGCTGCCAGCGTGAGCTCAATTACAGGCGCTGCCCCAAAACCTGCAACGTGCCACATGCATCCCCATCCCCAACTCCATGCCCATGCCCACTCCCATTCCCTTTTGCTTGCCCCAAACTACTTTCAACTTGTGCAGGAAATCGCATGCCATTACAAAAATGTCCCACATCTTCAATAAAAATACATTGCTTTAATTGTGTGACACTCGATTGTCAACTGAGTCTCTTGCCTCATTATGTGGCAGACTCAAGTCTCTTCCACCCCCTCCCTTCCCTTCTCCTTTCAAACCCCCAAGGACACGGCCTTGAACGTTGCCGCCTTCCCAAAAACTGGCTCCACTTTTCCGTCAGCTAATTGCAGACCGGCCACAACAAAACCAATCGCAGCTTTTCGAGGCACAAGCAGCAAAATGTTGCAAGTTATCTCGCTTGTTATACCCAGCATTGAAATTACTTATTAGAGTATTATATTTGACTATATTGGAGAATAATTTTCTAGAGAGCAGTTCCTTACATAAATAAAATATAACTGTCACATAGTGAAGTTTCATTACCAAATATTTTTTAAATATATTGAAATTGGCAGTGCCGATATAAGATTTTTGGCTTAAAACTAATAATTTGGACTTTCAAAATGTTAAAAAAAAACCTCAAAACTGAAAAAAAAGTGAATGTAGTAATTTTAGAAATTTAATAAAATTTAAAATTTTTTGAATTAAATTAAATTAGTTTGAAAACTTTTTAAAATACATTCTATTATAACTAATCTATAACTAATACATTTTGAAAAGTAATGCCAAACGAATTTTGTGTTTTCAAAAATTTGTATGAAAAATTTAACTTGAAAATGATTTTCAAGGAAGACCGACTTTTAGATTGGTTTTTTTTTTAACATTAGAGGTTTGTGAAATGCTTATTTATATGAGTGCCAAAAAGTGTTAACGTATTTTGGACACAAACACACGGTATACCTTAGTCGAGCACACTCTATTAGAGCCTTGTTGTTGTTGTTATTGCCGCTGGCCATCATCAGCGCGGCTCGTTACAACTTAGGCAGCAAACAGAGAGATGGCTCAAACTGTTGTTGTTGTTGTTTTTGGTTGTTGTTCCGGGCTTTCTTTGCCGTGTTGCAAGAATAACAACAGTATCGAGAACAACAACCACATTGTGGAAACTGCTTTGGCATGCGTGATAATTTGAATATAAAAGCATATTATTTAGCCTCCAAAGCGCTGCAAGCGTCCCATGACGATGACGACTACATCAACAACACCAACACTAACAGCCAACAGCCAACAGCCAACAACCAACAACAACAAGCCAAGCTAAAACATTAATTTCTCAGACATCAAAAATGCATAATTAATTTTACATTTCAACTTATGTCTCTATCTCCATTTCCATCTGCACATCTCGAGCTTGGAGGATTTTCCCACATGCCAGCGAATTGTCAACTGTTTCCTAGAGACTTGGCTAAAAGCTGAAAATCTGAAACTATAACTTGACTTGGAGTTGGCTAGTTTTTCAAAGGTTTTCATTCTCTCTCTCTCTCTCTCTCTCAGTGTTTCTTTGTAGAGCAATTAAACGCCGACTTGATGCGAGTTTACGATGTGAAAAGAAGCCATTAAGGTCGCGCATGTCACAAATTAGCCAAAATTACAAAACATTTAATCTTTCAAGCCGCCGAAACACACACACACACACACACACACATACCGAAAAAAAAGCACAGCAAAGCGACAGGCGACAAAACCCGCAACTGAAATACATTAAAATGAAGAAGACAAAAAAATTAACACAATACAAAGCGGGCCACTTGAATAGCATCATTTTGTCATTAAAGTCAAAGCACAGCATCACACAAGTTAGTGTATATAAGTTGCTTAATTGAAGCTCTAATTACAATTGAGTTTCTGAACAGTAAATTGTAAACAGGTGAATTTTAATTTTTAACATGTCTTACCTTCATCTTATCTTAATAATTATTAATTCTGAGTTGAATTTATTCCATTAAATATACACATATTATTCTTGATTTATTATATCTTCATGTTAACTTCATATTTGACCTGGCCAATTGAAATTTAAACTGCTTTTGACATTGACAGCATTTTGCCAGACTGTCATCTGCAAGCACATCTGGCAATGTCAATCAAACAATAATTGCAAATGCAATACAATTAATTTCAGTGAAATCATTTAGTGCTGCCAGATTGACAAACATATTTAATTGTGCACCTGGCAACACCAAAATATGTTTAAAGTTCAACACAAATGTTGATAAAAACTTCAGCACTTTCAATTATTTTCAGCATTTATTTCATAATGAAGTTATAGTGTTGTCAGACATTTGATTTTTATTAGATTTAATATTATCTCAATGTTCAGTATTTAGTGTAATCGATCGATATTATTTATCGATAAATGCTAAACAAAAGAAGAAAAAGGTGAAAGTTATATCCATATTGAGAAATAACTTGGCTAATTGAGGTGAGAACGCGTCAAAAAGGTTATGCAAAGCGACATTGGGTTTCTACACCAAATGCGCTTCTAATTCCCAAGTAGTTCTAGCCATTTTCAAGTCAAACAATAAAGCACAATTGCAATGAATAACAGAAGTTGCAATGAAATTACAGCTTAATTAATGTGAATAACTGAATAAATGAGTATAGAACGCGCAAAAAAAAAAGGCTTTTATGATTCATAAGCAGTTCTTGCCACACTCGGACAATTTGATAGGTGTTGCTTTGGTTGTGGCAAGCACTATGATAATATTTGTGTGCACACACTCACAGCAATTGCCACAAATAGAAATGTGGCCATGTTGCAAAGTATTTATTGACTTATAATTGCACATGTGTATTCCATGGATACATGTTGTATCCAATAGATACGCACAGTCGGGCAAAGTGCCAGAAATAAAATACGAAATGAAGAATGGAAAGCTCTGATTAGCTTTGATTTTACCGTTCAAGAGTTGATCTAATTGTGGACCTGAACAGAACATTTCCAAACGCTGATTCATCCCACACACATTTTTTTAACAAAAAATTTATAAAAATTAGACTGGTCATTTAGCTTTTGGAATTTTGGTTTGTTTTTTAATTGAGGCACGGTAATTATTTTTGGTTATTTTTGACCTTGTCAGTGATGAAACCGCAGCTAAAGGCCGATAGATCGTAATGGAAATAGATATGGAGATGGAGATGTGGAGACATAGATTCAGTTGCAAAGCTACAAGATACAGTTTGAGTTTCGAGTTGAAGTTGAAGTTGGCATTCTCTCACGGCCTCGTGACTTTGACTGTGACTCGGAATTGATTTTTCGTATGAAATATGAAAAGGAGAGAAATAAAACTGAATTATATACGCATAAATGTATCAGTATTTGTAGCTGTATCTGTAGCTGTTGCCGTCGTTGTATCTGTATCTGTTGAACGCATGTTTCCCCCTTTCAGCAAATCGGAGCAATTTGATTTTGCTTATTATTTCAGGCAGCGACGATTAAATACTCTTCGAGTGGCTTGCAAATGTATTTGTATCTGTATCTTCATCTGTAGCTATAGCTGTAGATTAAGATGTAGATGTATCTGCAATTGCAATTGTATACGTATTTATTTTGTCTGTGTATTCTCGTACTTGGCTTGTTTTTTACCTTGAACCGCGACCCCATTGAGGCCGACAGACAGTGATTCACAGAGCGAGAGGGAGAGAGAGAGAGAGACAAGAGACATCGAGAGAGATGCGGATTTTATGGCGAGCAGCGGGAAGCGGGTAATTGTGATCGCGATTGCGATTGTGATTGACGAGATGCCGGCATGCAGGTCCGGGACAAAAACTTACACACACATCAGATGCCAAAGCCGATTCAAGATTCAATTCAGCGAGCAAGAGAGAAGGAGACAGGGAGGTAAGTGGGAGAACTTCATATGTAAACATAGAATACATGAATTTAGCTGATTAGCGGCAAATAGAAATGTTACGCATACGTAATGTGGTCCCAATCAATCATTGACAGTGCTGTAGGACACACAATTCGACATCGTTTTACAATTTTCTTCTTGTTTAGTAATAAATAGTCAATAAAATAAATAATTTAATGCTGCAGAATTAGCAGTGTAAGCAAATTAGAATAATTCTCAAACATTAAGCTGATCTTGAATTAATTTAGAGCCTATAAAAATAGAACTGAAATATGTTTATTGTTGCATTCGCTGATTCTTAAACTAAAGCGGAAAACTCAATTCAAGAATCTCTTTCTTAATTAATTATTAATTAATAATAAATTATGGAATTCAACATAAAGTCGATTATGAATTGGTTATCAAAAACTTCTAACATATATTTAATTTTTTACTTTGATTTTTATACGATGCAAATAAGATTCGCTACATTTCTGATGTAGAACCGTTTACTTTTCTCTTTCTATATTTCTATTAATGTTTCAACTCAGTCTTTACCTAAACCACGATCTCTACGACAGCTGGCGCTGGTTTAACAGCCACAAAGTATCTAGATACTTATTAATCTTGTTCGTTATTATTTGTCAGTAAAGTCAAGTTCTGTTGAGTGCCGTGACGAGATGCCAATTGAGATCCTGATCCTTATTTTTTGCCCAATTTTACGCATTCGTTATGCCAATGGTTGCCTTATTTCTTTATCTCCCCTACCCATTTATTACTTACTCAACTTTTTTTACGAACACAAAAACAGACATGAAAAAAGACATGGAACAATTTTTGAATTTTGGACTTATGGCTACTCTGTAATTGCGTCTAAAGGTGACTGCTGCTAATACTTTCTGTTTTTTGGAAAGGGTTGTTAGACTCACTTAATTTGAATTTACTTTTGAGTTGAGAAGTTATCGGAAACGCTTAAAATACTCAGCAGATGAAAAGTAATATAACATAATATGCCTCACACTCTAGCTTGCAATGCCCGGCACTGGCCAATTTCAATGGGTATGGGGATATAAAAATACTTTGAAATGGCGTTTTCTGCACAGAGCTTTTGCGGGAAAATTCAATTTAAAGCCAGCCACAACAACGACAACAGCAACAACAACAATAACAAAAGGCAAGACACCAAAACGCGGTGAGTGCAATAAATTGTTTCATTCGCGGCACAACGCGCACCTGACACATAAGCTCCGAATTGTCGTCTTCATCTGCTGTTGCCTCGCCGTCGTCCTCCTTTTGGCCGTAATGCTTTTGGCCAGGGTTGTGTCTGTCGCCGATGCGGATCGAAATGTGGATCGAAACGGATCGAAACGGAACGTCCGAGGCATAAGTAATAATAACAACAACTGCGACAGCGACTTGTACATTGAGTTTTGAACATCTGGTTACTTTCGGAGCCACCGCACAGTGGTCCCAAATACAATGCAATTAGCTAAAGTCCAAAAATATTACAGCTAAAGTCAAGGGAGATTACCATGCGGATTACCAACACCTGACGCTAAGCGATAAACCTAGTTTAGCTATAAGCATTCTACTTCTCTCCCTCTTACTCCATTTCTTACTCTCTCTCTCTCTTTCTTTCTTTCACTTGCAACTCCTGTTCGTGCCACAAATTGGCTTTTCGTGCGTAATTCGCATTGCAGCCCACAGAAAAAATCACAACTCTAATATGCATAAATAATTATAATAAAGTTGGGAGTCTAATTTACAACAAGAGAGGATTATTCTCAACATTTATGATCGATATATTTCTATAAAAAGAAGCCAAGAGTAGCTCGCATCTAACTGATTTTAAAGAGTATCTAAATTGTAAAATTGTTTCTAGTTATATACTTGTAGGATAATTTAATAATTTGATTTTGGTTCTCAGTTCTCTGACTTTAACACTGTTTACAGAAAGAGTTCTCTATGTGAGTTTTCGATTTATCGAAATCTACTAAAATATATCCATAATCATATTTTCTAATTATCTCACTGTGATTAAGAAGAAGTTTTTGATAAATGTAATGGTAAGTCAATAAAAAATAAAATCACTCGATGAGGACAAAAAGCTGTTTATATATATATATTATATTATGTATTATTATAATAATAAATATTATGTATAATACAAAAGTAAGAAACAAAATTTTATACAATTTTAAATAGTTTTTGCTGGCTAGTGACCTTTCTTCCATTATTTTTATAGATTTCTAGGCGTGCAAGTATTAACATTTCATCGATCGTTATAGATAGGCAACACAATAGGAAGCAGTTTATAAAAAGAAATGTCTTCACATTCCTAAAACAGTGGAGAGCTAACAGTGCACTCAACTTTGACTTGCAGCATATTGCTGCGTATGGGTTTGGTCCCACTGTGCAGCGGCGACACTGCAATTATTTGCCCGGACGCGGGTGCACGCGGTTACCGCGGGCATCGCAGAGGGCAAGCGGAAAGAGGAACGAGGAAGAGCAAGAGCAGATTCAACGGATTATGAGTGAGGAGCTGGCGCTGGGCAAGCAACGACAACGACAACAACAACAGCAGCAACAACAGCAGCAACAACAACGAAGACGACAACATGTCGGCATGTGAATATGTCCGTTGTTTCAATGTGCCCCCTTCCTTTACAGGAGTGAGAGAGAGAGAGAGAGAGAGAGGGGAGGAGGCACAGATGTGTATAATGTTGTTGTTGTTCTTGTTTTTGCTGCTGTTGGTGCCTGGTTGCAATTTCATGTTGTGCCACCGCCGGGCAACGCAGAGGAAACTCAACTCTGAACAGAGAGCGTGCAAAATGATTATTGTCCTGCTGAAAACTGAGGACTGGGGAATGAGGACTTTCATGAAGGGTTCCGCAGAGTATCGCTTATAGACACCAGCACGATCATCGTCCCTCTCTCTCTCTCTCTCTCTCTCTTTCTGTGTGTATTGCTGTCCCGGAATGGCTTTCCACCTCATTATAACTTGGCTTAAGCTTGCTAATTCATGACGAAATATGCTAATTAATAACCGGCAACAGAAACGGGGCAAAGAGAGAGAGAGAAAGAGAGAATGAGACAAGTGCCGTGCAACTTGCATCTTGTTATTGCAGCTGACCATGATCGTCTTATCTGAACGGTGAGTTATGACCAATCAAGGTCCGTCAAGGATTAAATTAAATGTTATAGGCTATGGAAATTATTAATTTTTTTTTTATTATTGAAATCTTTAGTAGTTCTATAGAATATTATAATATTTGGCTTTGCAATATCTGCACTTTTATCTTGAAGTGTTCGTTATTGAAAATATTTTATCATCCAATTAATTGCCTTGAAAATAAACTTGGTTCATTCAACGAAAATTTTTATTATTTTGGTGTTATAATTTGTAGCATGATATTTTATATTGTTTCTGTCATTATATAATTATTATTTTTACGTCTATATATTTTGATTATCATTCCAAGTGTCATTCTTATTAGCATTACCATTAATATTATAATAAGCAATGAAATTATCGTTATCATTATAGTTATTTATTTAAATTACTCATATTAAATTTATTATCGATATGATTGACATTATCGCTGACCTTGACATTATTATTGAAATTGTCATTATCATTGGCATTATAATAATATTATAATTGTTTTTCAAAATCATTGACTATAGCATTGATACTCTCATTATCATTATCTGCGTCATTGTCATTATCAATAAAATTTGAATTTGAAGTATATTATTAATGAAACAAGATTAAAATTTCTCTCTAACTCTTGCTTTAAATTAAAAAGTATTAACCTACGTCAATATTAAATTGCATAAATGATGAATGAAATAAATAAATAGCGCTTTTAATTTAATGCAATACTCTTAACAGCATTCTATTAAGCCAAATATATTGATTTCTGTCATTTCAGTCTCTAGTTGGCGACACTTGGCTAATAGATGATTTATCAGCAATTTGTCAATATTTATGTTTTTATGAGCCAACTTTGCGGTGGGCACAAAAAAGAGCTCTTTTACTGTCGTTGTTTGTTTGTTGTTTATCTGATGTTGTTGTTGTTGTTGATGTTGTTGTTGTTGTTGTTGATGTTGGGTTTGGAAGTGTCTGGTCAGTTAGCATGGATCGTTGCAGCTGCAGGTGCATTGATGCATTTATAGAGGAAGGGAGCGATCTCGAGGGGGGGAGGAGGGCTAAGGGAGTTGAGGTGAGGTGGAGTTGGCGTCAAGCGTCAACGCCTGAGCGACAATTATGGCTGGCAATCAAGCATGGGTAAGACAGAGAAAGGGCACGGGGAGGGGGGGGGGGGGGGGAAAGGGAGTGGGGAGAGAGAAAGATGGTGGTGAGGGGGCATTGGGAAGTTAAGTTGGGTGCGGTGGTCTGTTGACTTTTCTGTAATTTTTCGCACTACGAACAGAGCCTGGCCAAAAGGCCTTATGCACAGATCGTAACAACAGCAGCAACAACATCGACAACAACAATAACAACAACAACAGAAGCAACAATGTCGACAACAACTGAAAAAAGTCAACTGCCGTTCTATTGCTAATTATAAGCATGGTGTAAATTTACAATGCCTGTGTTTACAGCTCACGAACAAGCGATTATATGGCTATATAGTTATAGCCATATCTTCCCCCTTTACGCCACACTCCCCCCGCCCATTCACATTGCTCCTTCTCATCTCTCTCGCTCTCTCTTACTTTTTCTCTCTATGTGGTTAGAGCTGTGCTATTTGACAAAGGCAAATACTATATGTAAATGTAAATATTAAGACAACTGGGCAAAATCGCGGCAATTCTTGGCATCCCACACACCGAGTGTAGGCTGAAAGAAAGACGGACGGACGGTCGGACAGACGGACGGACGGACAGACGGACGGACGGACGGACGGACCGACGGACGGACGGACGGACCGACGGACGGACGGACGGACCGACGGACGACAGTCTGGTGGCCAGTCGGAACAGACTGTATTCAGTTGAAGACTACGGCCACTTAGAGTTGAGTCTATTCCATGACTTAAATGGTAGTTAATAAAAATCGAAATTTTACACAAATAATTTTAAACAACTCATTTATTAGGGAATTGGGAAATATTCTAAAATCATTGCACATTATTCCTCATCTCTTCAAATTTTTTTTAACTTTTATTACATTTTCATCTTGTTTTCATATTTAAGGTTGTTTCTCTCTTTATCTATTTAAAAAAAAATTTGGCAAGACTCTATCAGGTATTTAATTTATTGAGCCTAAAATCTTGATGAGGTATATTTTTTTTATTTTATTAAATCTTAACAAATCTTATTTAACAAAAAAAAAACGTATTTTTTGTTTATTTTGTTTGTATATTTTTAATATTTATGATATGGGAAGCGTTTGGCACATAAATAATTAGATTGGACATATTTCAGTTTCAGCTTTTAAAGCATCATTTAATTTAATCGCTCTTAATTTTAGTTTAATCCCAAATTTACAGATTTCCAAAAAAAAAAAACGTTGCATAATTGTGGATAGAAAGCAAATTGAAAATAATGTTTACAATGCTCGTTCCAGACGTAATAATTACATAAATATGCTAAAAAGTTTTAATGATACCCAGCAACTTTCAGTCACTACTATTAGCAAGTTAAAAAAAAACTATTAGATTTTATTTCTAAAAGAGCTTAAAGTAAATTATTTGTTATTGTAATTGAAATATCCCAAACATGACAAAGTGTCAGCAAATTATTTACAAAATTTGCAATCCCAAAAATACTTCATTCTAAAATGAATTTAATTTAATTGTTTATTGTAAAGTTATTAAAGGTTTAAAAAATAAAATCATGAAATTTATTGTCGATTTTGCATAGATTGGTCACTAGCCATTCATATTCGTTTTTTGAAGATTAACTTTTAATTTAAAAGCCAAAAGCTCAAATAAACCTTCGTTTATGGAGAAAACATAAGAAGTATCTAAACTATTGTTTTCAGTTTTTAACCGTCAAAAGTAGAAGCCAATAGCACGGATTTAGAGTATCTTTTGTATCATATTCAAATACATTCTTTGAAGGAATTTTTATTTAATGTTTTCAAAGTTAATAATGTTTACTTTAAGTTTTACTTTAAATTAACGAACTCAAAGTAAAGTCAAAAGCACAGAATAATGTAGTTTACTATTGTCAAGCTGAGAAAATCTCTTTTTAATGTCAGAATATTCAAAAATAACTATTGAAAGCTTAAATGTTATGTTTTATGTGACTTATTGTTGGAAAAGCTCATAAAAGCTGCAGCTGAATGCGAAGATCACAAACTAAAGTAGCTTTTGAGTTAAGTTTTTAAACTCTAGTCGAAAAACCTCTTCATTTCATTTTAGATTAATCCAAAGAAAGTTCATGTCAAGCTCATAAAATCTTTTTATAAGTAGAGAGTAAGAAATATATATACTTAAATTTAAATCTAACTTGATAGATATTACTTTGGAAAACCCACCTGAGTTTGATGCTGTTTTTCTGGTTCTCTCCTTTTTAGTGTAAACTCCTTTAGTTGATGTGGAATTTTTTTTTTGTATTTTTCTTTAGTTAGTATTTGATTTCTTTTTATGTTGTTTTCGTTGCTTTCGTCAATTGCGCCAAAGTTGTGCTTATGTTAAGTTTTAAGTTTTGCTTATAATTTATTTTATTGGGCAGGGCGTAGGCACATACACACATACATACTCACACACACACGCATACATTGGCATATGTATGCACATACATGCAAATACTTGTAGTTGCTGTTGATGTTGTAATTGTATTGTTGAGCATTTTCATTTGTTGTATTTGTTGTTGTTATTATTTTTATTATTTTGTTTAATTTCGTTATCTTTTTGCTATTTTCTTTATTTTGTTTTATTCTCTTTTCATTGCTTTTCACATCTGCACACCTTTGCTGTTAATTCTGATCACATCATAATTATAATTATTATGTTTATGTTTCTGTTTATGTTTATGATAATGTGTGTGTATTGTTGCTGTTGTTGTTGCTTAACTGTAAATTTAAGTTATTCCTGTTTTATTGTTAAGTTATTATTTAGTGCACAATTTATTTTGCTTTTGGCCAAGTTAATATACTGACACACACACACACACGCACACAAACACAAATACTCGTTGAATTATTAGCGAAAAAATGTTTGCGTAATTTATTTAATTCGATTTTTGCTAAAAAATGTTATTATTATGGCCGCTGCTGTTGTTAGTGTTCTATGTTGTTGTTGATCGCGTGTGTTCATGTGTATGTGTTGTTGTTGTCGCTGTTTGTCAATTGTCCGTCCGCGTCCGTTTTTTGCGACAGGCAGAAGCAGCAACGCCGCCGCTTTTAAAAACGGTTATAAAATCCGCACGACACAAAATTTGTTGCGGCGACGGCGACGTTTGCTGCTGCTGCTGCTGCCGTAGTCGTCGTTGCTGCTGCTGCTATTGCCCGTTGTCGTTGTCGTTGTCGTTGCCGTTGTCGCTGCTGTTGTCGCCATTTTTGCTTGGCAAAACTTTTGTGCACTTTGCACTCGCTCGCACACACACACACACACACACACACACACACACACACACACACACACACACACACACATACATACGTGTGCAGGCTAATGCGCTCTCGCTCACACACACATAGTCAGTCAGTCAGTCAGTCACACGTACGCCACAACGACACAAACAACAAAACACACACCCGCACCCGACAACGACAACGACGATGATGACGATGACGACGACGACACACACAATCAAAAACTCATTCGGCTACTTGGGTGCACACGCCCCCTCCACGAGCGCGCTGCCCCCTTGCCCCACACCACCACCGATTTGGCCCTACAACTCGCTCGGCCACCAGGCAAAAACTCTCCGCAACTCTCTCACTCTCCACCTCACTCCACTGCACTCCACTCCACTGCACTCTCCACGACCCAACTACTGCTTTGCACGGATTCTAATAAAAAGCCAGCAGCGCAAAAGAAGAAGAAGCAGCAAAAGCCACAAAAAAATACTTTATATAAACGAAACGACATCAACAAAAACGTGCTGAGACGAAGGTTTTGCGACAATATGCGACGACGTCGACGCAGGCAGCGCTGCTCGCGTTTGCCTTCGACCAATGACACTCGACGACAATATTAAAGAACACACACATATACCCATGCACACATGTATACACGCACACAAGCAGGGGCAAAAAGCGAATCTCAAAAAACGAAATGTCGTCGTCGTCGTCGTGCGAAAGGTATTGGAGTCTCGCAAAAGGAGAGGGGGTGAAGGCAGATGCTGAGGGACAGCAAAATGAAAAAAAATTACGCAGGCCACACACACTACCTTAAGGCAGCAGCAAGGCAGGCGACAGCGGTGACGGCGACGACGACGACTATGTAATCCAATCGAATTGAGAACAAACACACACAAGCAGAATGAGAGGGGGAGGAAGAATAAAAAACGAACGCAATTGAATCGTTGAAACCAATCCAGAGGACGCACAAAATGACGAAGCAGAAGACCAAAAGGCGACGACGACGACGACGGCAGCAGCAGCGACAAGCGACAAACGACGGGCGACACTTGTGTATGTATGTGTGTGTGTGATGTGCCTGGTTTAATGTGCGAGCACAAGTAAGAGCGAGAGAGCAAACGGCAATTGGAATGCGAATGCAAGCAAAAAAGCAAGCAGTGTTGGTACAGGAAGGCAGTTTACAGTTGTTGTTTTTGTTGTAGGTGGTGTGCTGTCCTGTGTCCTGTTGCTGAGCAGAGCGAGAGCGCGACCCCTACAACATCGGCAACAGCAACAACAGCCAACCAGTGGCGACAATTGAGGGTAGTCATTTTTTATGCTTCGCCCTGTACATAACAAGGCGACGTCTGCTTATATACTATGTATGCATGTGTGTCTGTGTGTGTGTGCTTGGGGTGGGGGTGCTTGTGTATATTTGTATTTGTACGTGTTAGGGGCAGTTCTGTTTCATGTCCAGGCGAAGAAGTAAAAGTAGAAGAAGAAGATGAAGCTGTTTCACTTGCACCAAAAAATTCTTTGTATTTGCATTTCGCATTTATCACATGACACAGAAAAAAAAACAAACATAAAAAAAAACATTGAAATTATATTTGGGAATTGTATTTTGGTTTTTAATTTAAATTTTTGTTGTAAACGCAGCACAGCAACAAAAAGATTAAAAATTAAATATTAAATTGAAATATATATATATTATTAAATATAATATTAAATTATTTCAAACCGTTTTTAACTGTTATTTTTTTTACAATAAATACTTTATTTTTCGCTTATTTGTTATTTTCGGTTGTTTCTGCACTTTGCCGTTTTAGCGACGGCAAAACAAGACGCGCGCGCGCAACAGCAACAACAACAAAACAGAAACAGAACACAACACAACAGAATCGAATCGAAAGAACAGAACATACAGAACAACATACACAAAACGACAACGGCGACAACGCCAACGACGACGAGAACGAGGAACGACAACGAAGAACAACGCCAACGACAGCGACTGCGACTGCGACAAGGCGACGGTGGCAGTGGCAGTGGCAGCAGCGCAGCCTGGGCGACAGTGCAGCCACAGCCACCACAGCTACAACAACAGCAGTAGCAGTAGTAGCAGCAGCAGCAGCAGCTGCGACGATGACGACGACGGCGACGGCTGCTGGCTTTTAGCTAAAATATCGGTAAGCAGTTCACAAAGAGAGACGACGACGATTACGATTACGAATGCGATGCGATTGCTGCGATGGCGATGCGGCAGCGGCAACTCGACTTTACTATTTGAAATCACATCCACCGTCAACCGTCGCCGTCGCGGTTGCTGCTGTTGCTGTCGCTGCTTCTGCCGCCGTCGTCGACGTCGTCGTCATCGCTGGGCCTGGGCAGTGTTTGGCGCTCGTGCTTCTTGGACTCGGGGACCGAGAGCCACCTCGCGGCGAGAAAAGACAGCATAAGCCAAAATAAATACACACACAAAAGAGATTCGCTCTCATGCAGGCTAACTGAACGGCCACTGGCGGCCGCACACACGCACACACACGTACAGGCCACTCAATGTATATGCATATACAAATACATGTACTGGCGCCGCAAGTGTCCATTCGCTTCTGTGCGTGCTGTATTGCTTGCTCATTCGCTCTCACTCACGCCCAGCCCATAAGCAACAAACGCAAACACACACACACACACACGCGCGCTCAGCATGCACAAATACAGCATGCAGAGAGTCAAAATGAACGAGCAAGCAGTTCAAATTTGATATCAGCCACGATGTTTCCCACGTTCACTCTTAAGAGAGCACTTAACTGCGCTCTTTAGCTTTTTCTCTTAATGTGCTATGCGAGCGCACACTGCAAATGTAAGACATATGACACAAGTAGAGGACGTGTGACTTAGTTTTATTTAATAGGGTATGTAAATTTTGTAAAATAAGTTAAAACTAATTTTATGGTACAAATTTATGAAATAAAGTTAGTTTTCTTAAAAGATAAATAATTACTTACTAAATAATGTAATAATATATTTGTATGCAATATGTGCTTGAACTTTCAAGTAGTTTTTTGGAAATGTAGGGTATTCATTGGTTTATATATCCGACTGTTGTCGCTGCCAATCGACAGAGTGTGATTGGCAGCAGAGACAGTGGATGGGGTCAAGGGGTGGGGGATTGGCAGGGGGGAGGGGGTAGGGAAGTAGGTTGGCTCGAATCAAGTGTGCACTAATGAAATAATTAATTACAAGCACACGCAGCAAATCCAGGCATCCCCCCATCATCCCCCCTCCCATCACACTCTCCTGATTGCACTGCAGTCACATCTTCCACAGCAGAGTCCATGGGTGCCATCAATGAGTATGTACATATGCATGTATGTTTGTATGTACATATGTATTTTACATATATGTACATATGCATCTCTATCTTTAGCTCCATTTGTAACTGTATCTGCTTGTTGGACATCTTCAACTTTAAGTGCACTATACATGTACATACATACGTATACATGTTTATCTATATATGTATGTATGCATGTACATATGTACATACATACATATGTATGTATGTGTGCATGTGCATCGTTGTCTTTGTTGTTTTGGCTCTGCAGCCAATAATCAAATTTAATTAAACCACTTTAAGCGATTTCTTAGCCGCAAAATCTGCTTCCACTTATGTACATATATGTACGTACATATGTACATGCATATCTACATACATACAATATGCACATATTTGTAATTGTGCACGCTCATCTGAAACAAATCATCGAATCAGTTGAAATAACTCACACAACATTTATTTAGCATGCGATCGTTTCAATTGCATACAAAAAATGATAAAAATAATAATAAAGACAAATAAACTGGAAAATATTGGGGAAACTTGTGGTGGAAAAAGTGTGAACTTTTAATTTGCTTAGAAAATCAATTGCCGTCGGCAGTTTTATTTTTTTAAGTTTTAATAAAAACTTAAAGTAAGACATCATTTTAGTTTAAAATTTAATCATCATTTCAGATTTACTCATTTTGTTTTGTCGTTGGGAGAAACTTAGGTACAGTAGTCGCTTGATAAGCAGAACAAATTTCCACGCTTTGCTAAATAAATTGTTTGATAAATTTAAATCTAGTTATAGTCGAATCAATTTATAGTGAACAACTCGAAAGATTTAACACTTAAATCTCGAATATTATTAGATTTAGTAAACTGTTCAGTAATAATACGGAAAACAAGGCTGAACATAGTGAACTGGTATCCATAGTTCTATTCCATGGATAGTTCACAGTATCCAATCTTGAAAGAATACTTTTTTTTTTTAAACTTAATTAAATAACAAACAAATTAGCATTTTTGTAAGCTTGTTTTTTTAAATTTTGACTGTCTTTCGAAAATTTAATGTTTAATTTCACTTAATATTTAAGTGAAAAAATTTTTTTATTCTTATAAAAAAATGATTTTTATAAATTCGTTGTTAAATTTAATCCTAGATTGGCCAGAAGTAAAATCTGATATCAATTGATACCAAAGTTTTATTTAGAAAAACAAGACTTCATAAATGGCGTCTTTTGTATCGAAAATATTTCCAAATATTTAAATAAAATTGACTTTAAGATGAAAACGGTGTAAACAAACGGTTGAAATTTTTATTGTTTTAAAAAGTTTTCTACAAGTCGATAAAAAAAAGGATGTTTAGTTCTAAAAGCGTCAGAAGAAAATGAAGCAATTTTTCTTAAAACCATTATTTTTTTGGCATTTGTTTGGGTAAGAATATTGGAATAAGACTTGTGTGGATTGAATGAAAGACTGGAAATGAAATGTTCAAGAAATGCAATCAGATAAAGTCTTAATATCACGTACATATCTGTGCATGTATTTTGTATATAAAGGTTGATTGACATTTTAGGCTAGTGTGTGTGTGAGTGTATGTGTTATATAAAGCAATAGATAGTAGAGATAGTTTCAGTATATAACTGTCCCTTATTCCCCTATCGAATGTCCCGTTTCTCTTTTGCTTAAATCTAGTCGCAATCGTTGTTGTTGTTGTTGTTGTTGTTGCTGCTGCTGCTGCCGTCAACAGACTTTAAAGCATACATATGTATGTTTGTATGTATGTGCGTTTGTCCATATACATATACAGCGCTCCTTTTCCCACACGCACTCGCCACTCGGTGCAACAACAAGAACAACTACGACGGCAGCCAATGGAGCCAACGAAGCCCCATGATGAGTGCCGAAGTGCGGTAATGTCGCGGTCGGCGTGGCCACCTTCGCCTTCGCCTAACGCCCTCTCTCGCTCGCTCTCTCTCTCTCTCTCTCTCTGTGTCCCCCACCCACACAAACACACACAAACAATGTGACACAGTGAAATGTGTCGCCCGTCGTCAGCGTCAGCGTCATCGTCATCGTCATCGTCATCAGCCCCTCTCTTCGACTGCCCCCTACGGAAAAAGACAGCATTGGTCAAAGCCAACGGATGGCCGCGCATGGCTCTAAAAGTGAGAGCGAGAAGGAGCATGTAAGCGACAGCGAGCGAGCGAGAGAGCGACAGTGAGAGCGAGCAAGCAAATATACACGCTGGCTCGCTCGTTAAGTATGTGTGTGTATGTGTGTGTTTGGCCTGTGCGCTCTCACTCTGTCGGCAAAGCAGTGTGTATGCTGGATAACATTTGCAGAGAATGCAAGAGAGGGGTAAGCAGCAAACTGTTGGGGAAGGGGCAGAGCGTTACTAAATTGCGACAATTGTGAATTTTTAACGGGTGCACAAAACGACGACATACAATTTTTGATGCAATTGAAAAATAAAAAATAAAACAAATTTAAGGAAATTATTAAGTGAAAGAATAATGCACACAGCACACACCCACACACTCATTTGTGTGGTCTTCCTTGTATATATTTATATACATATGTACATATATAAATATGTACACATTTATTGCCTATGGGACTGTTGTTAATAGATCCAAAGCACTTACAAATGAGAAAATCGGCAAAAATTTACGTCAAGGCGTTGGCAGCGCAGCCGAGTAGGGAAGGGGGAGGGGAGAGCGTCTGAATGAGTGTGGGAGCGTCGCGGTCTTTGTGAGCCAATCTGAAGGTCGTCAAGTCCAGGCCCAAAGTGTGGCTCAAACACACACACACACACACACACACACACACACACAAACACACACTTACACATCCGCTGATGATTACGACCGCTCTTCTGTGTGTGTGTGTGTGTGTGTTGGCCAAGGATGGCAAAAACCGGTTCACAAAATGATTGCACTTCAGCTTTTTGAATGTGTGCGAAACAAAAAAATAATAAACAGAAGAAGCCGCAGAATTAAAACCCGCGCTCAAAATCGAGTCACAAAATTCTCGTGGTAGCAAATTATCAAATTCTCGCAATTTTCATTATGTATTATAGTCGAACCTCCGTAATTCGAAGTTTTTTTTATGGATATTGGAGATTCGAGTTAGGCAAGTTTCAAATATTCTATACTAATTCTTTTTCAATAATAATATTTTATCAACTTATCTTTTGGAATTGATGAAAACATTTAAACATTTATTTCTACTGTATAATTAAAATTCAAAATTAATTTCTGTATTTTTAAATTTTTCTTTGAAACTGATAATCAATTTTCAGCTAATAAAATTTTTAAATTAGCCAAAGTCTAATTTCATTTTATTTAGTGTGCTCAGTAAATCAGATATTTTTAATTTTTAACTATTGTGTAAATAATAAAAAACTTTTTTTTTATCATTTATGTGCTATTTATAGGTAACTGTTCATTTTCTGATGGTACAACTTTATAAAAATACCTCTAAACATAAAAGTACTCACCTTTGCTTATGTAAATCCATAATAAATATTTATAAAATGGTCTTTAGTATCCACATACCAAATTTGTTAGCTATATCTCATATAATCGCTGAGTTCAATGGAGTCAAATGATGAATATCATATTAATTTATAATAATATGAGATATAACAAAAACTAAGGCAGTTGTTGAATTGTATTTATGATGTTTTAACGCTTTAAGCTATGAGAGAATAAGCTAAGAGAATAAAAGTTAAAAATAAATTTGAGATCCAATTTTAAAACTATACCTTTTTCAACTTTTGCTGTACTCTAAAAATAATTCTCGCATCTATAGTCTATAGACTAAATAAGTTAAAAAAAGCATTGTGAAATGGAATAACTTCTCTTAA
Source organism: Drosophila rellima (assembly GCA_035043635.1). NCBI lineage: Eukaryota > Metazoa > Arthropoda > Insecta > Diptera > Drosophilidae > Drosophila > Drosophila rellima. The sequence continues at coordinate 1,794,093 of JAWNMV010000257.1, read as the reverse complement.
ATTTTAAATTAACAGATTAGAGCGAATTCGGAAAGTAAATATAGTAAAATTCTTATGTAATCTGTATCTATATAGTTTTTTCTTCAAATCTATAAGATTATTATGGAAGTGGGAATACACATGCAAAACAATTGGAAATGAAACAGCTTCAATTTCGATCTAGCCAAAAAAAGTTATGTGAATTTCGAATCTGAAAGAAATAAGAGAATACAGCTTCAATCTACAGTCTGTCAGATCTTTAGGGACGAACGAAAATGACATGCGAAACGAATGGAAATGGAACAGATGTTAGCTAAATAGGTTAGGTACGAATGGAATAGAAATGAATTTATTGTAAAATGTGGATAATTTTCAAGAGCGTTAAATTTTTTACTATATATTTTTTGTGTGACAAGAAGATAAATGCGACGCCCCCCGCCCCCTGAATGTTCCGCCCCAACTGTCGCTCCTACTGGAGTTCTAATGCGAGCGGAAGGAGGAGGGGAAGTGACAGGGAGACAGGAGAATGAGACTGAGAATGAGAAGGGGAAAACTTTGGTGAATGTGTAGCTAGTGTCGTGGTCGTTGTTGTTGTTGTTAGCCATGGCAAATGATCAAAGCCGATGCCGAAAGTCTGTATTGAAATCATGGCAAGCCAAAGAAAGCCAGGCCAAGAGTCAGACTCAGAGCCATGGCCAACAAAACACTGAGAGAGAATTGACCGCAATTATGCGATAAAGATAAAACAATGTGGTGTCATTTTTATGGTTCTTTTTCCGATCTCGATGTCGACGATGTCGACGGTCGCACACAAGGTTCTCGGACCAAGGTGCGGGTGTCAGTGTCCAAGAAAGAGACGGCGAGAGCGAGACTGGGATGGCAATAAGGTGATAATCTATAATTGCCCTTCTGCAACAATTGTTCCTTTAATTCCACCGCCGACGACGACGACGACAACGACGACAACGACGAAGATCGGGGAAACTAAAATGTGTGTCCTACTGTCGCCGTGTGGCAGGGTCAACAATTTGGACCCAGGGGAATTATGTTCAGGGTTCGTTTTGGGCAGAGACATTTGGGTAACACGTGAAACGAATGCGTTGACAGCTTGCGAGTGTCTTGCTGTCTCCCTCTCTGATTAGGGATCAAAATATCGTTTATAACTCATAATGACCATGACAAATATTGCAATACAATAGGCCATACCTATAACTTGAGGGTCCTGCGATCCTCGCTCCTCGCTCCTCGTTGCGGTCAACAGTTGTTGATTGTGTCGTAAAGGTCACGCCAACTGCGACTTGGCCACATGCTCAGGGCCAGAACGGTCCGAGTGTCCTCTTCTGGCCGTCAGCAGCATATGACGCCAGTGCAACCACAATTCTTTGCTGGTGCTGACGGTGGTGCAATGTTCGCTAATGAAGCCCAACCACAGTGGAAACTACTCGCAACTGATAATCGTTTAATCGCTTATCACAAATTGCTGTCCATTGTCTATATGTGTGTGTGTGTGTGTGTGGCACTATCGGTTCCACATTAACCACAATTAGAGTGACCATGCTTCGGCAATTAATTTCACTTCTGTTTATGTTCATTGAAGCACCAAGCCCCCAACACTGCACAGTGGCAACAAGGCAAAGAAAACATAAACATAATGAATATACTCCAAATTTATTTATTTCTTTTTAAATACTATGAATTACAACTAACAGAATGTCTTAGGGAAATTGGAAAATCAAAAAATATATCTATGATTACACTTGATACTTCGTCGAGGATACCTATTGAATCTAGTAGAAGATTGAGCAATAAATGATGTGATACTTTTTCATTTAAAATGAAGTGAAAACAACAACAATATTGGAATCATCAAAAATACTCACATATTTATTGGGTATCATTTTAACCGCATGCATACAAATATTAAAAATTAAAACAAAAATAAAAGTTAAACCATTTAGTAAAAGAAAATACTCATTTGTTTTCAATATACTTTGATCTTTTGGACATATTTTGTTTTATTACACTTTTTACAAAATTATATATTCTAGAAAAAATAAATATTGGAAAATATTAAAAAATGTGACATTAGTCAGAACTTACAAGTTTTTAATCTAAGTATTAATCATTTCTAAGTCATGTATTTTTAACTAATTCTTTTGATACATTTCATGTAAGACATCTACGATTTCGTTTACCAAGTTTTTGAATACTATTCTAAAACAGGCTTAACATAGAATGTGTATTAAAATTAGTTCACCATTAATTTAACTAGTCTTATAAAACCACTCGGCTTTTTTAAGATTATTAAAAATTGTACTTCAACTGACCCGGGGGCTATTTCGATGTTCTAGTTATTTGGTCCCACTGTGCGCGGGCGCGAACAAAAAGAGGAAAAGCGCTTTGTGAACCAAAATTGTGCTATCAAAGTTCTCAATCAACGTACTCGTAAATTTGCCAATTGCTGACAAACTTAACGCTCTCAAATTACGAGTACTCACGGCTCAAGTAAACGGGTACTCGATCTCGCTCAGATAACAAAAAAAAAAAAAATAAATAAATAAAATAAAATAAAAAAGAAAGAAAGAGACTTTTTAAAGAGATCGCGGACACGCACAGTGGTTAACCATTGTCCATTTGTGGTTGCGTTTTTATTATTTTCTTTATTTTTTTCTATTTTTTTTTTTTAGCGATGTCACCTCGGCTGGGAAGACGAAGGCAAATAACAGAGAGAACGGAAAAAAAATATAAATAAAAAATTAAAAAGGATAAAGGATGCGCCAATGTGGCTGGCAAAACAATGAAATTGTGAAATTTGTTGGGTTCAAGAGAATGTCATGAGCGTTTTATGATTTAATCCCCTTTTGTGTGAAGCCAAACATTTGGCTGGATCAAGTGTGAGTGTTTGAGTGTGTGTGTGTGTGTATGTCCTGGCTCTTGAAGCGTAAACACCCCCAGAGAAAAAAGGTCAGGGATTTGTCATTTGTCGCCGTTTTGGCCAAGTAGACACTTGACTGCGCCTCGGCTCAGACACCTGACAAGCGATTAGTGCCGCGGCCAAGTGGGCAACTGGACAGGTGGACAGGTGGACAGGTACCCGTAGACCCTGTAGATCGATCGAGAAATCGAGCAGAGCGAGAAAGAGAGAAAAAGAGAGAGCGAGAGCGAGAGAGACTCAACTCTACTCAAGTCAATGTGATTTAGTTTTGACGTCAAAACGGCTAAAACGCTCCTCTTGCGGGTAGATTGTATCTGTTTTGGGTCGGAAATACAAATGCCTCGAGTCATCAGCTGCATGTAAAAGCCAATAATTGTGCTGCAATCGAGAGGGAGCGATAAAGAGTATGCTCGAATGACTAAATACTCTGTAACTGTTTTGTTAGTTGATTGTTCTGTAGTTTTGGAGATTCAAAGTTGAAATTGATACAGAAAATTAAATATAAATATGCTAAGACACACTTGTTGTCGAATTCTGAGAAAGAGTCTGCTCGACTGGCTAAACATCCTGTTAGTTGATTATTTTTATTCGTTTGTCTGTAATTTAGTGTATTTAAAGTTAAAATATTTGTATAGCATAGCAAGAGTGTGCTCGACTAACTAAATACTCTGTAAGCTGATTCGACTTTTAAGTTTATAATCTTCTGCGCTGCTACTTTGTATAATTAAAGTTAAGATTTATGCATAATGTGGAATTAATCGGATAGTATGCCTAGATCTGAGTAAAAGTGTGCTCGACCGGCAAAACACTCTGCAAAATGAATAAGTGAATTTTTTGGTAGTCGTTTTTGAAATGAAACAAAGATGAGATTGACTATGGATTTGAATTAAGATGTACCAATTCAGCTTGTCCTGTCTGAACTACACACCCAACAATTCTACAGGGTATTCAAAACCAACAACAACCAAACAATACACAATTCACAACAAACTGAGACTTAGGCAACGACTTCAACTTCAGCTTCAACTTCAACTTGGACTCCGACTCATTTGGCTATTACCAGGGTTGGGTTTGGGGCCAATTCCTATTCCTGTTGATTGACCCGATAGCATTTCGGTTTTGCAGCTGCTCCCAGAGAACGAATGACGTGAATACGAGTGTGTATTCACTTCGCACTCAAACGCAAGTTGAAATCATGTCAAAGGTAATGTTATCGAACTGCAGCGGGAATACCATGAACGTATATGCAAATTTAACATAAATTTGTTTATATACATGTGTATATATGTATATTGTATATTTGCTAATTATGCTCGCACTCGGATATGTGACTGAGTGTATTCGTGAGTGTATTCGCTGTTTTGAGATCGTGAGAATTGCACTTAATTGATTTCCACATGCAAGTGGAGCACAAATGAGATTGTCAAAGTTCAAGAGTTACGCATGAGCGTCACAAATCCAAAGTAATCTCTATAAAGATCACTTCTATTTCTCTCGTTCTCTCTCTGTCTTCTCTCTGAGAATTAAGCTTTAAGCGAGAAAGTCTTCAGCTGCAATCGAATCTTTTACCATCTGTCTGGGACAACAAAACAAAAAATAAATAACAAAAAAATGTACTCTAGCTAAAATAATTCTCATTCCCATTCCCTTTGTTTCCTTATTTTATCTGTGTGTATGTGTGTGTGTGTATGTGTGTGTGTGTGTGTGTGTGTGTGAGTCTCTGTGTGTGTGTGTTATCTAAAAGACCAACTTCTTTCGACCCTGCGGCATGTTAATGCAATTTTTCATTATTCGTACTCTTTTTAAGTGATCGATCGAAATTAAATAAGAAAAGTAAGCAACGAGGATGAAGAAGGATCTGGAAAATGCCCCCTCGCTAAAAAGGGTAAGCCCAATGATCTGAGGCCCAAAACCAAAAGATTCCCGTCCTCCTACAGCGTCTCCGCTTTCCACTCTTCTGTGGCTTCGGGAATGCGATGGTTAATGTGCGTTTAGATACGAAGACATGTAATTTCCCAGCCTCAGTTCGATCAGTTCGCACTGCAAAAAGACAAAAAAAAAAGAAGAAAAGAGTAGAACATAAACCGTCCAATTGTCTGGCTTCGACCAGGGCCAAGATCAGAACAGGCCAGGCCAAAGTCACAGTCACAGTCAGTGTCAGAGGCTGAGACTGAGACAGAGTTAGAGCCACAGTCTGAGCCACAGTTTGAGCCACAGTTTGAGCCTCAGTCTGAGCCACAGTCAGGCCAGCCAGTCAGTCGCTCTGTACTGTGGGCCGTGCCGAGCAAATTCGCCCCCGATCCTCTTTTTGTTTGTGTATACCCTGTACAGTTGACACTCTGAATGGGGTATACAAGAATGGAAATAAGAGTGACTTGACTATCAGAAGTGATTCTAAAACATTTTCTTTAATTTGTGTGTAATTTTTTTTTTCTTTCAATTTATCACTTTATTTATATTAGTATGTCCTCCTTAAATTCTACAAATATCATTACGATTTTTTTCGAAATAGTGAGTTAGAGAATATCTATAAGCTGAAAACTCCCAACATTATGTGGCTTAGGTTTCTTTTTATTATTTGTGCAAATTTGTTAAAGAAACTATTTTGAAATCTTACTTTTGAATTGTTATGATTTTTGTAAAAAAAAGAGATAAAATCATTAACTTTTAATTTAAAAATTTGTTTATTTGTCATTAAATTGTTTATTTAAATCTTAATTTAAAATATTGAATTTTTTTCCCATATATTGCATATAAAAAATGTATGTATATAACTGGAATCTATATTTGTATTATATTATTTTTAATGTGTAATGTTTTCAGCTTATGCTCTGAGAATCAATACAAAACTTGTGCTATTCACAAGGTATTTGTCAGTTGTGCACTTTGCATAATGTAGTCTGAAATTCCATTAGTAAATTCCTTTTCACTGCTCGCTTAAAATATTCACGCAATTCTTTTATGAATGCAATAGTGGTTCCAATTACAGGGTATCTACAAGTCGACTGCCTGCGCTGGCTGTTTCTTCCTTTTTTCGGCCTCGACAGTTGTCAATGGGGCAGATCACAAGGGGGCCACAAATGCAGCTGAGCAAGAAGAAAAAAGCCTCAAGGAACTTGGGCTGCAAACCTGACGTCGTCTATGATGACGGCCTTTGATTATGATGCCAATGGATGGCAATATGGCATAGGGTACATTCACATGAATCTATGTGTATGTGTGCTTATTATGGTGGGGCTACTGCAGGTTACCACCAAGGTAACCACCAAGATGCAACTTATGGGAGATGCACGCAAGCTGCTCTCCGAACATCATTATTAACAAGCTCATGATCATGATGCTAAAACTTCATTATTCACTAGCTCATTATTATGATGCTGATGAAGAACATTATTGTTGTTGTCATGGCAATGCCACCTGCACCACAAACAGTTCTGCAGCAGCATCACCACCTGCACCACAGGCACCTGTAAGAATTGTGAGCTATGCTTAAGCTGCAGATCTTTGAGTAGAAAAAAATAATTGGAGCTTAGCAGTAGCTGAAATTTTGAATGGATGAGAAGGAAGATTTAGTCTTAGTCGGAAGGGGAAAAAATGATATATACATTAAAACATTATTAAAATAAAGAATATTTGTATATATTTATCTCTTTTTGGAATATGTAAATTTCTCGAGATTTTTTAGTGGTAGAGTTAGAAAACCATTGAAAAACAATACAAGAATAAATATTGATTATTTTGAAATATTGAGAAGGGAGACTAAAACAGGAAAAAATGAAATATATATTAAAACATTATTAAAATAAAGAATATTTGTAAATATTGATTTTTACTTGAATTACGTTTATATCTTGAGATTTTGTTAACTATGGATTTTTGTTTGTGAGTGAGTTGTAAAACTATTTAAAATAAAATACTTGTAAGTAATATGTTTTTTTTCTTGTAGTCCAAGAAAATTAATTAGTTTAAAAAATGTTGAAAACCTTTCTTTTGTAATTTACAAATGTGAAATAAATTTAAAAAAAATAAATATAAATGTATTTGTAAATATCAAATTAAAGAAGGCAAATTTGAACGTGATCAATGATGTAATTTCCGTTGAAACGGTCACACTGATCGATGGCTTTGGTGGGTGAACAACACCTGCTGGGTGTGTGTCCAAAGTGGTTTCAAAGGTTTTTTTGCCTTTTTTGGATCTCATTTTCATTTGTCTTGTTGCTGTTGTTGTTGTTGTGGTATTTTCCTTTAGTTTAATTAACGAATCTAAAAGATCTGCTGCAACATTTTGCCGCATGCTGAGTTCAATTCACACATTGTGCCTGGTCATGTGGGGGCCACATCAGACTTTTCCCATTAAACTGGTCAGTTGAAGAAGAAGAAGCAGAAGAAGCAGATGGAGAAGAAGAAGAAGACGGCCCCAGGTTCGAAGCAAGCGCAAATTGTTTACAATTCGAAAAATTGTTGCCGCCTCTGTTATCGGTGGTCACATCTTAACGAACACGCAGCTCCAAACTCCAACTTGAAAGCTAAAGCTGAACCGTAGTCCGAGTCCGAGTCCGAGTCCGAGTCAGAGCAGGAGGTCCCAGCCCATCATATCAGCTATTCCCCATCCCTTTTCCCCTTTCCCCTATTCCTAGCTATGTCGATTGCAGGCCAACTTCGTTGTTGTTTAGTGTTGGTTAATTTGGCATCATTCATCGTGTGGTCAAAGCCAAATGTCATGCAATGGCTAAGACCCGCTCCGCTAATTACAGCCTCTTGTTTGACTCCTTCTCACTCTCTCTCTCTCTCTCTCTCTCTCTCACTCTCTCGTTATGCCTGGTGTGGCAATAGAAGCTCCTTGCAACTGCAACTCACGTGACACTGCATCACGCAGCATTCAAGATCAAATGAAATAGATCACCAGAGGTTTCATGCCTATCGCTTTGACTTTGGCTTGAACTCTAGTTCCAGTTCCTCATATATTGATTGTCATCTTGAACCAGTTTTGTTCCATTTATTTTGTAAACAAGCCTGACAGAAGTCTGAGCTTCTGTCTTAACTTATCTCTTTTAAATTGAAAGCAAAAATTTTGTTTATAATTTAGCAATAAAATAAATCGATGTTTCATATATAGAACTAGCTCTGACTATAACTGTTTGATTCTTGTTCGAAACAAATCTGTATCTGGAATTCGAAATGATAAAGTTATCACTACGAGCACTCGTCGACGCTAGTGACGAAACAAGATTCAAAATTGAATATACTCGTCAGTTGAACATTAATATATTTAGAGATAGGGCGGTTTGACTTCCCCTAGATTACGTTATTAATCAGTGTAAAAACAGTTCCATTTTTAATCTAATGCGAAATAATTCAATAATCCTGTCATTGACTTTAAACTAATCAATATAGAGTTCAAATTAAAATCTATGAAGAATCTGTCTTTAAAAACTAAGAAAAACAAAAAATCGATTTGTTAAATTTCTAATCTTAACTTTAATTTTTTAATTATCTGTATCTATATTAAGTATATTTCTTTCACTATACACCATCTACAGTTTATTCCAATGGCTGATCCATTAATTTTACAATTTAATATCTACAATATTTACAATTTATATATGTACATCATTATCTACATTCGAATCTATGTAGATCTGTACCGTTCCCTTTAGTATTTATCTTCTTCTATCTTTGTTTCTATATATCTTTGTAATCATAGTCTTGAAATCACTGACCCATCAAGCTTCTCTGGTCACCTCTCGGCTGATCCACTTTGGCTTTTGGGCCATTTGTGTTGACATCTGTTGCTAGTTCCTCTGGCTGACCACTGTGAAGTGGTGTAGAGTGGAGTCGACTGTGGAGTAGAGTGTGGAGTGGATGGCATCGCATAATACGGGTATATGCAATCGCCGGAGGTGGAAACAACAAAGAGATCTGTTCGCGACAACGGCAACAACAACAACAACAACAACAACAACAACAACCACAACAACAACAACAACAAAAACAACAACAACAACGACAACGACAACGACAACAAACAACGGTGTCGACCATGTCGGCAATGTCGACGTGGTGGCGTTTGCGTGTCAAGCGACATCATTTGCATAACAATGCTGGGGACGATTCAAATTTTTGGTCTCCCAGAGCAATTTACAGACACAGAGATAGGCGAGGGGGACACACACACACACACACATAGATACACGCCCTCTGGCACCTGCTCATACACATTTAGATATCTACGAGTACATTAAATTGTTTTTTTTTTGTAATTTTCTGTTGAAGTCAACGTCGTCTCGTCGTTGTTGTTGGTGGCGTCACAAATCGCTGGCAAATTTCTGCACACACGCGTATGCATATGACATTATCCAAGACACCTCCCCCTGCCCCCTGCCACACCCCTTCACCATCTAGTCACCCACCTGTAAGTTGCACCCTTTGGATCTCTTAAGCTGCGTTGGATTGCGTCGTCAATGCGGAACGAAACGAAACGAACGATCGCGTTGCCCCTCTTCCCCTCCCCCTCCCACTACCCCTCTAAGTGCCCATTCCTTGTAGCGATACATCTGTTGAATAATTTATGCGACCAGACACTGTTGTCAGCGTCACCTCCTCCAACTTCAACCTCAACCTCAACTTTAACTTTAACTTCATGCATATATCTTCCCCTCCCCTCCCGACCCCTCCCCACCCCCTCACCCAACGAGCCACGTTCATCTATTAACTTGGAAATGTCGCGACTCTGTCATCTGGGAGAAAAAGCGAGAGGGAGGGAGAGGGAGAACTATTTGCGTTCGCCTCCTTGCGTTTCTAATTAAGCGAGAGAAATATTCAAAAACTTTGCCATTGTTCCAACGATTTTCAAGTTCAATTTACATAACATTCCAACTCGAGACTCAAACTCGACTCTTTAGCTTTATATTTTTTCCATTTCAAACAAACTATATTTATTTTTTTATATATACTTGTATTTATTTACTGTCGCCCTCTCCCTCTCTCTGACGCAGTCTCTGTTTGTTGAGATATTTAAGTCACAGCCTTGAATTGCTAATCGCTTGGCAATGCGAAAAGGGTTCAAGGTCAACGTCGCACTGTTGCAAAGGTCACCAAATTGCTGTTGCTGTTGTTGTTGTTGTTGATGTTGATGTTGATGTTGTTGTTGTTGCAACAGCGCAAAGTGTTCATGTTGCACTTGGCAACTGGTTCAATGGTTTGCTGGGAATACTCCGCTCCCTTGAGGGGATCTATTCACTAAATGTGTCTATTTGTACTTTTAAGCTGCTTCTGTTTTGGTTAGTTCGCGTTTTCCCTGGAATTACTTTTAAGTTAGACAAATACATTTTTGAAGAAGAATCTAAGTAGTTCCATGATTGATAAGCCGATTTTAATAATTTAAATGAAAAAAATTTAAAAAGAAATTGGTTGTTGTGATATAATTTAAAAAGAAATAAACATAAAGCTTAAGCTGATTATTTAAAACTGAAACAAGTGTATGAAATGTTATTTAAATTTTATTTGCTACAAGTTTTAATTTTAAATTAAAATTAATATTTAATTATTATTTCAATTATATTTTGTATAATTTAAATGAACTTTAACAACAAAACGTAAAAATAAAAGTTTCTTTTCTTATTGCGGGTATCCTTAAATAATAAGATTTTCTTACTCTTACAGCCTCGATTTTATTATAAGTTTAACTCTAGCTCTTTTTTGCGATTCCTGTTATTAATTCGACAGTAGAACCTAATAGTTAATTTAATTTCAAGTTAAATAAATCTTTTTTTCGTTAGGAGTGTCTATATATATTCGTTTTAAAAAAAATATCGCTGCATATTCTGAATTCTGATTCGAGTCTGTGCTTGACCTAAAAAAGGATTCAATATTCTAGAAGTATCTGGTTCCATAAACTTAGTATTCTAGTATTTTTATAGCGGCATTTTTAACTTTATCTAATGTCTCAAGTCCGTATGAACTTGAATATTTGATTAAATAAAAGTTGCTTAGTTTCCCTTATGAATTAAAGTATCCTCAGCTACTTTTTATTCCTAAAATAGAGTTGTCTATTTCTAATTACGCGTATTTCTGTATTTATTTTTCTTTCTTTCGAATATTCGCATTATTTTCACAATGCGATCATTATTCGGTTCATAGTTATTTCATTTTTTTATGTGTTAATCCTTGAGGAACATACGATCGGATTCGATTTCTGGCAGCTGTTGTTGCTTCCATTAAATGCAATGTCTGCCCTCATTTCGATCCTCGTAATCATCATCATAATTATTACTATCATCTTTAGGACCCTTCTTCTTACTGTCGATCACCATTTTCCAAGGAAAACAAAAAATGATATGATATTATTTAACGGTATGAGTTTTCCTTTTTTTATTTTGCTTTGAATTATGCTTGGCATTGTGTGAACGAATATGTCTATGAATCTCTCTGTGAATAATGGCGAATTGATGTGTTTATAAATTTAGAGACTAAGTAGGATAATGAAAAATTCTTGCAGCTTTTCCAAGTTTTAAATAGTACTTAAATGCGACAAAAAGATATTATATATATATATATATATATATATATATATATCTCGGCTTTAAAGTTTAAAACTCTTATTTTGAAGTAGGTTTTTGCCAAGCTTTAAACATTTACGAATGAAACCCACATAATATTTGTTTTTATTGGTCTCATTATTTATTTATTTGTTTCCAACTGTATTGATATTGCTTTTAAATGATCGCACTAGACACTTCGTTGAATAACAGGATTTTAAAGCAGTTTTTAAAAAAAGAATACCAAAAACACAGTTGCAGTTATTTTATTTATGATATTGATTGATTTATAGTTGCAATTTAATTAAATGTGAATATTGAATATCTTATAAATTGTCCGCTCTCTCGAGAGAGTGAGACGCCTTTCTTTTACGGATTTTATGAAGGAATCTTTTCCTAAGTGCTTAAGAATTATTTGGCGCTTGTCGGTTGTCGGTTGTCTGTTGTCTGTTCTTGTTTTCGGGCATATCCTTAACTAACAATTGGCTCGGCTCTGGCAGCTCAATCAAGGAAGCAACTGTCTCGATTCCCAAATGATGCGTTCAGTAGCGAGTACAATGAAATATATTGTATTGAGGCGGAAGGACGTGAGGGCACATGAGTGTACTCGTATCATAAATGATAATAATTTTTATAAATAAATATTGTGTAATCATCACGCTGACGCCATTATCATGACCCCGTATTCTACCCCTGCTCCGACCTTTGGCCCTGCCCCCGCCCCTTGAGTTTTGTGTTGTCTCTTTGCATTATTATTATTATGCTGTCATTTTCAAATAGAAATCCCAATTCTTGCCATCCAAAAGGCAGTCTGATGACGAGCAGGATATTGAAGACATGACCAGGGCCATCTGCTTTGGCAGCAGCAGACAGCATGGAGGACGAGAGTGAGTATTTGTGCTTGTATTTGTATTTGAACAGGCCTAGAGTTGGTCTTTCTTGTCTGCATTCGCATTCGTCTCCATTGTTTAGACACTTACGCAACATATTGTACATGGTCCTGGGCATGGCTGAGGGTCGTCCGCGTCCTTTTACTTGTACTCGTACTCGTACTCGGAGTCCTCTGAGGGTAGAGACTTAATGGTAAGGGTAGTCCTAGCATCTCACACTCTCTTTCACTCAGTCACACACTCTCTCTCTCTCTCTCTCTCTCTCTCTCTCTTTCTACGGTGGTTGGCCTCTATCTTTTTTTTCTTCTTTGTGTTTTTCATTTATTATTTTCATCATCCTCGCATCAGAGTTCTCATAACTAAATACTTGTGAGGTAATTGCCAGGCAAAGCGTATCTTTTCAAGTTCACTACTTACCTACCAGTATATAGACACGAGTGTGTGTGGGTGTATGTGTGTGGTTGTGTGTGTGGTTGTGTGTGTTCTAGCTGCCATTGCTCTAGTTCCCATACGAGTTTTGTGAATTTTCAGGATCAGCTTAAACGTAGTATAATTCACAGGCCAAAACTTGTGACAGAATCCCATTAAAATTTTTGGAATTAAAGGAATGCTCAATTGACCAATGCCCAGTAAAAGTCTGTGGTATTATTTTACCAGCCATGCGGAAACTATTACTAAATCTGAACAAAGGTAAAAAAAACTGGAAAGATCTGTTGCAATCTTGTGGGATTTTATGATAACTTATCTATACTTTGTATAATTATATATAAAAAGTTAAAAGAATTTTATATATATTTTATATTTATGAATTGATCACTACGAAATATATAGGATCTACAGTTCGCATATTAATAGATGTGTATAAATGTTATATGAATCGTCATAAAATATTTAGAATATAAAATAAAGGATTAAGAGGATATTAAATACAAGAATCAATAATTCTTTTCTCATTGAATTCAGGAATTAAAATTACTAGGCAAACTTTCTCTATTTAAGCGAAACGAAGTATTCAAAATATATGTAAAGCTGGTATAAAAATAATCATATGAAAGTCGATTCAATCGTTATGAAATATTCATGACATAGAGTTCTTAAGAGATAGATAAATTTTTGCCCAAAATCAAAGTAATTTCTTAAATAATGAAATCCTATTGCTCTCAAAAAAGCAAAAATGCCAGTCGAGTTTTCCATTTAAGCTTTGACAGTTGAAAATAGTTATGTACAAACGGATATATTTAATACAATTCTAGGTAATATTAAGAGTTTCATGAATTTCAAAGTTGCTTGTGAAATTAAACTCCCCGTAGACAGTAGACATTGGCTAACAGTTCTTTCGTTAAATTGACAGCTGCTCGGGAAGTCGCTGTGATATATGGAGACAGGAAAATTGGGAGAGAGAGACAGAGTGAGTGGGGAGTGAGAGAGAGCGATGACTTGGTCAATTTTCTTATGGCTGGAGATGCGGCATGCGAGTGATAGCGTTGTTTTTTCTTGGATCTACCTCAGAGCTCAATGTATCTAATTAAGTAAAAATTTATGCGCGTGTTCAGTGAGAACGATGAAACAAACGGCAAACTGGAAAAAGACGTTAACTATTGTTGTTATATTCAGCTGCTGTTGTTTCTCTCTCTACTTTAATTGTTCAGAGCTCAAGTTGGAGTTATAGTTGGAGTGTGGGGTTGGAGTAATAACTGCGACTACGAAATCATAGTCAGTGGCCTCCTACAGATGATGTTGATGTTGATGACGAACGACGGCGACACCGAACAACGAACAACCGACAACGAAGCAACAACGAACCAACAACTTTCGTGGTCAGCCATATAGTACAATTACATAGTATCTCTACACCCAGAGAAAAATAATTTGAAATTGTAATATCTACACTTAATTAAAAAAAATAATAAATAAAATTCCACCATATTTCATTAAAAGAAAATAGTATAAAACTGATCCTGTGAAACTCAATTATAATTTTTCATACAATTCTCAACGAATTTGAAATGTACTTGACCAATATACTTTTACCAAGTATTTAATAATAATAATACTTATAAAATGTTTGAAAAATATTTGAACTAAATATTTATGTAAGCAACATAAAAAACATGTATTAAAAACAATATGAAGCATGTTAAAATTCAATAACATTTGATTAAAATTTGATTTGATATTAAACTTTTCAATTTGTCTACACTCTATTTTTTTTTAACTTTTAAGACCATTTTTAGTTAAATTAAAGGGATATTAATTTAAATTAATAAATATTTGCTTATATTTATATATTGAACTTTTTCTCCTGGTGTATAAATAAATGTATATTTTGGAAGGAGTTGCAGTTGTTGTACCATACTCGTAGTTGAAGTACTTGTTGGGTTGCTTACCATGCTTCAGAGGCGCAATATCTTGGCATAATAAATCCATTTAATATATTGTATTTAAACCGTTCGTTATGATCTTTTGCGCTCGCTTCTGCAACGCCCTGATTGCTTCGCTATTAATGCAACGGCCAGCGGAGTCCGTGTTGCAGCCCCCCATAGACCAAAGGGGCAAGCTAACAGGGGTGGACGAAGGGGGGGGGGGTGATGGGGAGAGTGTAGCGACTAGTTTTAGTCGTAGTTGTACTTAGTCACGCTCAGTCGCTCAACTGCTGCCGCTGCTGCTTGTGATTAGAGGACGAATGTTTCAACTGCGGTTTACTACATCCCCCTCCTCCACCCCTCTCTGCTACGCCTCTGTCCCCCCGAAAAAAAGGGAAAATATATGTGCATAATACCTAGCACGTTGCAATAGATTGTTGTTGTTGTTGTTGTCGTTTCACTTGGCACCGATCGCTGAAATAATGATCGTTGTCTGTCGTCGTCGTTGTTGTTGTTGTTGTTGTCAACAACCAAAACCTATTCACAATTTACAGCCTAGTCGGCGTGGGTTTCATGTGCAGTAGCCTCTCCATCCGCTTATGTATGTTAACCCATCGAGTGGCATGCCTCAATCTATTGGATGCCGCTTATGGACAGCGGACAAACGATTGCAACTCTCGACGAGTCCAATATAAGTATGAGTACTTAATAAATACTCGTTTCAATTCTACTTAAAACAGTAACAGTTTCTATCTTTTTATTGGCATATTCCGGATGGAAAGTCGAATTGAGTATTTTCCGTTACTCCGATTGCCAATTTATTGATTTGGTGTTGATAAACGACATTAAGTATACGAGTACAAAAAGTAATCTTTATTCACAATTTTACTATTATAGATGACTTATTGTTCAATGAAAGTAGAATATGCTTTAATTCTTGATTATCAAACTGTGATAAAGAGCATTAAGATATTTAATGATAGCTAACTAAGAGTATGTTAGGAATAGCATTTAAATATTTAGATATTTAAATCTAGTGACGAATATATTTCCATTCCAAACATTTTTGGATAGCCAATTTTGCGATAAATATGTTACATTTTTTTACAAATAATTTTTTATTTGAACCAGGTGTCAGATTTGAATGATCGAGCTGTAATTCGTCGCGCATTTTTGATAAGAATACTTAAAAATTAAAAAAGTCTCCAACGGCCCCATTTGCTGCAATCATTTACATTCGCTACTCATCCCTCCGTCTTACACCCCCTTATCACACGAAACAGGTGAGTTACCAAAATTCGTAGTATGTATATTTGTTAGTTTAAACTATATCTTTCGATCGTTATCGGACAGGAGTAGCAAGTTTTGACAATTATATTCACAATTAAAATAAATAAGCAAATAATTAAAATATTTCAATTGATTAATGATCATAATGAAAATGATGAACATTATGTTATCTGAAAACATTAAGATGTCAATTGGATCTGTGGAGAGTGTAGTGAAACCTGATGATTCCCAAACTAACCAATCGATTTGATATGGACAAGTTGTAATTGTGTTCAGTGTGTTGTGCGCTGTTATTTGATCATGTCTCAAGATCGATGGGTGTAAACTTCTTGCTCATTCAATGAACCAAAAATAGCAAGTGCAAATGCATCCCAATGTGTATGTGTGTGTGTGTGTGTGTGTGTGTGGATGTGTGTGTGTATTGGTTTGCGTGCGTTGTGGTTAAGGAGGGCCATTACCATTAGCACGACCCACGACCATGACAATGACTTTAGCTTTAGCTTTAACTGCAGTGCAGCATTGCAATCTGCGGCGTCCCAGCCCCCAAGAAAAAAGAGATTCAGGAACAGCGCCTGGAACGGGGACTGCGACTGCGACTGCGACTGCGACTGCGACTGCGACTGGAACCGGGACTGGGACTTGTCTCGGCCCCAGGCGAATGTGAATGTGAATGCGAATGCGAATGCGAATGCCAATGCCTGTGCTTAACGAGAGAGGGCAGTTCCCGATGCAGTTTATGCAGATACGTTTCAATTAGCTCAATCCGAACGTGAAAGTGTGAATATGTGTATTTATAAACCAAAACCAAAGCAAAGCAAAGCAAAGCAAAACAAGCCGGAGAACTCGTAGTTACTCGTACTAGACCCGTGTAGTAGCTACTTAGCACTGATGAACTCTAGACTGAGCACTGTGAATTCTGCTGGCCCAACCCTCCTCATAACATTTCTCCGCTCTGTCGTGTCTTTCAGTCTCTATCTTTCTCTGTCTCTGTCTCTGTCTCAGTCTATAGTCAATCCGACAACCTAAACAACAGCCCAAAAACAATCCAAAACAACCAGACAATCCGACAACCAGATGCTAGCCCTGTTCCCGGCTGATGTTGTTGTTCCTCTACTGAAGACGACGTCGGTTTTGGAAATCTTGGGAACAACGCAATACATAAAGATGCGGTTTCAAAAATATACGACTTGACGATATCCTATCTATCTATATTTCTAAGGCTTTTCCAAAAGACAGCATATTTAACTTGTAATTGTGTAAGAAACTTTGCAGTTTTTTCATAAAGAACTTTAAACCAATTTGCTAATGGTAAGAATTACAAATTGTTGAAAAATTATATCTCAAATAGGTACAAACAAGAGTTCATTGTTTTTATTCATTCATTAAACTTCATTTTTTGAGCTGTTACCTTTAACTTTTTCTTATGCTCTATATCAAAAGATGTTCCTCTATACAGATAAATTGAGCATTTGATTTCACTGAACAAATTCTTATAGAGCTCTGACAATCAAAATATTTGCGAAGAAAGAAATGAAAAATCGTATTTCAAACCCGATTTAAGTTATTATTGAAATTATTTTGGTTTTAAATCTGTGGCTGAAAACAGAAAATACGATCAGATCTATTTGTCGATCAACTAAGGTCTAACTCTTTTCTATGGTCAATAACATGCTCAGGAAAAACGTCATTACACCCTTGATTGGTGCAAATTGATACAGGGTATTTAAAACAGGAGAAGGTACGAGTAAGTAATAAGAAAAACGGCCTGGCGTTGAGTTGAGAGTTGGCAGTGTGAAATGTGTAATGTGCAAGGCAAATAGTCATAATTGCAGGCGGCCAGGCCAGGCCAGGCCAGTTGCTGTTGTTGTTGTTGTTGTTATTGCTGTTGTAGTTGTCATTGTTGTTGTTGTAGTAGTGTTGTGTGATCATTAAGCGCAGTTGTTCACTTAACGCTTGAAGGGATAAACAAATGCACGCGCGAAAAATTCTCAAAATCAATTTACCATATGAGTACGAGTATTTCGCTGATGATTCGCGAATGCATGTGAATGTCATTGAATGGGGAAGTGCCAGTGCCGGTGCCAGTGCCAGTGCCACTGAGAGTGCCAAGTGGACAAAATGTGATTGTAAGTGGAAAAAGTTTCACGGAAAAATCCATAAAATGTAGCTCAAAACGCCGTCAAGCAGAGAGACAACAAAAAATCTAAATAATTATAGGAAAAACATCTTTCAACTGTGAAAGAATAGAACATTGTGTACACACAAAATAAGAAATCCATTCTAAAACTCAAGTTTAATATTTATGATTTTAGCATGTATTTTTTAGGCATATATTCAGGATATTATTATTAATTCAACACAATATACGGATATAATAGCAGACAATCCGGATTTAATGAAATAAATAAAATTAATTAAATTAAATTATTTTCATAGAGCCCCGATAATCAAAATATTTGCGGAAAAAGAATGGATAAATCGTACTTGAGTCGAGTATTTTGTACTAGGTTCCGGGATTACCGAAGTTCTGACACCCCGTTGGAATGATTTTATCCCGGAATGCCTAATTTTTTTTAATATGTATGAACTTAAGCTGTGAATATGAATATTAATTTGATTTGTATTGTTTTCTGTTTGTGACCTTCAAATTCTTAATTGTGATTGAATTGCATGCACATTCTGATTCGCAATCTGATTCGCCAAATGCCGAATCGGAGCTCTCCAAATGTTTGTTAAACCCCAAGAGTTGCAATGTAGATTGGAATGTCTGCTTGTTCAGCTATCCCCACCCCTCACACTCACACACATCTCTTCCTCCTTTATCCCCTGTCTCGGTGAGTATGTATTTCATTTACATGTAGTCAAAACGCATATTGGAATCATCCCAGCAATATGGCACGACTTTTGCCTGCTTCTGTTTAGCAAACTGATTGCCAACACAGGAAGAAAGAGAGACGGAATGCGAGTGAAAGAGATGCAGATATTGTGCGAGAGGGAGATGGAGCGAGGTGAACGCATGTGGGCTACGAAGCGTGCAGCATTAAACATCATTAATTTGGAATTGTTTCCAAGAAAAATTGACAACGATGGGCTTAACCGCAACAAGGAGAGCAGGCGGATACTTGAGTCAGGCTAAAATAAGCCGAGTAGATGGTCAATAGGAGTCTGATGGGCTGGGGGCGGGGAAGCGGGAGGTTGGGCAGGTCAGGCTGGCATGCATTGTCTACAAGGTTGCAATCAGTAAGTTGTCCGCCTTCAAAATGTTTCGGCTGCCAATGCACAACTTGTTGTAGTAGTAGTAGTAGTAGTAGTGTGTGTGTGTGTGTGTGTGTGTACTTGTGTTAACGAATTTGTTGATCCTTAAGTTGTTGCTGCCAATTGTAAGATTATTCTAAAGTTAAGCTCTTCAATGGTCATTTCCTTAATGGCGCCCCTAATTGGGCATTGCCTCAACGAACAGAAGTCTACCAAGGGGGAGGAAGTGGTCTGCTCACAGGGAGGGATGGGGAGAGCACACTTTAAGTGCGCCTCAGAAGACGCACGTGCGACACTCGAAGCGAACTCATTAGCCTCCCCCCCTCTCCCCTCATACTCCCCATCACCAATTCCAACAAACTTCATTCCAAATTTTCTCATTCCCCCATTCCCCGAATTGCCGAACTTCTGTTTTTTGGACTTACAGCAGCTGTGCATCTAGCTGTTGATGGGGTTGGGAAGGGGGGAAGGGGGAGCGGTCGCCTCTTCCGTTCTAATAATAATACGCGCATTGGTTTCGTTTTGATGCGATTAATGAAACTCAAGGTCCAAAAGTTTAAAATCGGGGAAAAAACGAAAGAATTTAAATTAAAAAAAAAAGAATAATCCAAAAAACTGATCGAATATGATATGCCCAGTTTTCTAATATTTTTATTTGTTTTCTTATTGAATATTGGCTATTAATACTAAGTCACAAAATCCAAGGTTTAAAAAACAATAATATTATTTATTTTTTGTATCTCTTTATTTGTTTATAAACTAAGCTTTGTGTAAATATATTTTTTTAGCATAAAATCAAGCTCAGAAGTAAGAAAACTTTTTTTTATTAAATAAAAATGAAAATTGTCTTTGTGAAATGTTCTAATTTGAATAAGAAAGCTAATAATTTGAAATACCATTAGAATGTATATGCCTCACACATGTTTCATACTGCAGGGTATGAACGAAACTAACAGCACATTGAAATACTTTCCGTTTAAGTGGTTTATTACGATAAGCGAGTTCGCTAAGAGCCACTCACCGTACGCGTTTCAATTACCATTGTCAATGGCTCAGTGATGCCACCGATGATGCCACAATTGGTGGGGCGAACAGAGATAGAGACAGAGACAGACGGAGACGGAGATGGAGATGGAGATGGAGATGGAAGGCAGCTCTCGTCAAGTGCCATCGGATGCCCCCAAACATATGAGATTATTGCCATGATTGCGCCCAGCCGCAAGGATTACGAAAACAAAGAACAAAAAAAAAACAATAGAAAAACAACAAAATAATAACCAAATAATCAAACAGTAAAAACAACAACACAACAACAACAGAGAGGACTATGAAAGCCTTCGCAATTTGTGGGCCTCCATATTTGTTCTCTTTTTTAAATGCGCTTTCATTTCTGAAGAGTTATCACAAACACAAATCCAACACAGTTTCCAATTGCAGCACAGACACACACACAAATACTTACACGTCACATTCATAAATCCATATATACAAGGACTTGGAAAAAATCGAAAAAATTTAACCAGAAAACGAGTAATCAATTGCAAAAAAAAAAAAACCTACAGAAAATTCGATTTGATAATAACATGAGTAAAGTGAAATTAATAGATACTTGCCTTTAGTAGAGTAATTTAGTTCTCTGATTAACTTTGTTGTTTATTAAGCAATTCTGAAGTACACTTTAATTTGCTTAGCCGCCTCGAGTACAGACTTTAATGGCAGCTATCCCAAAGAGGCAGTCAATATAATTTTTTTTAATTTAATTTTTAATTTCTTGAATGCTGCCAAAATAAAGATTCAGGCAGCTCTCTTTCCCATACAACTAAGTATCGAGGTAGCCAAGCAATTTATACAGAACTTTTAATTTAATTTCTCCAAAAAAAGAGAGAGACTTCAAATCCTTTATTAGTTAAATATGTACATAAATAGTGGATTCTGATAAGAATGTATTTTGTAAAAATAAAGTTTTTTGAAAGTTTCTAGTAAATAGAGTACCCTTATCGTAGAGGCCACTTAATCAGACAGTAGCTTTTATTTAACAAATAAAGAATCTAATATTCAATTGTAGTTAATAAAGTCTATAAAGACATTTAAGTGAATGAAAACATAAAATATCTAAACATACTAATAAGCTAAATTTATTGTATCATTTCAGCTTAATTAGGATTCGTTGCATGCCACAATGCGGCAAGGCAGTGAAAGCTTAGACATGGCTTATAAGTGGCAACGTGTAACCTTTTAAGTATTTTAATGTCCCTAATCAGGCTTGTTACTTGTGTATTCAGATCTGTTTTATTCTCTTCTATTATGTTCTGTTCTGTTCTCTTTGCTTCACTTTGTTATTATAGCATTACATTAACAGACATTACCTGGACACACTCGAAAGCTGTCTGGACCCTTGGAAGGACCTCGACCCGTGGCTGATGCTGGGAGCAGGAATAAAACCCTTGCCGGGACCTGAACTTGGAGTCCAGGTTCAGCTTACAATTGTGAACTCAGAAGCGCTTTTTTTGGCCAAGTTCTTGTCTGTACCATGTTTGTTTTGAGCCAAGGTTTTGATGTTGGGCCGCGGCATGTAGTCAAATTGGTTTGCCTTTTGTGTGTCGGATGTAGAAAAAAAAAACAAGAAGGAAAAGATGGGAATATGAGAAAAAAAAGGTAAAAATTCACAAATTACTCTCATTTCGTTAAAACGGCACAAAAGGCATCGGGCAGCGGCAGCGGCAGCGGCAGCAATAACAAAACGACATAATCATCGTCGCCATCATCTTATCCGTGGTTAAAAAATTAATAATTTAAATTTATGGAAAACGGAAAGAGAATGAAGCGACGAAGTCATCGCCAAAACAACTTCAAAGCCGTAGTCTATTATAAAACAACATGACTCGAAACACAACACACACCGCACACACACACACCACACACCACACAACAAAACTGAGGCAAAGGCCATGCCGGGCCGGACATACATGTGAAACACGTCTGAGGTCTGCGATGGTCACCGCGGTGTCTGGATATATATATTTATATATATATACTAATATATATGAGGTATAGATTGATTATGTCCATGTGAATGTGCTTGGATGTGGCTGTGAATGCACTGCCAGTGCGTGTGTATGGGCCATAGGTAGCAGCTAGAATACAGGGTGTTCCACATTGAAAATAAAACCACTTCTAGCCAAGAAATCATTTTTATTTGATCAACATTGGAATGAATCAAAGCATCAAGGACTTTGACAATAACTCCAAATAATTCCTATTTAAGCAAACCAAGTGAAACTCTAACTGTGACACCCTTTATAACGTACAAAAAAGCGAAATACAGATTACCGAAAGCTGATCGAACGTACGTACATAATTTGGAGCGTAAAATCAAAAATTTGTTCGTCCGTCATTGTTGTTGGCGGTCCCGAAAACCCATTAAGGTTTTATTCTATGTATAAATCTAATTCCGTGCACCCCATGAAGACGCCGTCACCATCACCAACACTATTGCCATCATCATCACCAATCTTCATCATCGCCATTATTGTGATGAAGATGATGATGTTCATCATCATCATGGCCATGACCAGAGAATGTTTTGACTTGTTGTAAAGCCTTTTGTTGCCATTGACTTAATTGTTGCTTTAAAAAATGAAATAAGTAGTTAATACAGTGTTGTTCGTAAGTACGTGTACACCTTAGCTAAGCTCGAGAGCATTGGAAAAATATGAAAGTCATATCGATAGAAACTAAAAAGAGAGTTGCAGTTACCAAATGATGCCTATGATGAGTAGTCTTAAAAGCAAACACATGAATACGTCTGTACTTCAATTATTATTAACAGAGAGTCTTCAGTTTGGAAGGTAGACACCTTTATATCCGATACACTTTGACTTGAGATAACATAGGGTAGTATTTTGTCCATGTAGACTGACTTCCAGTCAGCATAAACATCATGTTACATATTAAAAATAAATTGATATTTTTATAGATTCATTTAATATACAGTCGAGCTTTCATAACTCGAATTTTCTCTAACTCGATCCAAATCGAGTTAAAATAGCGCTTACTTTACTTAAAAAAAAAGGATTTTTAAAAGTCAAATTCTCCATAACTTAAACTTTTTCTTTCGATGATGGTGATTCGAGCTCAACTGTATTTTTAAATGGGGAAAGAGCTTCTCTCATTTGATTTATTTTTGTTTATTAAGGAGCAGATATATAAAGTGGTTTAATTGTAACATAATACATATAATTACATTAAAAGATATTCAAAGTTCGACCAATTGGTTTCCTGCGAATCAAAGCTGATCTTCCAAGAGTTTCTTCCAGCTCTCTTGTTCTTCCTCCCTCTCCTTGTCTCTTTCCCACTCGTTTTATAAGTAATCGTTAGTTTGTATTCATGAATGAGCAGTTAGAGAGGCTTAAGATACGCGAATAATGTGAAATTGGGGGAGCTCTAGACTAATTTTCATGCGAACATCATAATAAATTAACAAATAAAAGTCAAAGGAGCTTCCAAATGGATTTGTCCATTCACAATCAAATAAAAGGCAAATTTGTTGCCATTCTTTGGCTTGATTCTTTCATTAATACGAACGAAAGACGACGATGCGAAAGGGCGAACTGCAAGTCAACATTTACTGTCCTCAGTCGAAGATCGAGTCTTCATCTTGGTCTCATTCTCCTTTTAATTTTCCCATTATTTTTATTTTTTATTTTGGTTAGTTTATTGGCGTTGTCGTTAGCATATTGCGAGGACTCGCCGTTGGTTTAGGGAATCCATTAAAATAAGTGCTTAATTTCATTTCTTTTGGCCCTGTCAAGTTATAACTTAAGTTACAAAATTCGACCAAAAGTGGATGCTTCAGCGTCAAATCTGAAAAAAGAAGCCACATCCGTCCTGTTCTATCTTTAAAAAAAACAGCACATTTATCGATACAAAAAAGCTGTCTTCGTATCGTGTCGTGTCGTGGTCCTCAGCAGCTCCTCTTAGAATGAATCTTAATGAATTTCGATTTGGAATACTCGTATGCAAGAAAGAATCAGCAAGTGGGTGTTACCTTCTGGCTGTAAAGTCAAAAAATGGCATCTAAACTCCAGACAGATAGGTGGACAGCACTTCTCTTTCGTTTCTTTTGTTGTCGCTGTTATTGTTATTATGTTATGTTGTTATTGTTGGTTTTTTAAGGGCACAACAGCTAAAGATCGAGCTGTGACTGAGACCTGGGACTGAACTCAACTGGACTTAAAACACAACTTAACTACGGTCTCCCAAGCGCCGCCATTTGCCCAGCCGCAAAACAAAAAAAAAATTAAATAAAAATACAAAAAAAATGGGGAAAATAAAATGAAAAATCCAAAAAACAAATCTGCACACGCAAACACACATCGAGGATCTGTCTGAGTTCTGAACTTAGGTCCAGCTTTAAGGTTAGTTTGGGGCGCGGCCTGTTTTGGACACAAAAACCACCAAAAAAAAGGAAGAAAAAACAATACAAATTTCGGAGACAGCACGAAAACGTTTTCAAGTAAACCGAAAACGGAACGCCTGTTGCAAAACGATCAGCCGATCGGACGATCAGACGATCGACGGCGATCTTGTCGACGTCGCGACGTCTTATTAATTTACTAGTAATTTTGAATCATAAGCTGTGCGGTAAGCGAGAAGGATATCGCCCTCTAAAGGGATAATCTATCATGAAGATAATGTCCTACAAATCTAGAAAGTATAGTAGTTCCTTTAACTGAAGAGAAGTTAAATACTAGATCAAATAAAATCTTAAACTCCTTTATCGACTGAGACCATTTTAAAAATCAAAAGTGTCATCAGTTAATAAAATCCTTTGTTCTGTATATCTGTCAATAACTTATTGAAATAAGTCAGCTTGCTGTGATTCTGAAGCACTGGTCAAATAGATTTATTCTATCCCTAAATTTTCGTTGAGGTAAAATTTGTATTTTATATTATTTCGTAGATAACTTTTAATTTATAAGGGTACTAGTTTATTGCGACTATAATACGATCTAGGCGAGCATAATTATTAGTGGGATCTAGTAGAATGTGTTACCCTATTGAAGGCACACTTTGGCGCAGTCGTAAATTATCGAATTTCCCGAAGATTTCACGACAGTTGTAACATTTCCATGTACACCATCTGTGTTATGCGAGAGATTGTTTTTTGCTTTTTTTTTGAATGGGTCGTATAATATGTGTGTGTGCACATCTGAAGTGTTAATGGCGCATGAGTCAACTTATTCCTTAAATCAACAAACAGACCGAGTATAATAGAGAGAGCAAAGTTTTTAAAGAAAAGAAATAATCATTTGCGTTTCCTACAATCGAACAAAACGTACAATAAAACCAAACAAAAACTCACTACTAGTACCGATCCAATCCGAACCGAACCCATTCGATGTGTTGCGATACGAACCGAACCGAGTCGATACTATACGATCCCATCCGATCTATTGCGCTCCGAATGGAATGTCTACTTTTGGGCACAAGTACCGACTACCGAAAATACCTTTTAAGTGTCTTGTATTTGTTTACTTCTGGCTAAATGTTTACCCAAGTTAGAAATAAAAAAATGTGTAGTACGCATTAAAGTCTTGGACCGCTATTTTTCACGTGGCATAAACCAAATAGAACGCTTCATCTTCAACAGACAGAAGCACAGACACATGCGGCGAGTTGGGGGCGAGGTGATTAGAATAAATTTGAGGAGCTGATGGTAACATGCAGTGGAATGAGCATCACCAGATTCGATATCTCTGCCTCCCAATTTCCACATATGTATGTATACACAATCGACGATTTCTGAAATCATTACAATGCTCAGGGACAGTCTTTCCATTTGGCACGCACCTGCGGCACTTGGAGATGAGGGAAGGGAGGAACAGGAAAAGGGACAGGGCCAAGGGACAAGGGACGGTAAATGAAAGTGATATTGAATGTGTATCATTTGGCTGAAACTGTCCTTGTAATCATTAATATATTTATATGGAGGTCACTTTTGACTACTTAGTGGATTATTTAGTTTTGTCAAATTTAAATTGAATTTTAATTGCATTTATTTTTAGGTAGATTAGATTGAATTGTCTTACAGAAAGCTTGCCAAATTACTGAAATCTTTTTTATCTAAATTAAAACCATTTTACTTTCGTCGCCAGAATGCGATTTAATTGCAAAGGATTCGCCTTGTGTTTTTCAAATTTTTAAGTCTCAAGTTTCGACATGCAATCAACATCTTGTGCATCTTGAAAATCAGTTTAATTAACTCATATGATAGTCAAACAAAATTATCGAGGTAAATTAATTGAAAATCACTTCTTCGGAAATCGAGTTGTCGATTTTTCAAAGTATTTCTATATACCTATTTGTATTATTGATTTAAACTTGTGAAGTTGATATACTTGATTGATTATTTTTATACAAATTTTCAAGTCTAATTGTTATGTTATTGAGGATATCAGTTTGGAGGAATGTCGATCAGCCGATTAATTTGTTTTAATTATTTAATCTGTTGAATTTTCCTTAATGTCTCAGGTAAGGAAGGACTTCGAGAATATAAATCCCACCCACCTTTCCCGATCTTTTTCACGATTTTAACAATTCCTTTCAGTTGAGGCATAAACAAATGTTTCTGTTTTTCAAATATACCAATGAATTAGCCCAAGTTATGTATGTATTTTCACCAGAAATGGGGACTTCGTGCTTATTTTGTGAAACACTGCGACGACAAAGGGGCTGGAAAGGGGACAATGAGGGTGGAGGGTAGGAGAGTATAAATATAAACATATTGGAACAAACAGATAGACACAATTGCGTATTGTATTTATTGTATGTGTAATTAAATTTCATTGGCAATGACTTGAGGTAAAAACTGTACAGAGGGGCTTCAAATGTATGTGTATCTGTATCTGAATCTGTATGCGGGATGGCAGTATGCGCATTTGGTTAGCTTAGAATTTTGTTTGCTTTTTCATTATTGTTATTAGAGCACATTTTTCATCGTAATTTCTTTCACGCGAAATACTAAAAAAAAAATCAAGTCTACTAAAAAGTTCCCCCAACTGTGTATGCTTCAGCTCACTTTTCCATCCATTTTCCTTTTTTTTAGTACTATTTTTTTCTGTTTTGCTTTGTTTTGTGTTATTCTAGGTGTTGTTGTTCTTGGTGTGCTTTGGTGAGTGTGCGGCATTTGGTTTGCAACGGCCCATTAATAAGTTTGGTCGGGTTCGCGCCTGATCGCTTCTATGATTTTAGATATAATTTTTATCCATAAATTGTTTCGACCTCGACCATTTTGAAATTGTAATTCGAGTTTTAGCCATTTACGATCGTAATATTAATAATTACCATTCGTATAATAAACCTATAAACTGAGCCCCGACATTAATTAGTGCAGATCTTAAGCAAGTTGTGAATGCGGAAAATGTACTAATTAGCTATTTGTAGCACATATTATAAAACCTATGTATAAACCAATAAGTGTGTGTATGTATTGCCACACTGGCCACTAAACAGAAGACAGAAGAAGAGAAATACTTAATTGTTAAGTATCAACAAAGTATAAATCTAAGATGCAAAGCAAGAGCGATTAAATTATTTGAAATCTACACATACAGCGATTATTCCAAAATGTTGCTCGAAACAAAAGCAAAATACACAATAGCATGAAAAACAACAACAACAACAACAACAAAAATAACATTCAAACCAAAATGTATACAAAAAGTAAGAAATTACCATTAATATAGGGCAACGCGCCGACAGAAACCAAGTGCGAATGATGTGCAACAGATGGCCCCCCCGAATTCTTGGGTGGATTTGGATGTGGATGTGGATGTGGATATGTCGATGTGGATGCTATTGCCAATGCTGTTGATGCCACTGATGCCGATGGCGACGACTACGACTACGACTACGACTACGACTACGAAGACGACGCCGATGACGATGGCGACGGTATTAGCCGACGCCAATGGTATACACTGCAAAAAAAAAAAATAAACATATATATAACTCAAATAATGTAAAATATCCATCTCGGATCCAAAAACCTTAAAACTGCAAAAATTATCTTATAATAAATAATTACTTTAAGGTAAGAAAATTTAATATTGAAATTAAGCAAGAATATCGATTCTATAATATCGAAAGATATGTTACGAATAATGAATTAATTGAATTAAAAAACAGTGTTAAACAGAAAAACTAGAATAACTGTGGACCCGAGAATAATGTATAAGACGAATTTCCTGAAATGAAACAAACGACTTACTTGTATAATAATTAAAACTCAAACATTATTGATATTATTTTATTAATCTTTCTTTGAAAACAGTAAGACACGTTTTATTAAAAATTAAAAATAATTGGGGAATTAAAGTATGTAAACTACAGAATCCCATTAATAGTGCAATACAAGCCGAGTTATTATCGTAAACATTTTGTTAGACACATTAGTCTTAAGATATTTTGCGCAGTGTACATATGTTATAGGTCGCGAGGTGAGTCTGATCAGTGGACCAGCGTTGTGGTGAGTGGAGCAAGCAGTTCCTCTCAACCCCCCGTAATCCCCGTAGTGTCAGCGTACCCCGCAATGCGAATGTTTGGATTTGGCTTTGGCTTTGCCATGTTGTGATGTTCGACAAGAAGAGGGAAAAAAAATGATAGGAAACGGCGGCAACGTTGAAGGCAGCGGCGTCAACGTCAACGTCAGCATCATGCAGCATTAGAAACGAAATCGAAATCGGTGGCGAATCGATGTGGCGAGCACTTAGACACTTGAGTTGTCCAAAAGAAAGAAGACGAGAGATAGAAAAAACACAGATGAGAATTGTATTGGAAAGTCGTGTACACACTGAATGGATCAGGACTGTTTCATCTTAAAGCGCTCAAAAGCACAGCAGGTTGTCTCCAGCAGCAAAAGATACCATCCCAACCCAACCCAATCCATTCGAATATAGACAAACTCAAATGCTGATATAAACATTCTCTGGCATTTGCTGTTTGTACTCAGATGTGGCCAATACGATACATAAATAAATTGGGGTTGTACGATAGAAATATGTAGGCATAGCAGTTCCTAAGTGTGTTCGAATCAACGACGCTTAACGTTTACGGTTGATACTTGTACACTCAGCTAAAAGATCAAGATTTCCGTGGGATATAACAGAGCTCGGAATTTCTAAAACTGAGAAGTAATATCCGATTTCAAGTTCGTTTTTCGCTATCCCGGAAATCTTAGCATACGATTTTTCTGGGATATTTTAAGTTTTAGGATTTTTTTTAGATCTGTAAAAGTTTTGAGCATACTAGCTTAAGTACACAATAGTCTTGAACTTATCCTCCACTTTCTTGTTCAAAATATTCTCATATTCTCATTCAAAAAGATTTGCGACTCATAATTTAATTTATTACCATTTATTAATATTGTTTGTCGTTGGTTACACACTAAAATATACAAATCATTTGCATAATTGCAAGTAGTAATGCTCGGTATTAACTGTTTCACGAGGTGCTAGCTATGTGTATAAAAATAATATAGGATATATATTTATAAATATTATATATATTAAAGAATAACACTTTGCTATCCAGAAGATATAGTACAAAGAAATATCAAATATATTTCTCTCAGCTCCTAGTTTAAAGCAACTTTGTACGATTCTTAACTTAAGAACAGTAGTTAGGAAATGCAACAATAAAAACGACGTTCTTCCGCATCGGCCACTCCTTCAATTATCTTTCACTGATTTATTGCACGAACCTCTCCCTACACAATGTCATGGCACCAAGCCTATGCGGTTTTTCCCCCCTTTAAACGGAGTCAGAACTTGCCGGGTTGCCAGCTGGTTGGACTCTTAACCCTGTTATCGAACACGCCCAATTTTCTTCAATGCACGCGAATTGCACGCGCCTTCTTCTCCCTCTTCTCTGCTTGCAGCAGGGACGAAAATGGACGACAGGATACGGAATTCAGAATACAGAATACAGTTAGAGAGGGAGCGATATCATTGTAGCAACTTTTCATGGCTGACCGCAGGTGATAGCAACGGATACGGTTACCACCGAACCAGACAGGGATCTGAGATATGGAAACATATGTATGAATCAATAAGAAGATTACATAAGACTAAAAAACGTAAGAAGACAACTTGAAAATGTAACAAAAGTGTATAGTGCCAAACTTTATTTTTATCAAATATTTTATGTATCAAATTTAATATTGTTCGTCACAAAATTGGATATCAGAAATTTTGGGGCATGGAAACGATTTCGTCACTAGTTTTAGACCCCGTCAAGAGTTCTAGTTATACGGGTAGAATGAATAAACGATAGGCTTTTTTTTTTAAATTAGGATGGAGAAATTGAGAAAATGATCAATCACAGCTTTTGGACACGATTGCCATGCTGTGACGATCCTGTGATCACTGATTGGACAAAATGGCAGCACAGATCATCCCAATCCCCATCTTATTTCAAGGTAACATATGCAAATGTAATTTATTACACCGTTGCTTGACTATCTACGAGAATGAGTATGAGTATGTGGTGCATTTGGATGCGGTAATTGCCTCAGTGGCACTAATTTTGTCCGCGGTTCTCAGACTCGTTGATGCAACGCCCGTGACAGCCATGAAAATGACGAGGTCGATGTTGCGGCTGAATCAGACACTGGCCCTTCTGACTCGTCGTCTGACTCGTCGTCGTGTTTGAAGCCGAAGAGATCTATAGATCTGGGCTTTAATAACTTGTACACAGTCCGGGGCTGGGTCAACAGCAAGCAACAAATTGACTTGATTGATCGCAGTAGAAAGCAGTATGAAAAGCAGCGGTAACAAGCGGTAATCACAAATAGTTTCCACTGATTTTGAGTTATGGGAAATTTTTAAATATCTCAAAATAAAATTACGGCCCGAAAATGCCATTAACAATGTGTTTTGGCCATGACTAAAACTACCAACCAAAAAAAAAAAGGAGAAACAAAAAATACAAATTACAAAGTATTTTCTATGGGCATTTCATATGCTAACACCAGAGCTCAAGTGGGGATATGCTGGATGTGTCGAGCAGTTGCCAACCAAATAGGCGGGTGCCCTCACCCCCTCTCGTTCTCTCACCTGCTATTGCTGTCCCTTTCCACTGAACGCTCGTCTCGGACAGACCATTAAATGTAATGACAAAATATGAAGTGTACAACCCCCGAACCCAAAACTCTTAAGACCGAAAAGCCGAATACCCGCCTAAATGAGCAACCATATCATTTCGATATCCATGCTCTTGATGATGAGAGCAGGGGCATGGACACTCATTTGTTATCGGCATCTACGGATAGTTGAATTTGTCAAAGTCGTCGTTCGCTTGGATACCTTCCAATCACATTGATTAATGACAGCGAATCAAGAGCTAACGAGTGCGAGAATACGAGTATTCATGCTATATCCCAACAACCAATTCACATTATAATTATTATGAATATTATGCAATTAAATTGTATTTTTTTTAGTTTTATAATATTATATTCCAATGGATTTCCTACTTTCATAAAATAATCAGAGTTCTTTGTAAAATGTTTCCATGCATTTCATGTAAATTTTACTGAATTTTGTTTTGTTTGCCTATTTATTTCACTCACTTATAAATTCCTTACCCTAGTTGACAATGTGAAATTCACCACAACTTGGTTTGGATTAGCTTCAAATAGTGATACTTTCTCAAACGGTAAGAATCCCTAGCAAATCTTCCATAAGATATGCAAATCCAAATCGATTTCCATTTTTTCATAACGTTTTTGATAAGTTGACTGTCCAAGTCTATTCTTTGACTTACAGGTCTATTATCTGACTTACACAGATGAAAGACTCTTTAACGTATTTGACATCCGTATCTCAATATCTTTTTGTTAGTTGTAAGTAAGTGCATGACCTTCTGAATTTTTTAAACGTTGCAATCGGTAAGAGCATAAGATTTGAAAGACAGTCCCTCCGTCCCTCAATTCACAGCCTCATCGGATCCGATCTGATCTGATGTTGAGCACTCAACGTTTTGTCGCATTATTTTTCTCAAATCGTCGGTGACTTGGGTTTAAAAATGAGTTTTAATTATTTTGTCACTTGCTTATCAACGGGCTGGCATCGACAAATCTTGACAATAACATGACATGGAACAATTTGTTTCATTGCCGCGATTGTGACAAATTATTGACAACAATATCAGACAGCAGCAGCAGTCGCTTTAGACCTGGCCCAAACTCAAACCCAGGTCCGACTTCGGGGATAAAAGAAAGAGGAAACACCGCAACGACAGAATGCTGGCGCCAGTGCAAAGAGTGAAGTGAGAGAAGAGGAGAGACGAGTATGAGTATGAGTATGAGAATGAGTACGAGACTTTGAGTACATGCCATCAATCTCAATCTAGTAATGACGACGCCGAAGCGCCAGGCACACGGCTCGAATCAAAAATCACTGACTGGCCTCTGTCACGGACCTACATACTCAGAGAGATATGAATGCCATGGGTAGGGTACAGGGTATTGGTATTGATTCCCAAGTCGCTCCAGCTGCAACCCCTCGATTCCTCTTCCTCATTTCCATCCTCATCCTGCGTCTACGTTTCGGCGTCTTCAAGTAAAAGCTACTGTCCGCAAAAGGCGGCTGATTCTTTACATAATTATTACGTTTTTCTTGATGCGTTCAAAAAAAAAAATAAAAACTGAAATGAGAAAAAAAGTGCTCGTTCATACATAGGATAAATGAGAAGAACCCTGCCAAGCAGACACAGACACAATGGACCAGGTCCAAGCCGAGTCGAGTTGAGTCGAGATGAGTTGAGTCGAGTGTGCGCCAAATGTAGAAAGTAAATGCCGATGACTTTGGACTAATCTTAGAAATGACGGTAAAATGTCAGTCACTATCACAGATCAAGCGTAGAAAAAAATCATTAATTTAAATTGTGACCATCTACTCGACCTGGCCGCGGCCCCAGAACACATCGGACAACAATCAATATCGACAATCGACCGACCGACCAACCGACCAACCGACCAACCGACCATCGACAATAGCTAAAGCTAAAGCAAAAGCAAAGGCAAAGGCCAACCAGACATCGATTGCCATATTGGCCCAAGTCAAATTGAACGACAGAGAGGCAGAGAGGGTCAGTAGAGACGGCGATAGCACTATGAATAGCGAAAGAGATAGATGTATAGCTTGTGACTGGGGAGAAAGGCAAAGCGATTGTGCGTATACTTATGCAACTGAGTGTTTTTGCCCCATGCTGCGATTGGGTTTCGCACAAATCCACCGAATCGGTGTCACATGCTCTACAAATCTCTTTGACCGATTAACAATTATACTCCGTATAGTGAAGTATCGAAAAAATTTAACAAATGTCGTACTAAAAAGTGAGGAACGATGGGAAAAGATTTAGAAAACCACACGTATGTAAGTACTAAGTTTGATAAAGTGCAAAAGGCAGCAATTTTAATCTCCCAGCAACTGATTTTATATGACATGGTAGTATAGAACACATTTCGGTAAACCATATAAAGCGATATATCGATACTTGGATTTAACGTGCAAGAGAATTCAAATACCCTAAAGGAAAGTTAATTCAAATTCAAGTACAGATCGTTTGAGATCTACATGAGTTAGAATTGAGTGAATTCGGTAAGTTCCTGTTTTGTATTGTAGAAATATCAGATATATATGTAAGTACTGACCAAATGGTAGCAATCTTTTAATTTGATTAAAAACGCCTGCATTATCACTTTAATCAATCATTAATCCTAGAAAGTATAGCTTTTTCGGTAGCAAATTTAGATGACTTCTTCGATCAGCAAACGAGTAGAAGTGGAACTCTTAAGGATATAAGTCAAGGTTTTAGTCACAACAAATATCGATGAATCACTTGTCTATGAATGACAATAAGTAGTTCCCATACAATATGATTATAGATAATTAGATAATCTGGCTGATCAGACTGCTGATAAAGAACTTGGTATTGATGGATATTTTTATGTTGTATGTAGTATTCACCTCGTCATCAATACCAGCATCATGATCATTATCATTATCATTATCATTATCATTATCATCGTCATTATTATTATTATTAATACTTTTAGTATTAACATCATCATCATAGGCTGGCACATGAGTTGGCAAATGAGCAGAGACTCTGAGTTAAGAGCTGACCGACAATGCCAAAAGTTCGCATGGACATAAACTTGTACACACACACATGTGTTAGTTGTGTGTGTGTGTGTGTGAGTGTGTCTTTGGTGTGCTGGTATGAACTGGGGAACTCTGTGGCGATAAAACATCAAACAAAATTCCGAAACAAACGATTAATCTTTTGGTCATTTTCATTTTGATTGACGGATGGGAAGTAAATGTGCGCCTGTAACTGAAAGACTAAGAAAGAAAAAGAGAGTCAGAGAGATTAAGAGAGAGAGAGAGAGAGAGAGAGAGAGAGAGAGAGAGAGAGAGAGAGAGACAGAGAGAGAGAGTGAGTGAGTGAGATAGTAAGCGGGAGGAGTGACTATTTAAATTAAATACAACTGATTTTAAGTGTTGCTGACATTAGGCACGGTTGCATAATCAGATGTTATGTTATAGAGGCGTGTGGAGTGAGAGTATTACATAACAGTAAAATGGTAGTAAGCAGATAAGAAATCATTCTAAAATGTAAGGTTCAAATTCTTGATTTAAGCAGATTTTAGCAACACAATATGCAGATGAAAAGCAACCACACGGCATTAAAATAGTCCGAAGTTCAGAAGTAATATCAGATATCCTTTTCAGCTGCTTTCTTCCTTTCTTTCCTCCATCTAGTCATGATTTCTTATTTCTATTTTAGAGTAGTAGAAGTAGTAGAAGCATAAGTAATGGTGGCTATACAAGTAAGAGCGGTGGCTGTTTAAGTAAAAGTACTAGAACTAGTCGCATATAGTAGTAGCTTTAGTAGTAGAAGTAGCAATAATAGCTGCATTTACTAGTTAGTATACTATAGTAGAAGCAATAGCACTATATGAATTAGTTCAAATTAGTATAATATGCATATAGTGGCAGCATATAGCACAGATTGAACGATGCTATTGACTCTGGCTGTTTACCTGCCTCATTTCAGCCAGACGGAAAGGTGTTGTCCAGAAAAGGGCAATCTTTTGGTTTGGATTGTTGCTCTACTCTGCGGCTTCTAAGGCCATAAGTGCTGTCAGTCTGATGTATAGGTGTGTGTGTGTGTGTGTGTGTGTGTGTGTGTGTTTGTGTGAGCCGAAAGAGGACAAGCAACTAAAACAAATTCAAGTCAAAGAGCAAAGTAAAAAAAAAGAGAAAAAAACGCCTACCGCGGAAGCAGACGTTTGACTGCCCAAACCGGCAATTATCAAAATATGTGCATTAATAATGCGTAGCGGAATGAATCAGCTGCCGACGCTGCCAATGGGGTGAATGTGAATGTGAATACAGTGAATGTAGTGAATGCGAAACCAAGACCAAGACCAAGACAGACAACCTCAACAACGACAACAATCGGGAGTGCTGTGTGTGAGACTAGAGCGAAAGACACTCGGGGTCGTGGTAGGAGACGGTATAGGGGTAGGGGTCGGGGTCAGGGCAGTCGTAGCCGCGGTTGACGCCCCAATGCAGATTGATATCCAACAGGCAAAGGGCCAGGAATACGAACAACGGCAGCAACAACAACAGAAGCAACCACATACAGGCCACATCCAACACCAACAACAACAACAACATTCACAAGACTCAGAACAACAACAACAACAACAACAAAAACACATTGCCACAAGCGTTTTACGAGGGCGTTTATAGACCCTGCAAACAGCGCATTTCAATCTAAAAGGACGCGCCGCTTTGTCCGCTAATTAAAAATGTCCTTCGAGGCCAGTCAAGCGACTGAAGTGAGACAGATAGAAGCGTGTGTAAGAGAAAGAGAGACAGACTCAGAAAAAGGGAGTTGGAAAGATCTAATCTAATATGACCCCTGGTTTAGTTTGCTTTGCGATCGTTGTGAACTTGAGGCAATCATTTTTAATAACTAATAAATTTGCAAAAAAAAAATAGCGAATCTATCAGATTATATTATATCACATACAAGAGAAGGAAACGAATATTAAGGTTTATTTATAATATATTCATTAATTTCAAGTCAAAATGATTTTTTAAGAATTATTAAGACATTGAAAAAAACTGACAAAATAAAATAGATATAAGACAGAAAAATATTGTTAATAATTTGAATATTAAATAATGACATTTAAATGAAAGAAAGAGAGTGTTACAAAAATAATTGATGAAATGAGGGAGAAAGAAAGCAAAGGCCAAGTGATAGAATGAGAAGATACCATTTCTGTGATCGAGACAAATATTTTAGTTGAAGTTATAGAATGTAGAGTATTTAAGAGAGTATAGACAACAAATTATCTTCACTCACAATTCAGAATTTAAGGAAAAACTTGACAAATAAGAAATTGACGAAGAACATAACAATTGAAATTCAATTATTTCAAATTCAAATGAATCGACAATAATCATATTAACTGTAGACACTCCACTAAATATTGTATATGCATGACCAAGTACAGGTTTCATTTGCCATGCTTAACTGTAGTTTACCTGTATCTGTCTGCACTTAGATGACAGCCAGTTCAGGTCGCACAATTATGCGGGCAAAGCAACTTGTGTTAACAATCTAAATGATTAATTTCTTGTCACTTTATATTTGAAATCCCCAAAGAGCACATTGAGAATATACTTGAATTTCGATATGAACACTATTTACAATAAACTCTGTGAGGTTGTCTTACTGTGCTGCTGTTGACAGTAGCTGGAAAGGGGAAAATCAGTGTTAAGAGGTATTTAATACATATACTGTAGTGCAACTGTATTGAATAAATAAATCAATCCTTCTTCTGCAATTCAACTCAATTATAATTGAAACCGAAATCGAAAACAGGGAAACTACGACCATAATCTCTAAAAAAAAGTTGTCTAAGAAATAAAAAAGTAGCTCTTACATATAGACTTAAATGTGCTCATGGTTTGATTATCTAGAGCATTTTGTATATAATATTACAGCCTTGATTATAAATATTAAAGTGAACTATTTTGAGTACCTTATTCCACTGTGCGACAGAACCTAAGCTACAGTTACATTTAATATGAAAGCCATTTGCTTGAGCATTTTGACTAGTCGAAACTAACTGACTGACCGAAGAGCTCATCGTTGGCGAACATCTTTTGGGTCTTGAACAACGAATATATTTATATTCATAAATTGCTAGAATTACTTAATATTTGGTATTTATTGAGCGTGACCGGGCCAAGGGCTCTGCCTGCACCTGTCGGACAAGAAAAAAAGACAAAGACACAACTGTAAACGAAACCGAAACCAAGACAGAAACTGGAAGGGGAAGTGGGAAGTGGGAAGTGGGACTGTGACTGTGTTTGAGACTGAGTCTTAAGATCTTTGACAAAAGTTGGTGTCAAGTGCGGAGTGAGTTTGGTTAAGAGGTCATTATCTTCATGGACATGGGGTTGACAACATTAGCTCGTTGCACCCAACAACAACATGAAAGTGCAACTGATTATGTATTCATGAATAAGTGAATAAGTTAATATGCAATCCCCTTCCAACATTCTCCCCTCTCTCTCTCTCTCGCTCTTCATTTAGCTGGAAATGTTGCGGCGTAAAACGAATGCGCGAACTACTGCGGCATGAAATTAAATCCAACTTGCTACTTGCAACTTCATATCTGAGACGGAGGCACGCTGCTATCTTGCATATCCAAGTGCTGCCGCAGTTTCAGTCGCTGCTGGTGAAATGCAGCGGCAAAAGGCCCCACAGATATTCAACAGATGCACATGCATGTGTCCATGTCCGAAACAAAGAAAACTCTTCTCTCTCTTTGGCTCAGACTCAGCGATTGTCCAACCGTGCTAAGTATGTCCATGTCCAAGTCCATGCGTGGTCTGTCTTAGTCTCGATATACACATGAGTGTGTGTGTGTGTGTGTGTGTGTGTGTGTGTGTGTGTGTGTGTGTGTGTGTGCATAGAGAGGGCACTTGTTCAGTGCCCCAGAAAACGAAAACAGCAAACGAAGCAGCGATGATCGCCACATTTTCTTCATTTTTTTTTTAAGTTTTTTTTTGCCTTGTCTTATTAATGAGCATCGTGAAAAGTGCGACCAAATGTGACGTTTAAATATTCATGAATCACCAACTATAACGCAGTTCCAGTTCCAGTTCCATCCACAAACACGTGCAACACACACACACACACATTAAAAGATGTACAATCCACTTCCGTCGCCAGACTTTCATTTACATACCTATTAGTCTTGGCCCAAATGACCGAAGGGGTTTTTGCTGATTTTTTTCAGGGTTTAGGTTTAGGCTTAGGGTTTCCAGTTTCGGTTATAGATTTGCGTTTGCTTTCTCTATATTTTTTTTGTCAACTTTAAGCCAAATTAGGTAAGCGTACCATCCCCAGAAAACATATTTATTTCTAGCTATCTTAAATATATATTCGTTTCAGTTGTTTAGTTAGCTAGATAATTGATTGTGGTTTGCATTAGCGATAAACATACATACATATATATTAAAGCCATGGGAATCTTTTTCAACATTGTTTTCTGTTTTTGAAAAATATTACTAATCTTTCAACTTTTTATGAAATGTTTACGTTTTCTCAGTTACTTAGAAGAAAAGTGTTTTGAATTGATATAAAGTTTTACTTTATTTAAATACTATTTTTCTAGCTTGTACTTAACAAAGACTTATCAGCAGACCATTTATATATGCGCACTACAATTCGTCGATATATTGAACTTCGTAGCAAATTAGTCTTTGTTGTACTAAAATAAATAAGATTTCACTCAATCAATTCTCAATCGATCAAAATCTGTAGCTTATTTCGATCCTTACATATTATTTATATAAATGTGAAAAAAGTACCCCATATTGATGTTATTTATATAGTTATTAGCTGAATTTTTACGTTTCTATGTCTAAGTCCATTTTCAACTGTTTTCTGAATTAACCCAACAATAATACAGCTAGCATTTATATAATGTATTTTTGTCCAATTTCGAATGTTCTTGTTGCATTTTTCCAATTGAACTCCCATATTTTTGCTTTAATCTTTTAACTTTCGTTCAATTCGAACGCAGTTCCCTCAGAGTTTTTTGAATATACGAAGGCATAGATGGGATTGAAAGTTGAAACCAATTGTAGCATTGTTATTTAAGGGCTGCATTCTGCATTCGGGTTTACCCCTCTCTCTCTCTCTCTCTCTCTCTCTCTCTTTCTCACTCTCTGTCTGTCGCGCTCTCTCGTTTTCACTCTGTATACGGATGGGCTTGGGGCGTCATATTAGTCGCATCATGGGCATTACAAAAACAAACATTCTCGTTTCATTGCATTACGCATTATGCATTGATGCCCCCCGGACTAACTGACGTCTGGGCTCGGGTCTGGTTCGGGGAGAGGCAGCCAGTGTGGCTAATGACTGCGGTTTTCGTAAAGCGTCCAAATTAAACCATCATAATTTGAGTAATGATTGAAAACCCAAGGGTATTTTGTATCTGTAAGGGAATTTTCTGGTATGAGCTAAAATTCAAAAACGGGAATTGACATTGCCTCTGACTCAGACTGGGGCAGCGAATGTTTTTGGCGGCTTACTGATTTGCATATGTAAATGTGAGCCAAAACACAGCGGCTGGGGATCCTGCTGGTTCCTGGTCCTTTATTTTTGGTGTTGCCTGTTGTCTGTCGCTGGTGCATTTGCTTTGGGCTCATGCCTTCGACTTCGGCTTTTCCCTAAATGAATATCGCAATTTGCATCGCGCAAGTGTTAAATAAGTCGTTTATTGCATATTAAAAGACAGCCAATTTCCATTAAATTATGTGCATGTTTATACAAGTAATAAGTACTATATCAGAAGCCAGCCAAGCTAACAAGATGATGACGGATCATGTGTGCATAAGTATTCCAATTCAAGACAATTCACAATTTTGCACAAATTAGTTCCGAAAGTTCCCAAGTTTCCCAATTGCACTCTTTCTGACTTCTCCCTTCCAATTTTGTCGTTTAAAAATAAATATCTAATTACTTCATTCCTGAAATGATTATAAAACATCGTAAGATTGAATCAAAGGTCCAAGATATCCATTAAAAATCTTCTTATAAAATTCCTAACTGATCTTCTTCCACAATCATTTTCGATTCAAACTTTTTCCCTTTTGCTACTTTTAAATTTTGTATTCTCTGTTTCTTTAACTATATCCCCCATATTCCGAATTTTTTCGAAATTCCTATGTTTTTCTTTGTAGAAAACTATTTTTTGTTACCAAATTCAGGCCTATACCCTAGATAAATCTAAAAGCTGATTTTTAACGCGAACTTTAACCGCTGATCCCAATCTTATTAAAATATGAGTAACGCCTAGTTAGTCGCATCTATTTTCGAAACTTCGCCATCCAAATATGATCTGTATCGGGATTGTGTTAATTGCTCAATACGAGTATCGTTTTCAGCGATTGGCACATCGATTGCATTGATGGTTTTTTTGTTGCCCCATCGCGATGGTTGGCTTACATGTTGCATGTGTGGCATGTTGCATGCGGCATGTGGACTGTGGACTGCCGTTATTCACTCACTCGCCACAGCAATTGGTGCAATATACGAATATACGAGTTTTGTATGCTATACTCAAGGTGGCCAGTTTTGGCTATGACTCTGCCGATCAATTCGCCGTTCTCGTTGAGTTGCAATCGTTTGTTGGCGCCGTCGCTGTCGCCGTCACCGTCACCGTCACCGCTGCGGACATCGACTTGAAGTTGGAGACGGAGACCGAGACGCAGCTGATGAAATGAAGACGGACTCCGTGTCCGAGTCGTGGTCGTACACAGAAAAAAAAATCCACGATTCCACGATTAAATCAATCCCAAACAGTGTTAAAAATTCGATAATCTCGTAGTTTCTCGAATTAAGTACGAAATACTTGATTAACCTACAATTATGCAATTCTTTCATCTTAAATAAATTTTCTGGGCTCTATAATAATGTTTTTCAGAGAAATCAAATATCTTTGGATTTTTTTTTTTACTATTTAGATGCTGAGTGGTTGACAATTTTATTCGGATATTGTGTTAATTTAACAATAGTATTCTGGATAAAAAATTAAAAGATACATGCTAAAATTATAAAATTTTAAATTTGATTCATAGAATGAATTTTTGTTCTGTGTAGTCGTAGTCGTAGCTGGACTTGGACTCCCTTGAGACAAACAGCGGGCAGCGCTCGCTCAAGCGTTAACTTTAACTGCGCGTACTCGTGTGCAACTGCTACAACTACAGCTACAGTGCCCCCTCCATACACCATACTGCCATAAACAGCAGCAAATTGAAGTGAGAGTACCGTTTTTAGCCCCAACACTTGGTGGTTCCAAGTGCCAGTTAAACTGGCGCAAATAAACCCATACATACAGATCTCACACACCCACACATGCACACCTTGACACACACACACACACACAGACACACATAGACACACAATTGTGTTTTGGTTATGCCTCAAAGTGCTTAGCCGCATCTTTAACATCAGTCTATAGCAGACAGTTACCTTAAAAGCTATCGATATTTTTTAATATCTTTCTTTAAGAAAGTATTGAAGCTTAAACTATTTTTAAGCATTTATTTAGGTAACATTTAAGATTGAGTAATATAAGCACTCATTTCAAATGCATTTTGAGGTAAAATCAGTTCTATCGACCGTTTTAAAGTGAATTTAACTTTTCTTAACGTTTTATAAAATCAAGAATATTTGTCATTAATATTTTTTTTATCAAAGTGATGGTAAAAAAAAAACCTAAGATTTGTTGTCAGATGAAAATTTAAAAATAAGAATATTTGTCTAAAATATTCTCTGAAAATAGAGAGAAAATCTCGGCTGTAATACTAATCAAGATTTCTTCTCTGTTTTGATCTTATTCCGATAA
This sequence comes from Drosophila rellima, assembly GCA_035043635.1. Classification (NCBI taxonomy): domain Eukaryota; kingdom Metazoa; phylum Arthropoda; class Insecta; order Diptera; family Drosophilidae; genus Drosophila; species Drosophila rellima. Next base: position 1,751,830 of record JAWNMV010000257.1, on the reverse strand, counting down.
GCCGATTACATTCCGTTGAGAGGTTCTTGGAAAATCATCATATATTTATCGACTAGTTAAAGGCATCGGATATAATGAAATCTAGATCATTAGGTCCCTGAGCTTAGACTGGAAGACGGTTTATCAAGTAAATAACTTATCAATCCAAAATTGTTATATGTCCAATCGATACAAAACTTTATCGAATAGCTGATTAATTTAAAATTGACGCTCTCCTCGTTGTCTTGTTAAGATACTTAATGAAAGATTTAACATAATGACTTGCCTAAAATCCAACAGCATCGAACTTAACCACCTGCAAGAACAACAACTAATCAAATTTTGGAATATAGTTTTGCTGTGTAACTTTTGGAGCTTGCATCTATAGATGGATGGATTCGTACTCGTATGTGTCCTGTCCTTGTGTGTGTCCACTTGGGAGAAGGCGACAGAAAGAGAGAAGAAAAAAATTAATCATGCTCGTGATTCAGCTTCGTCTGTCAAACGCAAATGTCACATTGATGAATGATTATCGCAATTAAGCGAGTAACGACATCGGGGCCGCAAGGACTTAAGAAGGACCCAAATCCCCTCCCCTCCAGAACAGTCTGTCTCTCTCGCACTTGAGCTGTTTGTTGACCAGCGAATGTTGCATGCTGAACGAACGGTGACATTGCGACATGTGCGACTTAATGAGTTTGTCTTCAATCAAAAGTGAAAGCAGAAAATCTTAACAAAAATTCACACAATCACACACACTTGTCATGCTATTATTATTAATTATTTATTTTTATTTCAATCACTTGCCACTATTATAAACATCGATTAGGAAATATTATTAAGATTAAGCAATTCACAATGAATAAGAAACAAATTAGAAATATATTGGCATATAAAATTTTAGCTTTAGTTTCAAGTTTAATATAAATGAAAGTTTTAACTTTATTATAATTAATTTATTATATTTTAATTTATTTACTGGCATTAAAGTGTGCTTTAAGCTTTAGTTGAAATGTTGCAGAGTCAGTTGTCGTTTATTGCTCCCATAAAAAACCGGTCAAAATCCAAATGCATAAAGGTCAAAGTGCGCTCTTTAACTAATTTAATCTACAAGCTCGCATATGAATGAGCGGGCGGAGACGGAAGAGGGAGAGAGTGGGAAGGGAATCTGGTCTTCAAAAGTGAAAACACAGACAGAATAAGTCAACTCGTTGCCATTAAGTCTCAAGTCCCCGTCCGTCGAGTCATCTGCAAAATTAAATTGTAAATTTTCAATGCTCCTGGGACAAATTTTGTATCTCTTTTATATGTTTTAACGTCTGCTGTTGCTGTTGCCACACGACAATTGTGTGTGTGTGGCATGAAGAGAGCTATAGAATTATGGCCAAAACGACAGAATGCCGTAAGGCCTTAAGGGCACCCCCCAATCACCCCTTTCGCCTCTTTCTCCTCCTGCTCTCCTTTGGGTTGGGCACCCACAAGACTCGCATTGTCTTCCGAATATGTGTGTGTGTGTGTTTGTGTGTGTGTGGCTCACCTCGGCGAGACGGAAACTATAGATATGACAATGACTATAGCTAAACAGTCATAGCTGCTAACGGCATATGTGCCATGCAACACAGCAGCAACAATGACGCGAGACAGGAGACACTAGACTCGAGACTCCAGACTTGCCACGCCAAGGGGCACGTGTCCCATATAATGCTGTAACTGAGTCGTAAACAGATATGACCAGATATCTCTATATATCCATCTTAATAAATGTATATACACAGGAAAAAAAAATCATTCTTATTTTCCAATTTGAAATTCTTGGTTTTAGTTTGTATGTTTTATGTATGTATTACAAATTTAATCTTTAGATCAACACAATATGCAGATAAATGCCAACCCCTCAGCAATAAAATAGTGCAAAAAGTTAAAAATATTTGATTTCATTGAAAAATTCAAAATATTTGCGGAGAAGGAATTGAAAAAACGTACTTGAATCAAGTATTCCATACTTGGCTGATATTTTTTTCTGTGTATAAAGATATGAAACATATCTTCATATAGTTTTTTGGGCGACTCCTTGGCACTGAACTCTAGGCAGAAACTATTTAACAGGCGCCAGCCACAGAAGCTGACAGAAACACACATACAAAGAAAGAGACGCAGAGACACAGAGAGAGAGAGAGAGAGAGAGAGAGAGTAAGTGAAACATTGAGAGAGCGAAAGAGTGAGAGAGGTAGCTAGGTGTCAAAGGGGTAAAATTGTTTATGAATTTGTCTTGACATTTGACAGTTTGTTTATTTTATTTCGTCACATTTTCGTGATGATTTGTAGGCGGTTTAGCGCCAATTACTCCACAACTTTTACACTGTAGACTGTAGACGAGTCTTTAAAAAGAACATGTTGGCGCCAATACCTCAATACGAGTATATCTATATGTGTATGTGTGTATGTGCATATGCACATGCATTGTCCATACATAGTTTTGCTAAATACCCTAACTCTTAGCTTGGGAAATTAAAGCGCTTCATTAAGGCTCTCATTAAAAAAATGTTATTCTTAAAAAAATATGGTTACATTTTATATTAACACTCTAAAACTAAAAATTGTATTGTACTTGTAATACTAATTTAAAGATATCTTAAAATTGATGACAAATTTTATTTGAATTCTTATTTCATTAAAGCTTTAATTTATAATCACAATGGCATCATCTTAATTATAGGGTATCTTAGCTGTGGCAAGTCTAAGATTAAAAGTCAACTTTTTTTGTTTGTTTTTTAAATGTATGTGTAAACAACATTTGAATGTATACACATGCGGCATATCTCCTATCGTATCCCAAATACGAGTATTATAAAATGCATGTGCATCGGGAATAGGTTCCAGATCGGGAATAAGTATGTACAGACACATGTGCTATATGCTACAGGGAAGTGTTCAAGTTTTTGGTGGGACGACGACGAGGTAAATGTGTCGATCACAGAGAAACTACAGTGAAACTTGCCTAAAGTCGATATAACTAAATCAATATTTATATTTACCTTGAGATTTCATATTTCAATAAGAAGAACTTGATGTCCAAATTATAGTAATTAGGAATTACGTAATTACATATCGTACACTTCGTGTCGCGAGCGAAACTACAGTAAAGCCTTATTAAAATAGATTTAAAATGAGTTGAATTCTATTCTTTCTTTGTTTTTTTCTTTCAATATGTTCGTATAATGATAAAATATTCGTGAGTAGTAAATTGATTTAAGAAAGTTCTTGTTGAAGTAAATATTAAAAGAGCAAATTCTGCCCTCTTCTAAGTCTCATGGAATGGGAATAAATACCAAAACTAATACTATAGTTATTGGCATTTTGTTTTGGTCTGATATTGTGGGATTACGAAAGAGATTGAAGGGATTCTCGTTCACTTCGCGTTGGTGTCGACTTTGACAATAAGTAAATTGTTGACATTCATTTAGAAACTAATGCGTTGCTTTTGCCTTTGACATGCCGTTTTAATGGGCAATTGGAATTCGTTTTGGCAGCTCGATATATGGAGGGGACGGGAGTGAGGTGGAAGCTACAGGCCCAGTCCGAGACTGATGCCGAAACGGAGAAAGAGAAGGAGGCGGAGACGGAGACGGAGACCGAGACGGAGACCGAGACGAAGAAGTTGCCATTTTACTTAATCCAACTTAATGGTCATGTACCGAGGCAAAGGGGGCGCACTTGATCGTGTCAATTTATCTGTCAAACGCGTAGTCGTTTAATTTCTGTGACAGAAACGCGATTAGTAACGTTCCATTGTGGCAGCAACAGCAGCAACACACTAACAACAACAACAACAGACAAGTTTTTGTTGACGAGAGAGAGCGAGGCGAGTGAAGGAAGAAATCAGGTGTCAAGTCAGAGAGGTAGTTGCCGACTCGCACTCGTAACATGGCCAAAATGCCGCAGTGCGACGTCAGCATCGCTTGTTCAAGGCTAATTCTGTCAGCTGTCAGCGCTGTCAAGTGTTGTGTGGCGATTCTCTAAATTGTCACCGCAGCAGCACTTTGACAGACTGTCTTGTCTTGTCTTTTCTTGTCTTGTCCCGCACTTTGTCCACAGCATTTTGGCTCAGAAACGGGTCTGAGTGCCCCATCGATTCGGCCATGAGAAACGAATCACACCAGCAACAATAGCTAAATTCAAAACAATAATACATAATAAGAATTTCTATTGAAATGTCACTAGCGTTATGAAAGTCTACAATCATGGAACTATCAAGTGTTGAATAACATACTCGATTTTACATTTTTAAATTGCACATAATTATTACAATTCTTATAAAGTTTATAGTTGCTTAAAAAAGATTTAGCAAGTGTTTTTTCGTATGTCAAGTAATAAAGTGCTTGACCTGATCTAATTGTTATTCACATCAAACTCTTACACATTTATATGCGACAAGCTAATGCTTCATTTTTCGGATTGATAGACAGTAAGGTTAAATACTTGAAATTGTTATTGTTTTTTTATAGAGTCGACATCTGAATTTGATATAGAGGTATAATATTATTAACGACATAATATTATGTGAATGTCTCAAATTCCTTAATCTCTCGAGTTGATTATTTTAATCGATTATTAATATATAAGTTTATATGATTTCAAATTCAAGTCCGAAAAAAAATATCTGAATGAATTAGGAAGTTCCACATACACAATTTTTTGTGTTGGATGTCCTGAAAGTCGATCAAGTTGTAGTTTTTACATGTTGTTTAAATTATTAAAATTAGTTTTAGAGCTTTTTTTTGTTATTTTATAATAAAAAATTATAATTTTATTTAAATTTTTATTTAAAAATCATAAAGAAAACTCGTTTATTCAATTGGTATAAAAACTCCGATATAACTCTAACTAAGAGACTAGTTATGAATATCATAAAAAAAATGGAAAATAAAAATTGAATGCAAATATCTCTTGCACCGAAAGGTGAACTATATAGAAAAGTAAGGCGTGGCGGTCAGCAGCAACTCAAGTTTGCAATGTGTTAATTAAGGGAAATATATGATTTGGATTGGGTAGAAGGGAATATTCCTTGGCCTCTTTTTTATTTACAGTTATTAAGCTAGGGGTTCGTATTTAGCATTATAGCCATTATTGAAGCTATTGTTGTTGTTGCTTTGTTGATAATATTTGCTTTTAGCTTAACGATCAATTGCATTTATTGGCAGCTGTTGTGGCCACACCAAATTTAAAATGGCCCAATAAAGCACTCAGTCGTCCATGTGTGTGAGTCGAGAGTTTGGCAATCTGTGGTCAGTCTAACAATCCAATAAGATGAAAAGCCAAAAAAAAAGGGACCAACACTAAGGAGCAGAGCGTGAAGTAGTAGTAGACAAAGAAGAAGAAGTACTGGGAGTGGGAGTGGGAGTGGGAGGAGGACGTTGCAAGCTCTGTTCAGCTAACTATGCATGAACCAAGCATTTCTTCCATACTTACGACACCCGTGGGAGCAGCCAATAATTTCAAATCGGACACACATACACACACACACACACACACACACACACACACACACACACACACCCAGCTGGCCACACCCATGCACTCATGAATCAATGGCATACATATGAGTATCCTTGGCGAGCATTCGACCCGCAATAACAAAATAACAACTTGCCAAAGCCTGAATTCTAGATTTTCCTCGCTTTTTTCCCCCACTTCACGTCACGTAGCTTTTCAAGTCGACAGAAGCGAGCTTAATTTTTTTTTCTCAGCTATATATATATATGTATCTGCTTGTGCAACTCTCAAGTTGCAACACTTTCAGTAGAAGATACAAAACTTGACAACTCTTCAAATGGAACGAATGATTCAGTGAATGAGTTATTCACATTGTTAATATCACATACTCTAGTTAGGTTTGAAGACTTTCTTAAATAAATCCAGTCAATCGAAGTATTGAAGAAATTCAATCAGCAATCGAATTTTAATATTATTCAACATTACCATTACCTTACTACTTCATACAAAAACTTTCCAAAGTATCAAAAAAGGACGCCCACAGATTTAAGATAAATAGAAAGATAAATAAATTTTAGCTTATTTAGACGTAGAAAAAAACGAATTAACAATACCATAACAATAACATTTCTCAAGCAACTTAGCATAAAATACGATAATTACTCATAATTCAATATTGAAATCATCTCTATTTTTCAATTGTAGTTTGTTATTTTTCTTTAATTTAAAATTCTTAAGATGATTGTGCTTGGAAAAGATGTTTACCATTTTGGCAATAACAAATGAAATAGTTTATAATTAATTATATTGTTAATTAGAGACGTAAAAGTAAACTGTAGGCCAATTTTTTCAATTTATATATAAGTTTTAATTTAAGTTGACGTTCATTTCTATACATATTACTTCAAGTTCTATTTTGCTAAAAGTTATATATGCATTTTAAATAAATAATATGTTTATATGTTTAAAATTCGGTTTAGTTTAGTTTGGAAATCTGATTAACCAAAGTTTTTCTTTAATATAATTTAAGTTTTATTAAACAATTTTCTGCCTAAAATAGACAAATTGTTGCATATAAAGTTTAGTGACTCTAGCTCTTTTAAGAGCTAAGTTCAAATAGATCATAGACTGTTGGATAGATAGGTAGAAAGATCATAGATATATTCTATATTTTCTAATACCCATTTATTCAGTTATTCAGCAAAGTATCTAAATGGCTTCTACAAATCATCGAATATCCATTTCTTACTCAATCACAATTGAAATTGTTGAATTTCAGCAACAAAGTTGAACTGAGTAAAAGGCGAATCAAAGTAAAACTCGCAATTGGGCAAAAGCTTAGATGATTGTGAATACTTAACTTAATATGCGGATGAATATGAATTTGTAGATGAGAGTGAGTATGTGAATATGTAGTATATTTGTGTGCATATATAACTTGCTCATACATTTGTATGTACATATGTAATGCTTGTGTCTCTGCCTCTGTCACTGTCTCTGTCTCCGTCTCTGCCTCCGTCTCTGCTGCTGCGGCGTCTGCGGCTGCTTCTGTTTTGTCGTTACACCTTTTCATGTTGTACTTGTAGTTGTTGTTGTTGTTGCTTTTTGTGAAAACTGAAGCGAAATAAAATGAAATATTTCAAATGACCACGTCTTGGCTATTTTCCGTTACATTATGGTAAAATATTACTGTGGCGTACGCTCTGGCGTGTGTGTGTGTGTTGTGTGTTGTGTCTTGTGCCAAATGTAGATGTGTGTGTGTGTGTGTGTGTGTTGGCCAGGCATTACATGCTCTCGTGTCCAACGGTCCAGTGTTCCGTGCAGCGGCCTCTTGTTGGGGAAAGCGTGAAGCGTATAAAGTCATAAGGGTTTATGCATGAATTGATTGCAACAGCAACAGCAGCAGCAGCAGCAAAAGGAGAAGCATCACCACCACCACCATCACCACCACCAACACCACCATCACCACCAGCACCACTAACACGTGAGTCGTACACTTGCCTCGCAATATACTCGTAATAAAAGTATAAGAATTATACGCTTTTGTACAACATTTCGCTTTAATAATCTATGAAGTGGCCAGTGGCAAGAACAACGGCAGCAGCAGCAGCAGCTTCTTGGCCAAGACCAGTTCTCTCACTCTCTGTGTGTATTTTGGCCAAGTTTTGTGGCAGCAACCGCAGCTGTGCCCCCTTCTCGAGCCTGAACTCGAACTCGAACTCGACTCATGCCCAGCTGCATTGACAAGTGAAATATTTGACATAATTAAATTTTGATACAAGTCCATAACTATTAGACTGGCATTCCGGCCATCTCGTTAGTCCCACCGCAACAACAAATAGAAGAGCTTCTAAGACAACTGGCAGACAGATTTGTCGCCCCATTGTTGTTGTTGCTGTTGCTGTTGCTGTTGTTGTTGTTGTTGCTGTTGTTGTTGTTGTGGCATGTCAAAGGACCAAAGTGACACTCAGTTTGGGGCACATTATTTGTTTACTTCGTGACTGACCAGCGGTCACTTCTTCAGGCCAAGACGAAGATGACGACAGGCCAACAAAAGCAAACCAAAGACTTGCCTCACGTACTTGCAGCAAGGACCTGCCACCAGTTGTTGTTGTTCCTGTTGATGTTGCTGTTGCTGTTGCTGTTGTCTGCGGGCATTCCACTTGTCATTAACCTTGTTATTAAAACACTTTTGTTTATGACCATAACATCTGATGTCTTCCCTGATGAGGGGAGCACACTGTACAAATAACTTACGTGCCGCTCATTTGTCTTTTTTGTCCTGCCAAAAACTACTCACACTATGAGTACTCATATATGTATATATATGTACTCACACCCGTTTTCGCATTCACATTCACATTCGTCCACGTTGTTGAAGGTTTGCTTGATTGTTTTAGGCTGTGACCATTTGCACTGTATGAGGCTAGAGATGAGTCGATTGTCGTGACACGAAATTGTTTTTTTTTTCGGTAGTCAAAAGATACAAATACTTAGTGACAGAGGCATCTCTGACTTTATTTTTGATAAGCTCGAGTTAGTATAGAACAACTCTTTCTCTATGAATAAGACGCATAAAAGCTAGTTTCTAATTGTCAGTGTCAACTGTTGATGCATCGAATGTATCTAAACAATCTTCAGTTTCCTTTGCTTTTATCAAAGGAAAGTCTTCAACATGGCCGTGTAAATTGTTATCCTTTATTTATGGTTCCCTCACGCGTCCATCTCTAAGTAAGGCTTCGACCTAGGAACATGGTACTTTGGGCGCCAGAGACTCACAGGGACACCGCCTACCCCTCTCTCTCTCAACCCCCCGCCTCCCCTGTCCATCAGGCCTAATTCTTCTGCCGTCGAGCGTCCGGTGCGGTGTCCACTTGGTGTCCCGTGCAGCCGTTAAAGCTTCCGTTTTGCTCCGTTTTTGGCACTTGGCGGCCATTTGTTTTCCGGTGATCATCGCAATGTAAACGAAATGAGTTCCATTTGTTAACGCTGCAGACACACGTATTAAACACACTAATTTGCGGCATCGCTTCTGGACATATCAGCAATTTGTTTCAAGCAGCTGTCCCCACAGTAAACACACACTCTATACATTTACACACTCACAAACACACACACACACACACACTCACACAGAGTCAGAGAGACAGACACATTGGTAACTGTAAATGCCGACAAGCCATCCATCGAATGGTTGATCCGTCAACAATATTTCCTGCTCTCCAACGCCATAAAAAAAAATGGATAAAATGAGAAACATTTTGGGGCAAGCAAAATATTGTATGGGATTACACATTGTAAGGGAATACATTTCACTTAATTGCTAAGATTATACATTTTGAATTTCCTTTAGATATTGAATGCAATAATCAATTAAATTTTTTTTTTGTAAAACTCTCAAAATTTAAATATGGAAAATTAATCATATTGTAATATTTAAATTCAATAATTTTGCAACATTTTTTTGGATTTTCTAAACGCTTACAAGTGCTTTTAAACACTTTTGTAAACAACTTTAAGAACTGAATTAGTTAAGGAAATTTTATATACAAAGTAAACTGTAAGTCATACTAACAAACTTTTCCACGTTTTTTACTTCGGAGAAACTTGCACCCTTTACCTTTTGACAAATATCTTAAAAAAAAAATTGCAAATTATTAAATGAGAATGTTTAAAACAATATTTATACTAAAGCTCTACATCTATTTTCAACATAAAGCCGAGCATTCATTATTTCATTTAGCGAATTTGTGGATCTTTCGGCATAGTTTTGAAACTGATTGAAAGAAAAGCAATAGAACTCCTTATTGGGAAAAAACAATCATATTTTGAACTTTTTCCGCCTTTGCTGCAAATATTCAGTCCTGTCTTAAAATTATCTTTGAAATTCCAGCCTAAACTCAACTTTTCGCAGCGGTTCACAGAAATTTGTAATCTGTAATTCGAGCTGATGGACGTCGACCTATATCTGAAGCTTTGAATAATCGCACAGCTCATCCATGATGTTTTTAGACGAAATACATGGGATAATGTCTCTTATTGTCGCCATCTACAAGCAGTTGAACAACTCTCTGAAATTCGAGACGCAGCACGATCAAAACCGAAAAAAAACAAAAAAGCAAAAACAAAAGCCACACTCAAAAAGCCCAGGAGCTGATAGCAAGTAGACCAAAGGTCCAGCTACCAGTTGATGGTTAGGAAAAAGCTAATTATACGACTATATAGTACCCTAAACGTTAGCTAAATAAAATGTTCAAATTGAAATATTTGAAATCGCTTGCATACCCTAGAAGTGAGCAAAGGACAAAGGGTATCAGATTCCTCTAATTGCATACAACCTTATTATCCATTTTGATGGACCTCAACTTAAACATGCCTCGCACCAAAACCGCATTCATGAAGTCGTGCTCCAGGGCAAATCTAAATGACAGCAAAACTACAGGAGCAATAACACGACAAATGCTACAAATGTGCCACAACGAAGCTGTGATACTCTATTTTATTATTGGAGTTGGGTTTTCTCGAAGGATATACTCAGCAATTCATTTTATTCAAAATAAACTTGAGTTGCAAGTATCACTGAAATAAATTCAAGTTCTCTTTAATTTAATTTATTTATTTTTTTAATCTAAACTAAGATCATTTGACCAAAATTAAAGTAAAAATTAAATTACAATGAAACTATGTATATAAACAATTTTAAATCAAAATGTAGTAATTATATTTAAATTAATATTTTAATTGTAAAAATTAAAAAGTTAAATTAAGTTAACTGAATTAAATTAAAAGGTAAAACAAGAGCTGCATTGAAAAGTAAATGAACCATGTAATATAATTGTTTTTGGGGACTTTTGAAAAGTGAAGTTAAATACAGATAAATATGTTCGTCGAAAGTGCTTACTACTGTAATTTTTTAAGACCGTTTTCTAGTGTAAATTATCATCCATCTCTAAGGGATTATTAGATATATAACATCTAAATATGTATAATAAATAAGACATGTAAAATAAAAAAAATGTATATATACTCAGGTTAAAAAAGATATACAGATAGAGAAAAAGTAGTCAATAAAAACAGAAATTTGTTTACTTTTTTATCATACTACATAGACTTTACCTTAAGTTAAGAGCGAAATGATTGCTTATACTGAAGTTTGACTGTAGCTTGGCTAAGTCTAAAGGTACATGTTGAATGACACAGTTGAGATGCCATTGTCGATTGCCAGCTTATAAACTGTTGCCCCCTCGATCTAATCTGTTGCATGCAACAGCTCCACTTGGACGGTGGTCTCATTTGTTGTCGCCTGCCTCTCGCTTCAGCTTCCTTCCTCCACCCAAGCTCTGCCTGGTCCAGGTAGCAGCTACCAGGTGTAATATGATGCGCCTTTTGATGCCAAATGACAAATCAGATACAAGTTGCGTCTCACGAATCGAGAGTTGGTTCCATAAAGATTTGCCGTGACAATTCGCTGGGCAAACAGCGGAAGAGGGTGGTGTTTGGTGGGGTGGGGGGCGGAGGGGGTTAGATACAACAATAATCCTGCTGCTGAGCTGCATTATATTTTGCCAGCTTGTTGGTCTTTAATAATTCCAGCTAACGAAATTGCGTAGAAACTCATTTACGAACTCAAAGGACGCGTTCAACAAAAACTGAAGGAGTCTCAAATTGAATTCCATGTTGTGTGTGGGTGTGTGTGTGTGTCTGAATCATGTTGCTGTTGTTGTTGTTGTTGTTTATGAAAGAACTGCTTTGGAATTATTTATGAACCCGATGGGAAAAGCTTTGAATGTGTCGCAATGCTTTTGCCACAGGGGCACGCCTGAATACCTAATTTCGTGTGCACTTCTTCTTCTACTACTTTTCCCCCCTTTTTCGCATGATGTGGAATCAAAGAGTGTACAGAGGTGGGTGGGGAGGGGGGTGGTGGGGGTACTGGTTCCTCGGGCTGCACAACTGGGAATACATTTGCCTCGCAAAGTGGCGCGTCGTGCAATAAAGGAAAGTGTTTTCCAATATAAGAAGCGCTTTATCCTATAATGTGGTAATCGCTCGCGTAAAAGGCGACAAATCATTTAAGCTCTTAACCCCATCCAGCGCCGCTCGAAGTGACCAGGAGGCTGTAGCCTTAACGATGTAACGCTATGCATACAGTTCGAGTACAAGGGTGACAACACCCTCATGTGCTGGTGCTCCCTTTCTCCCTTCCACTGCTACTGAAAAATGTATGCGCACGTTAACCCTTTGAGTATTGGGCGTCCTTTTTGAGGACTGAGACCCCGTAGGCAGCTAATGGTAATGTTTCATGCAGTCCTCCAGTGGGTGATGGGCTCCTTTTGAAACTGGGCATCAGTGTTAGCTGATGGTATATGGTAACTGGTTAGCTGGTAGCTCAAGTCAAGGGCCAATTCGAATGGGCCATGAATCTTTTCCGGGCAAAAACATAAAAGTGAAATTTGTTTTTTATGACATCTTTATTCTGGGCTAAATAAATACAAAGTATCATAGTGCCAGGGGACATTTGTATTCCCCTTTTTTTTACCTCTTTCAACTTCGTCTCCGCCTCTTCTCACTGTCATATTGATTAGCCAGCCGTTCATGATAAATAGACCATTATGCAGTTATCGTAATTGCGTACAACCAACCAAATAAAAAAAACACTGTGTTAATTCTGGAATCTTTTTGGGGAAAACTCAGTGGCCGCAATAATGTTGCCAACAAATAATGGGGGTATTATATCAAAAATGTAAATAATTTCAAATTGATTCTTAGACGTTCCAAATACCCCGGAGAGCCATAGTCGTAGTCGCGTATCAAATTATAAAGAGACTAATTGTCTGTATTCTATATTTGAAAGAAAGAAATCTTAAAGAAATATTTTTAATTGCTTAGAGTAAATTTACTTATCTAATAACGGTGGCGAAATTGAATTCATTATCTTTTATCTACACTTATCGCATTCAATGAGATAAATAATATTCTACACTTACTTTTGGGGATTTTGACCTTTATATTATTTTAGCACTACATTCAGTAACACTAATATTTATTTATTTGTTTTTATGTTACTGTGATCTTAATCCCAACAAATCTCAAATTCAAATAAAAATTAGTCGAGTTGTCGATAAATCTACAAATACTACCGATATATCGAGTTTTTCTAAAAAAAAAAAAACATAATTATAAACACGCCCAAAAGCTATATGGATATAAATTGAAACCATTAATTGATTACGGTCAAAGCTTATAAAATAAAAATAGTTTGTATGGTTTTTATCGAAATAAATGCGACCGCTGTGCAAGTGATTTGCTTAGCATCGACCTTCAGCCACCTCCCCTCACTGCCCAGTGCCCACTGCCCACTCCCCTCTCTTAGATCCGTAATCCGTAATCCACAATTCCCAATCCCGGCGGGAAAAAATGCTCAATTGGCAAGCGAAAGTTTCCGAAAATAAACTGAAGGAGAAGAATCGACAGCAGTGGCAATCAGAACAGTGCTGTATATAAGTGTACAGACAGCTGTATGTAAATATACGAATATAGATGTACATGCTGAATGGCGTTTCTTCTTCTTCTGTTACTTCTTCTTTTTAAATAGATCGCGTTGTGTGTTTATGAATTTTCGATTAATCAACGCTTGACTTTCATTTGGTTGCGCTCCAGAGTTTGTGATGACAGGATCTGACAGGATGAAAGATTGTGGCGCGGATACGGCTGCGGATGCGGATGCGGATGAGGGGGGGTTGTATTACTGTTGATATTGGCATTGGTAATGGTGTTGTTGCTGTTGCTGTTGCTGCGTTTTAGCGTTTCGACAATTTCATTTATGGTAATTTGCATGTTGAACAAAGGTCGTGAAATAAATAGGGACAACAAATCAGGACAGGCCGTAAGCGTCATGTAAATTGTATCTTTGCCGCCCTCTGGTAATTGAGCAGGTCTGTCAGAGCATTAGCAGGAAGGAAGGAGCGGGGGAGGGCTACGCCGGGGACACGCCTCAAACATGTCGTCGTCGTCGTCGTCGTCGTCGTTGAGGACGCTTAGTCGAGCCGGCAACAGTTGTTGGTGGCAGTGCCAAGTCCCAAGTCCCAAGTCCCATGTGAGCAGTGAAGTTTTTTAATCAAGCCGCCTGTCAAGTGTTTGCAAAACAAATACCGCGCTTATCCATCAATCAAAACACGCAATATGGCAGCGTGACTTTCCACAACTGCGAGTGAGCAGAGCCACCATAGAGTGGAGCACCCGTTACAACAGCAGCAGCAAGTGGTTCTTGCCACTTGCCACTTGGCCCGGCCGAGTGCTAAACCATATGGAACGAAGCGGAACAATAAAGCGACACTGTCAAACATTTGCATACACGACATCCAGCACTGACACAGCGACAGCGACAGCGACAGCTAACAAACGCACTTCTTCAAGCTCTTCTCTTCTCTTCTCTCTTTCCCACCTCACGCACACAACACCAGCCAGTCCTCACTAATACTCATGCAAGGTATGAGTTTTTAATTGCAGCTAATCAAGCTGTTAACTTCATTTGACTGCGAGTATTAACCAGATCGGAACTGTCTAAACTGACACTACCCTATAATTTTTTATTTTTTATTATTTATTTAACAGCGACTTAGAGCGGTCGACAAACATATATTTTAATTTCTAATTAATATAAGGATAATAATATTTTATATAAGTGTTAAGTTATAGTAAGTCCAGAACCAGAACTTTAACTATAAACATTTGAGAGGAAACAATCATTTTGTAACGTGATTCTATAATAGATAAAGTCCTTTAATCAAAAATTAAATAAAAAACTTAATCCTCACCTCATAACATAATATATCAAATTGCCTATGTACGTATGTAATACATGATCAGATTAATGGGCGATTTCCTAAAAACGAATATTTTTTAGTTTTTAAAAAAAGTCAAGATTTCTATGCTTATTATAATCATTTGCATCAAACTGTCAATATCACAGAAGTATTTAATACCATTTAATAAGTAAAAAGTATTTATTCCTAGTACACATTTCCAAAAACATGGAGTTTTAGAGAAATATATGTATATATACTAAAGTCCTACCTGCCTCATAATTTAAAAATTGCCACTTGAGCTAAACAATTCAATTCCAACACACGAATAATACAAAAAGGAGATTTCAAGGAGATTTGCAATCGCAAAGTCGAACGCGCAAACGGGAACATTTATTTAATGAACTGTTGGCAAAGTAGAGCCAAGGTCGCAGCGGCAACTCTGAAAGAACACTCTGTCACATTGTCAAATGCCTCACAAATTAATCCAGTGGCATTTGCATGCCGAAGGGAGGCGGGGAGGTGGTTGCGCCCAAAACCCTTGGGAGGAGTGTGAGGTATGGGCGGCGAGTGGGGGGAGGGGGTTGAATATTTGGGACCCAGCTTGTCAAAGTTGTCGAGCGAGTATTGTGTTGAAATTGATTCTTAAACGTTTTGAAGAATGATGCAAAACTTGACTTTAGCTACCCCACAACACGCTTCACTCACCCCCCCCCCCCCCATCTTTCCCCTGTTCCCTCCTGAAGGCGTTAAGCATCGACCCTCGGGATGGACGGCTGACAGGGAAACGGGTGCGGAAGAGGCAGGAACAACACATTAAACAGCAGTTCCTGGTGTAAAACATGCACACACAAAAACAACAACAACAATAGCAATACCAACAACAGACAACAATAGAGTGCAAAAAAAAAGTTGTAAATGCCATTGTAAAGATGTAACAAAAAAAAAATATAATAAAGCATAGGAAAAAGAGTATACAGATGTATGGAAACAGTTACAGGATACACAGGATATTTACACACACACACACACACACACACACACACACACACACACACACACTTGGGGAAAGGGCCCGCTCGACCACACAAAGAGTAAGAGAGAGGGAGGGAGGGAGAGACAGAGACGAAGTGTGATGGGGGTTGTTTAATGGGTAGAGATATGAGTACAGATGTCGAGAGTTTTAAATTGCATTAACTTACTTAATGATGTTCAAATTGAGGCTGACAAATAATGGCACCGTAGTATGTCATGGCGCCTCCCCCCCATCCGCCCTCACACACACTCAGCAAATCTCACGCCACTTTGTGACACCAGCAAATAAAACCCACAGTACCAGTCTCCCCCCGCCCCCCTGCCCGCTCTTCTCTCGCATCACTTTAAATTGCTGCTGTCAAAGACGACACACTGTGTATGTGTGTGTGTGTGTGTGTGTGAGAGAGTAGGGTGGAGGCGGGCTGTGGAGACTGTGGCACGGGCAAAACTATTTGTCATGTCTGTCACACTCTCGTACATCTTTGTCAACACTATTTAGAAGTTTAATAAATTTTCACTTTGTTGAAACGCCAGTCAAATATTAATATCCAAGCGCTGCGACGTCAATGTCAGCCACTGTCTCAGTCTCAGCGCCTCAACTAGCCAGACCGCCACCCCATCCCGCCCCCATCCCCCCTCGTCGTCCTTTTTTACTCCCCACTTTCTGTTTCCTCCTGTCCAATTGGCAATTGGGTAGCATTGCTTACACTCAAACAGCAACAAAACAAAGTAAATAAAATATATTAAACACATATTTATTTTAATAAAATTTAGTTTTTTAATTTAGATCATTTGCGATTTATTGAATTTAGGACACACCTGATAAATAAAGTATTTTATATATAATTGCCTTCTGAGTTGAATTGATTATTATATACATTTCCTGCATTATTTTACTATTTTACAAACGGTTATTATACATGTTATAAATATAAATTTGTTAATAAATATGGTCACTTTAAAAAAATTAAAGCAAAAGACAATTTAGCACAATCCCAATCAAAAATGAATGAAAAATTAAAGCAATTTCAGAAATATACAAAATGTGTAATTGTAATTGGCGAGCACGCGCCCTATGAAAGTGACGCGTTATAAACATAGTACATACATACATATGTAGCTCCCATTACAATATGAACGATCTAAAAATACAGCGCCGTGGTTAAGTGCGACGAGAGTATTATGCGATGTAGAGAAGTTCGTGACTAAAAACGGAGAAAAGAAGCACAAAGTTGGACATTGGTAAATCTGATGCCCATGTGTTGGAAGAGTCACGCTCCCAAGTGCTTAAATCACTGAAATAAATGGTCAGTGAATAAGAATTGAATTCAGATTGGGAATACAAAGGAAGGGGAAGGCGACCCACTCCAGTTCCGTACAACTGGGTCCAGTTTTATGTGGCATGCCACGTAAATGTTCGATTGGTATGGGGAAAGAGAGACAGACCACCGTGCAATAGGAAATGCAATGTGGAGTCTGAAACGAGAAAGAGGAGATAGGGACCAGGAAGATCGAATTGAAGTCGAAGATGGAGATGAAGATGGAGATCTCCCGACTATGGAACTTCTCGTATTCTCAGGGAGCATTCTATTCCAACTAAAGACTCTGAATTATACAACTGTAAAACGCACGCATATCTGATTGACCATATACAAGTGTGTATATTTGTGTGAGAGTGTGTGTATTTATTTATTTAAACTGTGATGCAAACGAAACTCCACAATTGGTGGTCCCCACGAATACTTTTCGAGTATACGAGTATTCATAGTCAAAACTTCAGCACATGTACACGAGTACAAGCCAAAAAGGGAGGCAGGAAGAGTCAGAGAAGACGATGAAGAAGAGGGGTTAGGAGAATGGGAGACTGTGTTATGAAAACGACGCGTCTAAAATCGGAGAATGCGACTAATGGAAAAATTCATATTAAATCGATTATATTGACAAGGGGGGCGGCACATGTAGACCACAAAACGGACCACCCTCCCGACCTCCCTACCCCTCTCCTAAAGGGATGCTGCTGTCGCAAGGCGTTGTCTAGGGGGAAGCCAATACAGTGGAACGTGTGCGTCGAATGACGAGACAAAAAAAAAGAGGAAGGCATTACCAAAGTCGAGAGCCAAATCATAAATATATGTAAGTTATTAACAAGAACAAAATACGTTGTCAAATGGTAATGATTTACAACAGCAACAACAAGCTTGTTGTTGTTGATGTTGTTGTTGTTGCTGATGTGGCGACACTCTCACTTTGCGACTTTCACATTCGAGGTAAAAGCCAGCCGTCTGTCACACAAAATTGCTGAAAAGCCATTTGACAACTAATTTTTCGAGGTGCCGACGACAACAACGATGACAACAACAGTGACACCTTGCACTGTACACAACCCCCTCCCCCCCTCTCCACCACCCACTCCTTATTTACGTTCACTCCCCCATTTGCCTCGCTCTCCGAGTTGCCAACAGACATCGCCTCGCACTCGCAATAGCCCAAAACGCATCGCAATCTAATTGCTGTTGGCAGCATCCGCGGTTCTTTAATTGAAGACATCAACACTAGCTAAAAATACGATATATGTGCGTATGTCGTTGTCTGTACGACTGTGAGTGTGCATGTGTGTTTGTGTGTTTCTGTGTGTGCTTGTGTGTGAGGGGGTAATCGATGAAGGGCGAAATGAGCAATGGGAGCAAATATCAAGGAGGTTTCACAGACATTGAGAAGGTGGCAAGCGCACAACTTGTAACTGCAATTCAATTAGAGATGAGAAAAATTAGTAAAAAAAACTGATGCATTTTCGGTAATCATGCAAACGATATATTTTATAATGATAATACTTTTTTATAACTATGTATTGCTGTTTATTTTGGTATGTGTATAATTTAGCAATTTATTGAAAATGATTTTAAAATTCAAATAAGGCTTATCACTACAGAATACGTTTGTACAAACCTGTTAATAGAACTTTGTTCCTACACAATTTTAAAATTTTAAAAAATTTAACCAACAGTCTAGTGACTAAAGCACTTTCTACTCAAAGTGCTCATTGCTCCTATTATTTTAAGACACAAAACAATATCGTTTTAGTTAAATTCAGAGTTACAAATTCAATAATCTTGTTGTAAATGCTTCTTTTTTTCTTTGTGAAACACAATAATTTGATACATGTAATGGTTCCATAAAGAAAGGAATATATAAAGGAAGATACATACATATATCCTATATTTTATAAGAAATAAATAAATGAAGAAGTTATTAAATAAATATAAAAGACATAAATACATAATATAATAATAAAAATACAATAAATATTATACATATACCTTAAACGGAACCCATTTTAAAGTATCGTATATAATTTCAGCTAGAATTTTTTTATCAAACTAAGCGTCTCTTGCACGACTCACGCGATCATCTCTAGCTGCCGCAGAAGTCGGTAAAATGTGCGTGTACTCGAATCGCGTAGAGGCATAAGGAAATGTGTGGCAGTGGCATGCTGTGTATGTTGTGCTGTGTAGTGTTGTGTTGTTTGGTGTAATGCCATAAACTGTTATTTGATGTGGGTTTGTGTGTGAGCATTCGTCTTCTTCGTCTTCGTCTTCTGCTTCAACTCCGGGTGCTGAGCGAAGTTCCTGAAAATCCCACAAACCAGATGCTTGACATTTTTGGCAGCACAATATGGTTAACTCGATTCTGCACCCAATTGGTAAAGGGAAACTGCAATTGCTGTTCTACCCTACAGCGACTGCAGGGTATATAACAGTCGATTCGAACTGCACTTGTTCGATAGAGAACGAAACGGAACTGACTAAAACGATGACGATGACGACGAAGACGACAGCGACATGACGCATGGAGACTGAAGACTGTAGATTCTGTGGACTGGGAAGCTGGAACTGAGACTGCGACTACGACAGCGACAGCGACAGAGACAGCGATATTTGTTTTCTTTGCTGGCAATGTGTTTACATCGCGGGCGACAATAGTTTACATTTGCTGGCATCTAAAAATTAAAAGGTGACAAATCATAACAACAGCCAATGGCTGTGAGAGAGGGAGGGAGGAAGAGAGGGTGGCAGGGACAAGCCCCAAATGGCTGGGAGAAAAAGACAAGGGCAATACCCTCGGATCGATCACTTGACGCTGGAAACTACAGCCATGGAAGGAGAGGGGCAGGAGAAGGCAGAGAAAGGCAGATTCTGCCGGAAGCAAGATGTAAATGAAATGACTCAGTGAATATTAAATAATACAAATCGATTATGATTTTGATTAGTCATTTCTTTTCTTCAAACTTTAGTTCCAGGCAAACTCTGACATTTCAATCGACTTGATTTGACGAAATTTTCAACTCTCTTTGAAAGATAGAAGATACAACGTCTTCACTGGACTTTTCATTAATGGTTAATCTCTAGTAGCTCTAGGCAATAAATTCACATGATACCCAAACCTCTGGTTTAGCTTGGGAAATATAAATATTAAGCTAATTGAATTAACAAACTTAATTGACTTATGCTTTTTTAATATAAAAAAAATGATATGCAAATGAATTTTTAGAATAGATTTAAGCTGTAGATTTAAACTGTCTGTCTATTCCTAAGAATATTACAAATTAATTTCTCGAATCTCGAATATTGTAATATTGATCGAATTATTATACCTCTTAGAGATCAACATTTTATTTCCCTTACTGTATCGTAATATAAGCCACAGTTTGTCCTGCAATATAATTGAAATTTTCAATGCAATTTAAAAATCACCAAAATGTCTAATGTTTATCAATTCATTAATAACTACCAATTAATCAACTTTTCTTTTAAAAATTTGTGAAGTTGATAAGTTGTGTTTATTTCAATCTGAATGACACCGGTTTAATCGGTTCCCGAAACAAACAAAAATTAGACACAAACTTTGGTTTAATTTAAAAACCTGTCATCTTCTGAATATCTTATTTTGTCTTGTTTATATGCTTAAAGCTTTTAACCAATACTAAAGTATTCAAAATTAAGTTAGAACAAATGATGTTAATCCAAAAAGAGAATTGAGTTTAATATCGAAATCGGAAAATAGACAAACAACAAATCGGGCTGATGTTTCATTTTTCCCAACAAAGAATACGTAAATGGAAACATAAAATACTTGAGTTTGTTTTGACTTGTAAAGTTGGTTGGTTAATAATCAGATTAATTTGAAACTGTCATAACTTTGGTAAAACTGATCCGAATTCCGAGTTCGATTTAATGTTAATCATGGTTTGGGTTAAGTCAAGTTGTCGATTTTTCGATTTATTTTTACATTAATAGTTAGAACATAATATGACTCCCTACAGTTTATTGCATGCCTACGAATGTCTACTGTTCGATTATATGAAAATATACTTGAATTTAAAGTCTCTTTTGGGCATCTTGAATTTGTCTGATTCCTTAAGTAGTTAATGTAATGGATGGGCAATGTGTCGCGGTAGACTAGTGTCACAATCAGTGGATGGCACTGTTGTTGTCATTGTTGTTTGTCTGTTTGTTGTTGTTGTTGTTATTGCTGTGGTCATGGTTGGGATATCATAATGTGGGCTTATGTCTTGTCCTTTTGGGCTGAGGCATGTTGTGAAGCTCCTTCTCTCTCTCTCTCTCTCGCTCTCTGTGTGTGTGTCTCTGTGGAGCTGCCCGATAATCGTCTGCATAATAAATGGCATCACTGTCCCATGCAAAAGATCATTATCACCATAAAACTACCACTAAACGTCACTTCTTTTAAGATCAAAGTGTTGTTAGCGCGATTTAAGTATGCGCGCACGCATCTTCAATTAAAGGCATATGCTGACTACGGATCTGCAGTGAGATCCAGGCCAGAGAGAAGCGATCTCTCTGTGTTGGACGTCGATGATGAAGTCAGCAGCAGCAGGAGAAGAGAGCAGCGAGCAGAGGGCAGAGAGCAGTGGGCAGAGAACTGGAGGAAGACCACCAAACTCGATTGGAAGCCCAAAGATTTCCCTTCGGCTGACGACAAATTAATTTGGCAACGAGTCGGGCTCATTGGGCAAACAATGGACTCGAGGCCAATTGGAGTTTGAAGTTCTTCACCGACTGAAGACTGGAGACTGGAGAGTGCAGATCTGAGAGCTTTTGTTGTCTTGTGTATTGTGTATGTGTTATCTTAATATTGTCATTGTCACAAATTTGCAAAAAGTTACGCTAATGGATTACACGATTTTCGCATTATCGCTTTGTTACCGCGCCGATCGCAATCGCATGCGATCAGCCTACAACCCAGTCAAAAGATCTGCTCCTCTCTCTCTCTCTCTTGGCTTAGTTGTTGGCCCTGTGGCAGGCGGTAGCTGGATGGCATTGTATGTAAAACTACTGGCAAGAGCATCGCGACCGCCAACATATCGCGTCGGCTCCTCGATACGTGCCGAAAGCGAGATTAAGGGGCCAACTTTACAAGCAGGAAACGCTGCTCGTTCTCCGACTGTGCCTCTCTCTTCATCTTCATCGTCATCGTCTTCGTCATCTCCATCGTCATCTGCATCTTCAACTGCATCTGCATCTGCATCTGAAAACTGCATCTGCTTCAGCTGCAAACCTCGCGTACTCGTTTCAGCTTTCAAAGTGCCCATGAGCATTATGCCAGACACTTTGTCTTTGACAGCAGCCAAGTCCAAGTCCGAGTCCAAGTAGAAGCTCTTGGTGTCTGCCTCTGTCTCTGTCTCAGCCTCTGTTTCTGCCTCTGTCCCTTCCATCCCATCGTTTTCTTCGACTTTGCGGTCTTGGCCAATGCCTTTTGGCCCAACAACAACTTGCGACGTTTATCCAGAGCGAAGATGCTCTTATCAGCAGCCAAGCGAACACAGCACGTTCCATTGTCGCTTTGTCTCGATCTAATCTGAGTTTGAGACTCTGTCTCAGTCTCAGCCTCAGTCTCAGTCTCAGCCTCAGTCTCAGTCTCTGTCTCTGTCTCAGCCTCATGCAGATCCTTTCTCCTATTTGGCACTGAGTAGATGCAATGGTCAGTGCCAAGTGTCATACAAGCTGCGACTTTACTCAGCTTAATGGCAATTCACAATTCGAATCTATCCAAACAATTGGCTAAAAGGCCAACTAAAGAACTATACCCAGTAAGACGGTTAAGTTAAAAATGGGTATATACATTTTGATGTTTAACACTACTAATGTTTGTATATTGTATTATACTCTTGTCCGAATTTCATTTTTCGAACCAACTTTTGGAGTAAAATAATCCACTTTCAACTAAATTCTATTAAATCGCCAATTTAAACGCGTTTTGATTTAATGTAAACTTTTTCGGACTATTATTCGGAGCATTTTTCGGACTCCTTTCGGACTAATTTTCGGAATAATATGTAGTGGAAAATAAAGGAAAATAAAATTATGATTTAAATGCCAATTGATTCAATATGAACTTCTTAGGACTAATGTTAGATTCTTAAAAATAAAAAAAGCACTACTTATACATTTAAAGCTATTTAAAATTATGAAACATTGATCATCATGTGTACATGTCAATCACGTTGATTTTATTTCTTTCGGACTAAGTTTCGGAGTCAAAATTTATGAGGAATTGTAATTTTAATAGAAAGAAACTAAATTTGTTATTAATATCACTTTCTCCGTCTGTCCGAAAGTTGGAGTTGTTTACAGGGTATGTCTTAGTTCAGCATACCTAACACACCTTCGTTGAACATATGGAGCCTGAATATTTTAGGCATTTCCATCGCATTTCGAGTGTTGTCAAATATTGCCGTTTTATGCTAATGAAGTGGTATGAGAAATCACGAAAGGGTTAATGTACCGACTCAGCTCTTGGATGAGCAGGGGATGAGCAGGAGATGGGAAAGGGGCATGGGGAGGGGAATGGGGAGCGTCTAACAGTGCTGCTAATCGGTTAAAAGCCAATTGAAAGGCACTGAAATGAATCAATTGGTGGTTGGGGGCACAAACTGTTTAGGATGATTAAATTTGTAATAGAAATGATTTTGCATAGGCCTTTCTCGTCTTTGTCGTCTGGCCCTAAGCCAACCCTTGCCCCGTCCCCTCTCCACGTCGCACACTTGCAACCATTGATGTATAAATCGTAGTCAAGTCCGAATGCGCCCTCCGACTTTAATGTTGCCACAAAACAGTAGGCAAAAAAAAACGAAAAAAAAAGAATCAGAAAAACGGGGAAAAAAGAAAAAAAAACACTCGCATAAAAAGCAAATTCTGAATGGCATTGGGATTGTGGATCAGGAGCAGGAGCAGGGGTAGGAGTAAAGACACCAGTAATCAAGTGTATGCATACAAGGGATGCACAAAGGATGCCACACCCCCAACCCCCACTAAATGTACACACTCATACTACGGACACAAATGGATGCTGGTTGTACATTTGTTTCTTTTTTGTGGTCAAATACTTTTGCATGTAAATGTTAATTCATTGATTTTTATAATGCGCGCACGTCAAAGGGGATAATACTTCCACCACACCCTATCGTCAGGTTGGATGCTCCTTGTCGCATTCGTCGCAGGATTTAGTGGGGGGAAGGAGGAAGGAGGAAGGAGGACGGAGGACGGACAGCGAGCAATGTGTAAACATTCAAAACCAAACCAAACAGGCAGCAGGAGCATCAAAATGAAAAGCCAAGGACAGTTAAGGAGAGTGCAAAAGGCAAGTGTAGTGAAAGGGGGAAAAGAGCGAGAGATGGGAGACAAGCAAGGGGACAGTTCAGGAGTACGAGTATTTGGCTTTGATGTTGCTTACATTTCATCACTGAAGTCGTTGTCAATAAAAGCAAGTTAATGGGTAAACACCCGGACATTGCCAAACTCAACCTCAATCTCTGTCTCTGTCTCTGTCTCTGTCCCTGTCTCTCCCCCTCCCCCTCCCCCCTCTGGACTATTGCAGGGTCATGCCCAGCGCATCCAGCGAATGCCACAAAACTAAAAACATAACTTCTGGCTAGGAAAAACATTGTTTGCGCGGTTGGTCGCCCAGTCAAATATTTGTGGACAGAGCATTTACTTTTTCAGCAGTAGTAGCTGAATCGGAAAATCCGGAAAATGCCACTTCCTACCCTTTACCCTTTACCCCTTCCCTCTCCCCCCCCCCCCAATTCTGCTCTATTGATAGAAATAATTTACGAAATAAGTTACAATTGCTGCATTTGAACTAAACGACATAAAAGAGCCAAATCAAATATTTATCTAGCATTTCTAATGGAATCTCTGTTAATAGAATAAAATTTTTGCATTAATCTAGAAGGCTTATGAGAACCGCATTTATTTTATAGAGTGATGAAGAAATTGTAAGGTAGTTGAGCACACACAAACTTAATTTGATAGATGAGCAAATGATTAGATAGTTAAACTGTAGTTTCAGGATTTCTTCTGCTGTTTAATGATTTCTGGATGATTCATTTATTAATGCACGATAGTTCACCGATGAATTCTCGACATTATTAATACATCTTAATGCGGTTCCTGTTATAGTTTCCCTACAATTTATCAGATTTCCTTTTTGCGATAGCTAAACGATAGTTTCTTGATTGCTGAAATAGTTTTTCTCAAATACACACTAAATATTTTCAATTATAATATTTTGAAAATCGAATTCGAATAAACTTGGTCCTGATATATTTTTGAGGCAGTTTATAAGTTCTATTCAATAAATACGCATTTTGTCCGAGCTTAACCTTAGGTTTGGCAATAAAGTTTTGGTATTTCTGCCAACTTGCATATTTATTTACGACACTGAAAATTAGCATAGATCTAGCAGGACTTTTATGAATGATATGTGAGCTTATTGAAGAACTAGCTGCTGCTCCTTTGGCCCCTCAACAAGGACATGGCTTGATCCACATCAAACTTTGCAACTGGCATCAATCACTTAGGTTAAGTTAAGGCACCCACCGGATGGAAGTGAAGAGATAGAAGTGCCACTGAAGAGGGGAATCGAGAACAAGAGCAATTATTTAGCTGTGTCGTTGACATATTTATGCCAAAAGGACCCCCAAGGATCTCCCATAAGTGTGTCCTTCGGCCGGGCCAATCAGCTGAGACAAAGTCGAAGTCGAAGGCGAAGGCGAAGGCGAAGTTAAAGTTCAAGCTGCGAGTTGAAGTTTGAATCATTCGAGTGAGTGTACTCGGACTCACTGTACCTGTATTCGTTTGTATTTGCTTTAATTCACTTGCTTTGTTTTGTTTTGTTTTGTTGTGTTGTTCGTGGTTGGATTGTGGCAGGACCTGAGGCATTTTCATCATGCGCCGTTTACCGCTCGCATTTCCCATTCAGCTCGCGGGCGACCTTATCGACCTGTACAGTCAGTCAACCACACACACACCTACACACCTACACACACACACACACACATGCACCTGGGTAAGCTTAATGAAGCTTGTGTAATTGATTTTATGTTTGTTAAAAACGGCAGAAAAAGAAGCACACTCGACTGACCATTCGACGATTCGTCGTCGTCGTCGTCGTCGTTGTCGATTTGCCTTCAATATGCATGGCATTCAATTTCAATTGAATTGCAAAAAAAAGCCGGCAAAAAAACGGAAAACACAATAATAAAAAAAAAAACTAATTTTGTTGGCCTGCAGCGAGCAAAGTGCATAAAGTGGCCGCTAACAGGAAAAAACAGAACTTGAGCTTCGAAAAAATACGAAAAAAAGCCGGCAGCCAAAGCGACTCTCCAACTGCCTCCCCAATCAGACGTGGCAAGTGGCAGTGGCAGTGGCAGTGGCAGTGGCAGTGGCAAGTGGCAAGTGGCAGTGGCAGAGGCCAACGAGAGGCACCACTTTGATGGGTTCATTTGCTGCTGCTGGTATGGTATTGTGTGTAGTAGGGGTAGCCAGTTGGGTAGGGTGTGGTGTCCATTACCAGCTGACTGCAGCCCTTTTAGTTCGGGTTCCATCCTTTCGTTCTGGCAAACCCAATTAGCACTTATCTACGATATATTGTGGGACACACGAATTGTTAGTAGTTGTCTTCTTGCTTATGTTGATACAACACACACACAAAATCCGAAATGAAAAATCCTTAAAGTGCCGCGCCGCACGTCAACTTTTGGGAAAAATCCAGACAGAGGCAAAAGAAACGACACCGCCACGAAGATCACAGATCTCAATTCACATTATCATTATCAAAGTGTTTACTTTGTGCATACATACAATATATCGAGAGAGAGCGAGAGAGAGAGAGAGAGAGAGAGAGAGAGAGAGAGACCCTTTGCCTCCTACCCTTGGTAACACATTTGCTCGAATGTGTTAATTGCACTTGGCCGATGTTTTCCTTGAAAATTGATCCTTTTCCTGGGCCCCGAACGACAACGACTACTGCACCGCGAGTCGCGATAACGATATGGATATGGCCTATGGATAATGTCAGATTAAACAACATTTACCGACAACACGCACGACCTTGGGACTATCTACACACAACACTCCGAACACAGCACAAACAGGAGGCACAGATCACACATAAATTGGAAATTGGAAATTGGAAATTGGAAAAAAGGAAAAACAGAGATGCATCGATTTGGATTTTTGGTTGTGTCGCATGTTTTGTTAACTCAAATTCGGTAGCATGTTTTCACAACATGTCGCCCAATTTACCCTTTCACGGTTTCCTTGTTCTTTCTACTTCTCTATTCGCTCTCTCTCTCTCTCTCTCTCTCTCTCTCACTGTGACTCTCTGTCTGTTTGTTTCTTGCATGTAAACATCGATAGTCTTGTAGTCTCCTATGATTAGCATCGCTTGATTGACGTCTGTCACATACCAAGCCAGCCCTTTGACGTTACAATAATAGGAAGACCTTAGAGGAATATGACCATAACATGTGGGTGGCTTAGACGTCGACATACCCTATGGATACACTCTGGAGCTATGAATTATGGCTACTCTTAACAATTTTAATATGTTTATTTTCATTTGAATTATTATTCAATTTGAAAAAGCATTAGAATTCGATTTTTTTGTATTATTATATTGATGATATAATTAGCTTTAGCATTGGAGTTTTCATTATTAACAACATTATCATGAGCATTGACATTATTGCCATAGCATTGGCAAAGACAATGAAAGTTAACAGACATTAGCTTTAGTATTTTAATTCTAATTGAAATTTTTATAATAGTATTGTCATTAGCATAACCAATAACATTGAGGCTAACAATTTTTTTATCATTTGAATTAATATTTGAAATTGAATTAGCATTACCATTAGTAATATATGTTTATTTAATTTATCAGTATTGTAATATATTTATTATATTTAATATTAGCAATTTTATCATCAGCATTAATTTCATTAGCATTTTCATTAACAACAAATTGTATGATAGCACTTACATTATCGCTTTGGTAATAGCTGGGATATTAAAAAAGAATTAGAATTCACATTAGTATACAAATTAATATTGATAATATTTCTTTGTTATTATATACATTGTAAACATTGCCATTACCATTATTAGTATCATTAACTGTAAGGATACCATCAGTATTAGAAATGACATTAAACAATATCATAGGCATTAACATTTTGATTGTTATTATTTTTTTTTTTGATAGCACTTTTTCATTAATTGTCGTTTGTCATTCGATTCTGAAAACTCAATGTATTGACAATGTATAGCAATAAGCAGGTATTAATATTTCTTTACTCATTATTCTTGACGTATTTCTTGAAATGCTGCTGGTTATTTTAACCCGATTGTGTTCCATTCCCTTGCCAATTTGTGTCACACTTCATAACCCGATCTGTTATTGCTTGATTGTGTTAGCGCTGACCTGCGTTTTAGCCACTTATTTACGGTAGCTGAGTCGGCACCCCCGACCGTGAATCGGCCAAGATCAGTCGGTAGAGCACCAACTACTCTTATTTGGACATTGTTTTGTATTTCGTTTTATGGAACTGCTAATTACGGAAAAGGAATGAGACGAGCGATTGTCGGCTGCCCCTTGAACCGGTTTCTAGGAACCATCAAGGGATTAGTGCTATTCGATGAGTTACAGAAGTTGTTTAAATTGAGGGAACTCAAATTAGTTATAGTCCGTTTTTCAATCTATCCAAAATTGATTACGCCAAATAATATAATTTAATAAATAAATAAATAATATTAAATAAATAAATTATGATAATAAAATTAACTAGGGCCACTAATACAAATAGTAAAATGATTGATTTTTTGTGAACTTTAGATTGTTTCATCCCAAAACTCTGCTTCCCCAAAGGGTCAAGGGTCAAGGGTCAAGGCCGGGGGAATCCAGAGCCAACTTAACAACACTTTTAATGATGAGCTGAGAGCAGATCCAACAATTGGAACTGGAAACGGAATTGAAATCGGAAGTGGACTTGGATGAGGAAATGAGTTAAGGGCTTAAGTTTGGGATTGGGTTTGGAATATGTATATGAGTAATGAGAGAGTATGTTAGGACTACCGTTATTGTTATTATTGTTACCCTTACGCACATGCAACGTGCGGCAGGTGGTGGGTGGAGGGTGGCGGGTGGCGATTGGCAGGGGAAGACTGCGGTGTGCCGAGCTGCCTGCAATTTGCGCAATGTAATTTAATTAATGACAACAACAACAACAACGAGGTTGAAAAAAATATGCAAATCGTTTGTATTTTGTGTCGTACGCCCGGACAAGGATGAAGTTGCAGCTGCAGGTGGAGTCGGAGTCGAAGTCGGAGTTGGAGTTGAAGTCGATGTGGCATCTACATATAAAGGAGCGACAGAACACAGAAAAAAATCCAGGACCCCATAATTGAATCAATCAAACCATTTTAGACGCATATTGTATTAACTTGGCAATAAATTCTGAAAAATAGCTTCCGAAATAAATACATGCTTACATTAAGAATTTAAAACTTGAATTTTAAATTAAATTTTTTGTTTTGTTTTATTTTTGCTGTGTAGCAACTGCTGCGGAAGAGAAAGAGGAAGAGCTTGAGGTCTGTTTCGGCCACTGCTTCCCTCCTCGGCCCTCTCTTTGAGTCTTCCTCTCTTGCCGCATGTGGTGTCCGGTCGACTGGCTGTCCGATTGGTTCGTGTTGTGGCAAGGTGGCACAGCCCATTGGCTGTGCGTTTGTGGTGCGTTGTTGTTGTTGTCGTTGTCGTTGTTGCTGTCGTTGTCGTTGTTGATTATGTTGTTGACAACAGGCGTTACGCATTTTACGTATATTACGTAAATATTTATATAATGCAGCAGGTAAATTTATGCTGTCCGTGCGAAACTCTGCGAGTGTTGTGTGTGCGTGTGTGTGTGTGTGTGTGTGTGTGTGAGAGTGTGTGATTACATACACATTTATGCATATGCACACACGCCCACGGCCATTTCGCAGCCAGAATGAACGCAGCAGCAACAACAGGAATGGGGCAGGCAACACTGTTGCATGGGGCAGGAGCAGAGTCAGCAGCGGGGACAGGAGCGGGGGCAGGGGCAGGTGCAGCTACCGTACCGTGCTTAAATGCTTGTTCGCAAAATATTTATTTTGGCTGGCAAGCAAATAGCCATTTAAGTAATTACTGCACTTAATTTTTAATATTGATTTTACAAATTTATTAAAACTTAATCAATTGTTTATTCACAGAACAATTATGCCACCATCACCTGCCAGGTGTTTTGCAAGCAACAGGTGTCACAATTTATTGTATGGCTCCCCAAACGGTGGCAGTTAATTGAAATCGACTTTGACAAAAGCTGAATTATTCGAATGGAATTTAAAGCTGAGAATTGAAAAATGTTCTGAGGATAAACATTTGTCAAATTGTATGAAATTATTGCGTGTATTATAATTTATAATATATCTACCCCTTATACTAACTTGATTTTAAGATTAACCCACTAAAGAAATTGTGTAGAAATTGTCCAAGATTGGAGAACATTTTCAAAATTGAATTTGTGCTTTTCATATATGTACATAATATTTCATAGGCTGATTTTTGTGCTATACAGATAAATTTGATCTAAGATAAAGTTTTTAATTCGATATTAATTTCTATGAATTATAAATCAATCTTACACTAATAATAATTGAATGAACTACTCTATAAAGACTATCTTTCCATTACCTTGATAAGGTCTCAGCTTACTAACTTAAAATTCCTCTTAGATTAAATTTAGCTAAGATTTAAATTTAAAAAAACAGTCATAAGAGAACTTTGCAACTTTTAACTTGCATAGTTAATTGACCATTATTTGGTAATATTTATGATGTCAACTTTTGATAACTCGACATTTACCCCAACTATAGCTAAACGAACTTAACTTTATCGATCTAAACTGATCGAATCAAAATGAAAATCAAGTAAATATAAGCTATTGCTTTTTTTATAGAGAAACATAACGTGGGAATAGCTGTACTATATGGCAATAATATGTAGTTAAATGACCTTCCTAAAATAGTATCCAAAAGATAAACCTATTGTAAGTCGAGTTCTGATGCCAAAGAACTTAACACTACGGGAATAATAATTTAATAGTTGATATATGACCTTGATATGGTATATCTATGGGGTTAACCCATTATAATTCGTTGAAATGAAAAGTTCAATTGCTTATGCAGATATGGTAAATGAGGCAACGGTCGATGTCGGAGTCGAAGTCGAAGTCGAAGTCGAACTCGATGTCTTTGGTTTAATACTCGTAGTTAAGCGTCTTTGCCACTTGTCCAAAAGTTGTTCGTTTACTTCTAACCAAGCAAACACACACACAAACACTCACACACTTATACACACATTGAATTACACTCACCTGTGGCTGCTTCATGTTCCCATGAAATGTAAATTAAAATGTCGAATTAATTGCCCAAGTACTGTGACTGCCAACGCTTGAGAAGGGGAGGGAAGGTAAATCTGGTGACTTCGAGACAGAGACAGAGACAGAGATAGAGATAGAGACAGAGAAGCGAGGCCGCTTCTTGGTATTCTCCCAGCCTCCGACACGAGCAACTAACGAGATTCAATCAGCGAGCACTTTACCAGCAATTTCTATGTCATTAAAATTAAGTATATTTACTTACTTGGAATCGAAGTTGTCTCCTGTCTTTCCACTGTTTGTTCATCATCTACATCTACATCTACTACTTTTTACTTGTTTCTCTACTCTTCTTTTTTCTCTTTTCTCTTTTCTCTTTTTTCTTGTTTTTTTTTTTTTGCTTCTATTCTTACATTTGGTATCAACAATTACCCAAATCGGAGTGCATTTTATGATGATTGCAGACCGTATTCATGAAATACGAATGCTGCATCTCTCGGATCCCAAAAACAGAAACAGAAGCTTATCTGTTATCAGACTGACCTCAAAAAAAAAAGAAGAACATTCCCCTCCTTTCCCCCCTTCCCATCCCAACGTACTTTCAGTGAACTGCATTAAAATCAAACAGAGTTGATAAATGCTGCAATTATAAATCAATCATTTTATATGGGACTCTTCTCTTGAGTTGTCATCTTTCATTACATTATCATTTACATAGAAAGCATGAAACTGGGATAGAAAAGAGACAGAAAAATCGAGCGAGTTGGAGTAGAATTCAATAAAAACTGGAATAAAGAATCTTGATTCGTAAATCTGCTAAGCAAGTGCAAATATCTGATAAATTGTAATTCGCAATACTTAGAATTCAAAGTCTGCTCTTTCAATTTTATTAAACTACCCCCAGCGGATGCGGAATATACAAATATACCACCCCCTCCCCCTTCTCACTCTCCCACTCTTTCTATCTCTCTCATTTTTCAATTTATGCAAAATTCATTTTTTGTTGAGAAATTTCTTTGAAAATGCTTGACCATTGAGTTTATAATTATTTTGAATTTGTAAGGGAAGTATGACAATAGATTTCGCCCCTCCTTACACAATTGCCCCTTGCCCCCTGTTGGGTCGCTCCTTAACTTTGGCCAACTGAATAGCAAGTATTAGTTTGTGGCAATGTCATTTGGCTGTCATAAGTGCCACAAAACAACAATGCGAATGCGAATACATGTGATCTGTGGCATTGGACATTGTGTTTTGGGTGGCATCTAAATGTATCTGTATCTGTATCTGTGTCTCTTTCTCTAGCTGTATCTGTATCTAAACATGTGTATATTTATAGCTGTATCCGTAGCTGTTGGGGCAA
The DNA here is from genome assembly GCA_035043635.1 of Drosophila rellima. NCBI lineage: Eukaryota > Metazoa > Arthropoda > Insecta > Diptera > Drosophilidae > Drosophila > Drosophila rellima. The sequence goes on along the minus strand of JAWNMV010000257.1, from coordinate 1,718,904 downwards.
TAAATTCCACTGTGTACAAATTGCAAAACAGTTTTTGATCCTATTTCAAACGTCAAGTTAACTCGACGCAGCGCAACATTGCGACGTGCCACAACTCCATCATTTCCAATTGCCATCTCTTCCAGCTTCATCTCTGCGTCTCCATCTCCGTTTCCATCAGCGACCACGTCCAAGTCTCCGACTACTTGACTGTCACATCTCAATAACCCTCGAGTGGTTTTCAATTGTCTCCAAAAATAAACGCATTTGCATCCTCCCCCGAGCTACAACAAAACACACACACACACGCGCACACATACACACACACACACACACACACACACACACACACATGCACACACACAAAAATAAAAAAGCAAAAAAAAATTCAATCCCAATCGCAATCCCATTTCAAATGTTAATTTTTAACGCTTTGTAAATTTTTCTAATATTTCATAAGGCGAAACCTTTTCGCCGGCTTCCGTCGCATCGAAATCACTTGAATACCAAAGTCACCCACTTGCCACATGCCTCCCCATCCCCATCCCCCCGCCCGTTTTTTCTTCACATATCTCCTTTTTATGCCCCACTGTCTCGTGACATCATCCAATTCAGAAAACTTAAAAGTAAATAGATCCCCAGAGATGAGAGCAGCCATTTCATGGCAATGTCGTTGTTGTGGTTGTCTCTATCTATCTGTCTGTCTCTGTCTATGTGTGTGTGTATGTGTGTGTGTGTGTGTGTTGGTTGTGTGTGTGTTGGTTGTGTCTCAAGTGACAACGCTGCCAAGGATCATCTCATAATGTGGCAAGCATTTAGCTGTCTCGTCTGACGGATTGCCGCTGTGCCTCTCTCACTCGCTCCACTCCATATCCTTTACTCCATCTCCATCTCCACCTCCCTCTCCATCGACCTCTCCCACTCCCACTCCCTCGCTCCCTTTCTACCCCTCTTCAGCCAGGCACTTGACATTTTCACAGTCTTCACGCATTCATGTCAATTTTGCGGTTTCGCTTTCACGCAACTTCATTTCGGGATTTTTGTGCTCGCTTATTCAAAATATAATACTCAAATACTGAATACCGAATATTCGGCAAATGTTCATTCTATTCATAAGCATTTTGAGTGCCTGTCTGTATGTCTGTCTGTCGGTCTGTCGGTCTGTCTCTCTAATGAGTGTCTATATCTCTGTGTGGTTGTAATCTGTTCATAAGTGGCCACAGATGCCTATCCATGTTCATGATGATGATGATGATGATGATGATGATGATGATGATGATGATGATAATGATAATGATGATGTTACAGTTAAAAAGTTACATACAACAAATCCAATGTCACGCATATTATAAAATCGAATGTGAATACTACTCATCTAAAAAATAATCAAATATAAATAGTATAAAACAAAATCCTTGAATTAATAAATTTTACATTTTATTGCCGCAAACAAATTGGACTTGAATTCTATTCATTTAATTAGTCATTGTGAACTTACTAATCGTTTAATTACTATAACTATTAAGGGTGACTTTAGTGTGCTCTCAACTAGTAAAGGTTTTTAAATGCCCAGAGAAATGTACCTAAGTTTCTTAAGAAAACAAACATCTCTGATATAAAAAGTTTTAAAAATTTATAATTATAATAATGCCGATAACTATAATGTCAGTTAGAAAATGGATAGACTAATGGCTTAAGGAGTTTTCTATAAAACATGAAGTTCGCATTGCTTTGATAACATTTCTTCTTTCTAAAGCTATATAAAAAATTTAATACTTTTATAAATAATAATTTTTTTCTTTAAAAATTTTTTCTAAATTAATGAATAGTTCATGATTTTAATCTAATTATAATAGTTAAATTCAAATAAAATCTGTAAGCTATTTTTTGTTCGACTTTTGGATAATTCAAGAATAAGAAAGTAGCAAAACATTGTACACATCGTATGTAGAATTTAATATCTATATATAGATATGCAAAATCTAAAAGTGAATTTTTCAAACTAATTTACATAGTAAACAATGCAGCTTTCTGATTACAACTAGCATTCGATCATTATGAAATTCTCACCCTATGCATAATTTGTTTTTATTGATATGAGAGCCCATGAAAGGCTATAATCCGGATTGCAGTAGATCACAGCTTTATAAAGATCCCAAGAGACATCGTCCCCAATTTGTTAGTCCAATTTGTTGGAAGTCTCGAAGATCCGAGGAGCTAAACACCGAAAAATAAAAAGTTCCAAATCGAACGATTTCAGATGATTTTCATAAATGTTACAATAAGAAATCACAAATTAATAAATGCACTTTTGTGTTTTGTTTTTCATATTATTTTTTATTGTTTAAATGAAATGAGAAATCAATATAAAATACACAATTAATCTCTTAAGGAGCAAATTTTCTTCTTCTTCTTCAATTAAAGAGAGAGCGAGAGAGCAATAACATTTCTACTAAACATGCACAGACACGTCTATGTATTATTTTTTTCGTATTTTTTCATTTTCAAAATTTGCTTAGTATCTTAAGCGTAAAGGAAAGGACGAGGATCGGAAACTGGGAGTTGGGTTACATACAAGGAGGGGAAACACACGAGATATGTTTTTTTTTGTTTTGTGTTTTTTTTTTCTCTTACATTTTGTTATAGTTTATACTTATATATAAAGTTAGTTACAAATACAAATAGTTATTGGCTATGAAAAAAAATTGCTTTTGCACTTAAACATTACATAATATATTAATTAATTATTTTGTTGCATTAATTCATTAATTATTTTTTAGTTTACGTTTTAGTTGTTTGTTTTACTCGTTTCTAATAACTGAATACTTCGTTGTACGCCGCACAGTGGTTCCACAATAAGAGAGAGATGGGGAGGGGTACAGAGACTGGGAAGCATTCACACACTCACACACACACACACACACACAAACAAGCACTCATTGTGGTACGCACTGCTTTCAACTGCTTGCACTGAGGAACGGATTTGAATACTATACACTTAGATGTCGCATTAACTTAGCTTTAAATTTATCTCTCAAAAAAAAAAAGAATAAAAATAAAATAAAATAATTGAATATTGGTTTTTGTATTAGATTAATTAAATATATATAAAAAAAAATCGCATACATATAACACAAGTACGAGTAGAAAAGCTAGTAATCGGAGCTGCGTCCAGCATTATAAATATAATAGTAAAAGTTATAGTAATAATAATCATCATTAAGATCAGTTTCAAGATCAGCTTGCAATATAATATATTTTCTTTCTCTTTCTTTCTTTCTATCGTTCTGCGCTTTTCTAGCAGCCATTTCATGGCAAAAAAAAAGATATTTAAATTTAATTAATTAATTTTTCTAATTAGTTGCAATTTAGTTGATGCTGTTTCTCTTTTAGACGGAGATGGCGGCATTTGTGGGCGGCATTTCGCTGTATTGCGCTGCCGACTGCGCTGCCGCTGTCGACGCCGACGTCGGCGTCTTCAGATTTCCGCTGTTGAGCAAAATGGAGCGATAGACCTCGGAGAGCAGATTCCAGGGAGCAACGGCAGCTGCCGCCGCCGCCGCAGCCGACGAGGAGGCGGACGTGGGCGTGGCTGCGGAGGCGTTGGCGGTGGGCGTGGCGGTGGATTGGGCGGCGGCGGCGGCAGCAGCGGCCGCAAACATTTGCGTTTGCAGGAGCCGCAAATGATGCTGCTCGTCCAGATCGAGGCCAAAGAGCAGAGCTGGCGAGGATGGGGCGCTGGTCATGAGGTTAACCGAAACGGGACTCAGAGCGGAGGCGATGCCGGAGTGGGGGGTGGAGTGAGAGAGGGCGAGGGAGTGCGTGGGCGATGGAGAGGGGGAGGGGGACATGCTGCTCGACAGCTGTTTGCGGTTTTGTGGCGCCGACAGGTCGTGAGCGAGTTGGAGCTGGTGATGTGGATGATGTGCATGTTGTTGTGGATGATGTGGATGCTCTGGTTGCTCATTATCCCTGTCTCGACTGTCGCCGCTGTCCAAATCGAGCTCCATTTTGATCGACGGCGATTCGTGGCAGCTGGACGCGTTGCTGTTCTGACGGCGCCGCTTGCCGAGCAGACGCTCCATGGAGAAGCCGCAGGGACTTGGCGAGCGTTTGATGCGTTCCGCATCCGGTTCCCGTTTCGGTTCCGATTCCGGTTCACGTGCCCGTTCCCGTTCCGCTTCCCGGCGTTTGTGCAGTGAAAAGTCAAGCGGTTGCTCCGTGCGCTCCGCGTCATCGCAGCTCGTTAAGCTGTTGCTGGCGAGGCTCGAGCTGCAGTGCAGCTCCGCATCCGCATCCGCATCCGCGTCGGGATCCACCTCAGTATCCGCATCCGCATCGCTATGACAATCCTGACTAGCCGGACTGGCGCTATTCGCATGCATGTCCACATAAACATAGACGCCATCATCATCCGCATCCGCATCCGCATCCCCATCCCCATCTACATCCGCATCTCCCTCCACATCCGCATCCGCGTCCGCAAAGAGACGCTCCTGATGCGCCCGACTGTGACTCGTGAGCAGGCCAAGATTATGCAGCCCCGTCTGTCCACCGAACATGACATGAGCCGCCGCTGCCGCCGGATTGTAGCCCACATGTGGATGATGCGCATGGTGTGGATGGTGTGGATGATGCGGCGGTGGCAGGAGGCCGGGAAATGCGGCAGCGGCCGCTGGGAAAACGGGAAACTGTTGAGCGGTGCGGCCGTCGTGCGGCGAAATCTTGCGGCGAATATGCGGCGAATGTAGCTTGGGATTCGGGTTCGCCGAGTGGCGATTGCGGGAGCGACGCGAGCTGAAGACCATGTTGCAGCCATCCACCGTGCACTTGTGCATCTCCCGCAGATGCACCGCCGAGAAGTGGATCTTGAGGGCGCCCTTGTCGCAGAAGGTCTTGAAGCAGATGGAGCATTGGACGCGCTTCTTTCCCGTTGCCGGATTGATGAACTGCCCGGCCAGATTTATGGGCGGCGATCCCCAACGCTTGGGCTTCGAACTCGCATTGGAACTGGAGCTGCCGCTGCTGTTGTTGTTGTGGTTGTGGTTGTTGATGTTGTTGTTGCTGCCACTCGCACCCGGCGAACTTGCAGGCGAATGTGGATGTGGATGCGAATGTGGATGCGGGTGTCCCAGCAGATAAGCGGGTGGCATGAATGGATTCATAATGTGCTCCATTGTAGCAGTTGTTTCTTTTTGTTTATTTTTTTGGTTTATGCTGCAAAGATACAAAAAAGGTTCTTGATTAGCCAACTGAGTGAGATACAAAAGTATCTGAATGACATAGAGGTGCAACTGTTAGTAGAAACAGTATAAGCACAATAAATAATATAAGTTGGAGTACATAAGAAATTAAGTTACGATAGAAAAGTATCTTTGAGATACATTTGTATCTTAATGAAATAAATGTGCAACATTATTGACATACAAAAGCAACTTTGAGATACAAATGTATCATTGAGATACATTGTATCTTTGAGATACAAAAGTATCTTTGAGATACAAATTTTTGAAACACCAAAATTTAGTTTGAAATGCAAAAGTAACTCTGAAATACATAATTATCATTGAGATATAAAAGTAACATTGAGATATAAAAGTAACATTGAGATACAAAATTATCTTTGAGATACAAAAGTATATTTTATGCGTTTCCTCTTGCTGTCGCGACGGCCAATCGAATATAAATTGAATCGGTTGAAAACTGGACCCGGACGCAATGCAGCACACTGCACCACAGTGTCCCACAGCTTGTCCTCAGAAAAGCGACGTTGGTGTCAACTGTCAACTGGCAGCTGGAAAGGTCCAAAGTTCCGAGGATGTCAATCAAAAAGCGAGTCACTCGGTCAATCACACATCGAGTGGGCTACACATGTGCTAAACAGCGGCAAAAGGGGAGCTGGGGGCAAAGGGGGGTTTAAGGCAACTAACAGAAACAGAAACGGGAAAATCCTAATCAGAAACTAATGAAGGGGAAAGAGATTGAAAAAGACGGAGATGGAGATGGAGGAGGGATTGGGGTTGCTGCTGTGACAGCTGCTAAAGTTGCGCAACTTTTGCGACTTTTGCGTTATCATCGTTGGACTTTTAACCCACACCACTCCCCTCCCCTTCCCCACCCAGCCAATCACGCTCCGACCGCCTTACACGCCTTACAGCACCGCCCATCGATATGACAGTCAACGTCCATTCCAATTTCAGATTTCAAAATTGTTGCTGCGCAATTAAATTCTGGGGACACTCGGAACGCACAGTGGTGCCAAATGCAATATTAAATTCTTTAAATATTATTCACTATTTTTCATATATTTGTTTAGAGTTTATATTTCGAGTATGAGTTTTGATCTCACAGTGTTGGTAATTTATTATTCAAATATTTGAATAATATTTTCTTTTTATATAGATTAGGGGACACTCGGAATGCAATGGTGCAAAATGGCCCGCTTTTTTAATTTGCAAATAAGATTACTGATAATATTGAAATTAGATTTTGATGTGAATCGCATAAGAAACAATAACTTAGATAAGTTTTATATGTGTTCATGTTATATGGAAAAAACGGACCTTGATTCTTTTTTTTATATAAATGTTATATTAACTTCTTTTTTTACATAATAAGCTGAGCTTTGATTTAAAATGTGCTGCTGGAAAATAGCTTTGGCCCCACTGTTTATAGACTAGACAGGAGACTTAACTCGTATCTCACATGTCACATTTATCTCTTGGACTTGAACTGGATTCGACTGCCCCAAGAGCTGTTAAAAAAAGACAACAACACAAAGTGTTCGCCTGCCGCCTTTTGGAGCTCATTTGCCTCATTTGCTTGGCCAAAATCTTTTTACAGCTTTTTCGGGCTGCTGGGGGCCCCCATTAAAACCGCAACAACAACGACAACATGCGGTGATCGGCAGCTAGTCCAAGTGACTTTTTATTGTTGTTACACTCGTTGTTGTTTTTAGTGTTGTTGTTGTTGCTTTTGCTACTGTAATTGTGAATGACGACGCGACGCTGAATTGATGGCCGAAAAGCAATGTTTGTTGTTGTCGACCACGATGATGGGGACAATTGTTAACACAAACGCGATGGGGATCTTAGCCACAATTTTCATCATCATCATCATCATCATCATGATCATCTTGGCCATGTTCGCCGACTTTAGGTGCCCCTCTTTAGCTATCATCTGGAATCAATCTTAAATACTTCCCTCGAACAAACACACATATGCCAATGACACACACACCTATGTATATATTTCAGATGCTAACTAGTAATTTGTAAGCCCAACAACTTTTTTTCAATATCAAAATTAAGCATAAACTAAACAAATTTATTCCAAGCACATGACTTTTTCAGCTGTCTGCAAGGAATATTTTCAGTGGTTAGTTAAGTTAAGTGAATTAAATTTAATCCTTACAAAATTTAAAATAAAATAAAAAGAAAATTTATCATAGTGCTTAATTAAATTATTGAAACTGCTCATATTTGATAGACTGCATGAACATTTCAAAGGGTTGATAAGACAAAAAATCAGTAAAGAGTTTTAGAATTCAATTTCAGATAATTTTAAGCTCAAACTAAAATGCACTGAAACGATTTTATCTTGGCGATCTGTAGTATATCTAAAACTGTTTAAATTGGTTCTAAACACATGACTTTTCCATGCTTGTGAAGGGAACATTGATCAATTTAGGGGATTTCGCAAATATTTAAGGATGAAATTAAATGATAGATATTAAATATTATATTATAATAGATTTGAATTGGTAAAAAATAAAGGACAATGATTTCTTATAATGCTATAAAGAATAGCAATGATTGCTAAATTTGGCTTGAAGTCATGATATTTTTAGTCGTAGGTATGGGAAACTATCAGGGATAAGATAGAAAAGTAAGTTTTCGATAATCTAAGGCTCAGATTATGGCACGGTTGGACAAGTCTGATAACTGCTCTTACTTATGTTAGGTAGAATAAAATAAAGCTGCACAACACATGACTTTTTCCGCGACTGGTCAGGGGCAAACTCAGTAAGTCGTTAATAATTGCATGTGGACTGTTGTTAAGCTGGCATCAAAAACACAGTGTTGCTTCGATAGGTGATTTATCGCAGTATTTTGCTGGGTTAGCGCGACTTTTTTATGGTTCGACTCATTAGAAACGATAGTAACTATAACAACAACATAAAATGTGTAATGCAGGTGTGTGTGTGTGTGTGTGTGTGTGTGTGTGTATATGGGGTAATTATTTTTGTCAAACGCTTTAAATGTCTTAAGAGACGGAACAACAACACCAACAACAACAACAACAAAAACAACAACAACAACAACAAAACCAATCACAAGTTTTGATGGCCAGCGTCGAATGTTTTTTTATTATCGGCATGTTGAAAGTCACAAATTCCAAGAGCTGATGGCGAGACGTTGTTGTTGTTTTAGTAGTGGTTGTTGTTGTTGTTGGTACACATTATAATAAGCACTGGTCAAGCAACAGTAACAACAACAAATTGAGGAGCAATGAACGAAGTTGATGACGATCATAATGATTATAACGTTAATGATTATAAAGATGATGCTCTTCGTCTTCTACTCGTTGGTCGTTGTTGCTACAATCTGTGGTCTAGTCCCGAATTTGTATCTCAATTTGTATCTCAAAGTTCATTTAACAAACAAAATAAAGGAGACAAAAATCTTAAGTACACATTTTCATTTTTCATTGTTTCTTCACCCGAAATTCATTTTTTAACACATTTTGGCCATTTGTCAAAAAGGCCGTCGGCCAAACAAGAAATTTTCTAAAAACAAAAAAAAAAGGTTTTTACTTACAATTTATTGTTGTTGTTCCTTTAGAATGCTGAGTATTTTTTGTTGTTGTTGTTTGGTTTTTGTAACTTTTGTTTTAATTTTTTTATTTTTTGTCACAAAAAAAATTTTAATTTGTTGCACATAATTTTTCTTTGTAGTTTTTATTTGATTGAATTCAAATTAATAAATGTTTATTTGTTGTTCTGTTGCTAAAACCGAAAGCGACGGCATTGACAACGACAACGACAACGACGGCGGCAACGTTGTCAATTCGCACACGCACACTAAAAGACGAGAAGACGCGACGAAATAGCAGTAACAGTTATTATTATTATTACTGTAACAGTGACGGAGACGGTGACTGTGACTGTGAGTTTGACGGTGACTGCGACAGAAGAGCAGCAGCAGAAGCAGAAGCAGAAGAGATCCACTCCTTCGAAAGTCGTGGGTGACACTGATTGTCGTGCGGCTGCGAGCAGAAAAAATGTAACGACGGCGACGACGACAAAATGCGACAGAGCGACAGCGACAAGAGCAGAGACAGCGGTGGCAGCAACACCAACACTAACACACACGCACGCAACGGCAGCGACAGCAGGGTGGGTGACACTTTACTCTCGCAACCAGACGACGACGACGACGAGCGACGGCAAAGAGCGACAGCAGCAGCGGCAGCAGCAGCAGCAGACACGCAGCAGCGGACAAGTTCAACGTAACTGCCCCACAAATGTCTACCTGAAGCGCAGCCAGCCAGCCAACGAGCGACTCAGCATTGTGAATGTCTCTCTCTCTCTGTGTGAAGTCTGTGTGTGTGTGTGTGTGTGTGTGTGTTTGTGAGAGCAAGAGTATGAGAGCAGCGCTGTTGCTTGCGCTATTGGAATTGGCCTGTAGCCGTAGTTGTAATTGTAGGTGTATGTATTGTAGTATGCGTGTGTGTTTGTTGCCGCGGCCTTTGTGATGCCTTTTGCTGCTGTTGCTGTGTCAAATTGTCGTCGTTGGGTCATCACATTTACAAACACACACACACAAACAGTTGCTCGCAAGGCATAGCGCAAGCGAGTGGGATAGCGCTAGCTGCCAGTCTGTATTTCTCTGTCGCACTTCTGTTGCTTGCTAGCAGCAGTCGGTTAAGCAGTGCAGTTTAAAGAGAAACACGACTCTCTTAGTTGCTATATGTGTGCTTTAAAAACGAGTATCAGTGTATTTATATATATACATATATTGATTACATTTTCAATAAATCGCCGCTTAACGGTAGCATTTAAAATATTTGCCGGTCTACACTTTAAGGCCTGGTAGTCAAAATCACTTTATTTCAATATTAATTTTAAAGTACTGCCTAAGAGCAAGAGCAGTCTGTCTACCGATGCGGGGGCGGGCGTTGGCATATCTTAATTCTCACGCACACACGCATATCATACGCATGGTCAACGCTCCAATGTATGTATATGTGTATGGGGAAAAAATAATTCGTGGGACATCGACATCCACATGGACAACGACCATAGTCGAATGGGATGTGCTAGAGCAGAGAGCAATAAGTACTATATTTTTGGGCTACTGCCGGCCTGCTCGCACACTGTCGTCTAAGTGGACGAGTGGTTGACATGCGACGTATTTGTGTTTGCTGACCGAGCGAGTGAGCGACCAAAGCAGCACCACTCACACTCGCACACACACACACACACACATATATACACCTGCCCGCTCACGCACCTTTTCTCACTCTTCCGCTCTCCCGCTTTCCAATATTGTTAGAGCTCAACTGCTCTCTGGCAATCGGCCACAGCGTCACACGGTGTCATTTGCTCGCCAACCAAAGAGCGCCAGTGCGCTCTCTCGTGGGGCTTGGTATATGTGCATGAGCCTGTGTGTGTGTGTCTGTGAGTGTCGTCCCATTAGCCAGTCCGCGTGTGACAGAGCTAAAACGAGTTGGCCCCATCACTTGTTCGAATGAAATGGCAATGGCCAGCCAATTCGTCGTTGTCGCTGCTTATGTCGCTCTGTTGCTGCCGCTGGCAGCGACGTTGGCTGCAGCAGCGCTGCTAAGCGTGCATGTGCTGCTGTAGCTTACTTGAAATTGCCGTCGTTTTGTCTTCGTCTCATTATGGGCCATACCAATATTGTTGTTGTGGTTTTTGTTCTTTTGTTGCTGCTGCCGATATTCTTGTTGTTGTTGTCGCCTTCGCATGCTCGTAGTCGTCGTCGTCGACGTTGTCGTCGTCGTCACACGTTACTTGTTGTTTTTTGTATTTTTCGTTCGTTCTTTTTAAAATTTTTGTCATTTGATGTCTTGTCCACTGTGCTGAGGCAACGCGACGGCAGCAGCGACGACGACTGAGAGCCTGAGAGTGTGTGTCCGTCTCTTTTTAGTAAACACCAATGAATGGCCTGCCCGTGCGACTGTATGTGTGTGTGTCTCTCAATCCATGTATGTATGTTTGTGTGTGAGCACACCTCTCGCTTGCTGCAAACGGCGACGGCAACAACGACTTTGCTTTACTGGCTATGCGATTGCGCCACAAATGTGTATATGAGTGGCTCTGTATGTGTGTGTGCCATTGGTGTCACATGAAACGACACTTTAACATGGGGGCGATTTTTGCTGTCTCCTGCACCAATAGTATTTGAGCACCGCTCTGGTGACAAAGGCACCCGACCCCGACCACATTTTCAGGCCCACGAAGTTGTTATTGCTGCTTCTTCTGCTTCTACATTTGGTTTGCTTTCATTTTTTTTTCTTCTTGTCGTATTTTATGTAAAGCAAGCATATACAGCAAAAATACATAACTATGTATGTACATATTTATACACATAGATACGTTTATGTATTTGATAACAAGTCTAAAGGCGTTTTAAATGCTCGTCTTGTGGTAGCTGAATTAACATAAGCACATCTACAGCTATATGTACGTAAATATGTACATAGATACATAAATAAATATGTACATACATACATACATATGTATGTATGTGTGTAAATATGTATTTATTCATCTGTGCTTAGGCATTCAATTAAAGGTTTTTTTTAACTGACTATCAACAGATTACAGACTTTCTCAGCTCACAGGATTCGTCGTTAACTGAGCACAACTGAAAAAATCACTTTAATATTATACAATTCAACTGCACTTTTTTTAGCTTTAGTTTAATTTTCATCTCAAATTGAAATTTAAAGCTTTATTTTGTAACACTTTTATCATATATTAAAAAAAAATAAAGAGTATTTAATATTTGCAATTTTTTGTATATTTTTGAAACTTTTTATTTTACAGTATTCAGGCTTTAGAATAAAATATAAAATATTGTTCTACATTATTAAATGTGAATTTTACAAGCAATTTTGGTGTTTAGGCTTTAAGAATTAAAGCAAAACTTGAAAACTTGAAATCCAAGCATATTTTGATTTTTAAGTGAACATTATTTATAATTTAAATTATCTCAGCAGACAATTCACATTTATATTAAATCGATTTAATATAATGCTCGATAAAGCTAAGCAATTTCTCTTCTATTTACCAAATGTAGCATGAGATTTTATTAAACAAATATATTTCAATGTATTTTCACTCTACATCTAAGTGAAACTCCATATGAAATTCATTTTATTGATGAAGTCATAATTAAAAAGTTTGCTTAACTTGTAAGATCAATAATTACTTAACTTAGTTTAAAGTAATACTTGCAAACACTTTTCATATGTATTTGATTTATATTTCTCATCGCACATTTTCTATAACGAAAGTCAAATATTTCATTGCGCAAAATTTTTGTTAAATTATGTACAATCTGTGAGTAAATAATGCATTAAAAGTCCATTAAAATACTTAAATTATGTATTTCCATTTTATGCGCAATTTACTCGCACTTTATTAAAAAATTGATTAAATTAATGTAAATTCACATTGACAGCAAAGCAAAAATAATTTCAATATTTTATTGCTATCTAATGTGAAAAACTATTAATAAATTATTATTGTAATATAAATTAGGTATTTCACGACAATTTTTTCAAGTTTATTTCAAGGTGAAAAATAGATTTCAAATTAATTGTTTCAGCTGCAGCTAATGTTTTTATTTATGGCATTTTTATATATTTTCATGGATTTACCTATGAAATAATTGAAAACACAATTTTATGAAATTAAAAACTATTTAATTTTGATAATTCGAGTATAATTCAAAATAAACCCGATTGAGAACTACGAAAAATTAATAATTAAACTAGTATATTTTGAGTATTTTATTATTGCTTAGATAATTCTGAAAAACTTAAATTCATGCATAAAATTGTATCAGTTCCGCCTGCAGAGTCATGTCTGGTCGTGTCTAGACCTGTCGAAACATGCGAATTTCGAATGTTTTCAATGCTCTGTTAATTTTTGCATTTAAGCGTAATCCATTTGTAAATTATCGAGATGTTATATGAAAATCTGACCCCTTCCCCCACCCAAAAAAAAAACCAATCCTAACCCAGAAAAAAAACGATAAATGAAATTCGCTTTGGTTGTGGGACTTGACTTTTTATTATTGTTGTTGTTTACAACACAATCAAAAGGTCGTCAAGTGAATAGTTATGATAAATACAAAAAAATAAAGATAGAAAAGAAAAGAAAGAAATGAAAAAAACAGCATCTGAAAATGCGAGACGGATTGTAAGGTAAAAGGTGACTATTAGGGGGACAAATGGAAATATCTTCTATTGCCAGTCAACACTTTCGTTTCAATTCCTTTCACTTCATTTGTGGCGTTGTCGTTGTCGATGTCGTTTTTCGTCATTTTCTGATTTTCTGATTTTTTTTTGATTTTGTTGCTTTCATTAATCAAAAATTGGCCTTTATTCAGTTGAGATAAATAATTGCTATCTTATTATGCCGATTGTCGTTGCTGTCGCCGCCGACGTCGACGTCTGTCCTTTTGGCCCCTGCCCCTTCCCGACCTTTCCCCTCATTGGACTCGCCCTGGCCGTGAGCTAATGTCGAAGTTCTTTATAAACAGCACGGCGCCCTTTGTGAATGTTGCACGAATCGAAATCGAAATCGATCAATCATTTTTCACACTTGGCCCAGCGTCAAGTGAGAAAGAGAGACCTTCGAGGGCCTGTGGAGTGCACAGATACAGATACAACAACAGCCAAAGATACATTTACAGATACATGCATGATTTTGTTATGCTTTTCGTATATGACCATATTCGTCTTTCTCCCAAGTGTGACCGAACTCGCATCTCTGATCTCTCAGTTTCGATTTCGATTTCTTGTACTTGACTTCGTGTCCATAAATCGTTTCAGTTGTTTCCCCCCCTTGAAAAATACAATTTACGCCGACACAAATGATATTAAAAATCCATTAATAATCTGCAGTCCGGCATCGATTAGGTGGGATTCTTTTTTTTACCTATATAAAACCCCATGCCCGCCCTCGCCCCGAGCTCGAGTCGAGGCTTCAGATCTGAGATCTCAGTTCGAGAGCTCCAGAAACAAGAAACTAGTCCCAGACAAAGGCGTCGAACATCTCGCATTTAATTACATTTAGTATTTGTCCAGATCTGTCTCAGTTTCAGAATTTACAGTCGCCTGGCCACGCCCACTCTTTGAGCTAAGATTATTATTTAATTTATCAAATTACAAATTATTATTTTGCGAATATATCAAGTAGATTTCTGAAATATTACAGATTTGTTTATTAAGTTGACGTTTTAAAAAGGATACAAAAAATTGAATAACATTTGTTATAGCACGAAAATTAATTTGGATACAAAAAATTGAATAACATTTATTATAGCACGAAAATTAATTTGTAAACTAAAATTTTAATAATTAATTGGTTGATTTAAAAGTTTTAGATTTTTTTCTAAAACTTTACAAAATATTGGGCTGCAATAAAGTAACAAAATAAAAAAAATATACAATTTAAATAAAAAGATTAAGAAGATTTAAATAAATACAAAATACAAAACAGTATACAAAAGCTTTTAGTATATCAATTAAAATACTAAATAATTATAATAATATAAAAAATAAATAAAAAACTTTTTTCAGCTATAAAATAAATTAATAATTATATTATACATTTTTATGTAAAAATGTTATTACTGAAAGTCTTATTAAAAATACGAAATAAAATACTAAAGAAATAAATAAATGTGTCAATTAAATATTAAAATACTAAAAACAAACTAAGATATTTCATAATTCATTTTCATATTTTTTATTTCATATTTATAATATATAAACAAATAAAAAATGCCTAAAAACTAAATTAAAATTTTTGTTTTCATTAAAAAATTATGAGTTAAAAAAAATGACCTGAGGGGGTGCTTAAGTTTTAACCAATACTGTATATTTATTAATCCATCGCAACGACACAAACCGATCCCCTAAAAAAAACTGAATAGTAACTACAATAAATGATATTCTACTATTAGTTCGAGTCCATTAAGTCCTTTAGAGTTTGACATAGAAAATGGCTTGGATTTCCAAGCATGTGAATAGAATGAACGAGTACCCATAAGCATGAATATGGCATTGGTTGTGGCCAGATTCGTTAGGGGTAAGTTTATCTAAATTTGATATCCAAGCTCTTAAAGGCAGCTGGTTAAAGAGTTGAGTTAGTTGGGCTGGAAATGAATATGGCTTGAAGAGCTGCTGCATCAATGTCAAGGGATTGTTGGGCGAGGGGGAGAGGGAGGGGGAGGGGAAGGGGGTGCGGAACTGGGGTACATAATCCAAAATGGTAGAGATTTGTTTACACGGACGAACTGGACGCGGTTGGGTGGGTGGGAGTACGATGGGATGGAAATGCGAACCCAGCGATAAACCAAAAATTCGATTGCATTGGTCGCTGGGTCACGCACATGCTAGATAAGTGAATAAATGTGAGTGTATGAGTATGGGTACTCACACTCACTTATATATATATATATACATATATGTATAGCCGTTAGCTTGGGTTTGGTGGTGCAATTATCGCTCAGCGCCCTTCGAATATTTCTCAATGAATGCGTGAAATCTGCCCAGAAAAGGGAATGGGAAAAGGGAGCGGGGACGGGAACGGGAACGGGAATGGGAAAAAGGGAACTGAAAGCGGGAGGCGGCATTCGCTAAGAGTTTGGTTATTGCACAATTCGCGCTACCAGGTAGCTCAATATGTATGTAAGTATATGTGTGTGTATATATGTATGTATATGGCATAGTATATAGTTTCCATTGTTTGGCCCGTTCGTCGCCCGTCACCCTTTCAAATATTGCCCAATATTCAGTCGGTTGGTCTGTCTGTCCGTCCGTCTGTCTGTCTGTCTGTCCGTCCGTCAGTCGGTCGGTCTTTTCGTCTGCTCCGCCTGGCATCTCGTTGCCATGAATATGGCACATAATGTGCCCAATAATTAAGTGAAAGGGTTACAATGGCTTCATGAGAACTTTGCTAACCGGGTGATAAAATTTGCTCGAAAAAGGGTTTTTAACATGTCGTCTGAATTTTCATAATGGCCGACGACGCGTCGTCATAAAAATTGCCAGCTTTGTATGTTTATTATATGCCAACTACACCCAGAGTTCAAGAGTGTCAGACTTCCAGAGTTTCAGAGTTTCAGAGCTCTACAATTCCAGAGTCTCAGGTAAGGGGACAAAACGGATGCAGCCCATAGCAGGATTGCGAGAGGCGACCAAAGTTTAGTTCAATGAAGATGCCGCCGTTAAAGGGTTAAGACTGAGAGCTAAGAATGGAAGGCAAAACTCTATTAAGGAAGCTCAATAAAAAAACAACAACAACAACAAAAACGAAAATGAAAATGAAAATGAAAGAAGCACGAGCACCCGACGAGGACAATAAAACTGCCTGCAGGCAGCAACAACAAAAATGTGGAATAATAAAGGATACGATAATGCGTTGCATTGTACAGGTACTTAACAGTATCAGTACTCACTGTATTCACACTCATATCCACATTCACATTCGCATGCATTTTATAGTCGTTCTTCTTGTCGGCGGTTGAACAATACAAAAAAACTGCCATTAAGCTCACTTTAAACTTTGCTCGTCTTCTTTTAATTTATCGCAAACGAATTCTTAAATTGCCCAACACATAAGATATGAATGAAATTTCAAACAACCTTTCTTTTTTATTTTTGAATTGGAAAACTTACTCTAAATTAATTGCAGCCTTTTTTAATTTCATTATTATATACAGATCTTAGAGCTTAGTTAGTATCAAACCTTTAACTTAACGGAATGAATTTTAACATATATTAAATTGCTCCTTTTTAAGAATTTATAAACTAATATTTCAATTTTTTTCTTATTTCCAAATGAATCAATTTATTTAAGAATTGAGTTCACTATAGATTTTTAGACCCCGTACTTAAAAAAAGTACAGGGGTCTATTAACTTTGTCATAAAAAAAATGTGCGTAAAAGGCAGAAGGAGGCGTGGCAGACCCCATAAAGTACATATATATATTTTTGATCAGCATCAACAGCCGAGTCGATATAGCCATGTCCGTCTGTCTGTCTGTCCGGGTGTCCGTCCGTCTGTAAGAGCGCCTAGATCTCAGAGACTATAAGAGCTAGAGACTTCAAACTTGGTATGTAGGTCCGTCTATATTGGAAGCAGATCAAGTTTGCTTTAGATTTTGGCCACGCCCACTTTAACGCCCACAAATTAGAAATATCTTATTTTAAACGACAATTTAAAGGATATCTCAACCAATCTTACAGAATATACATGAAGAATGGTTCTATACATTCTGACCAAGTTTGGTTGAAATCGGTCTGCTATATCAAATAGCTGCCATGGGAACAATCAGTCGAAAATCAAGCTTTAGTATGAAAAACTTTTTTGTAATGTATACTGAGTATGCAAATTTTTGGTATTTCTGGAGATACCACAATCAGACTCGCAGATTGGGAATTTTCTACTGTGTTATACCTCCTGTTACAATGTTTTATATATGTACAGATTTATATTATTTTCTTTTTATCAGGAGTTGCTTTTCCAGAGTTAGTACGGGGTCTCCGACAGTCGAGTATGCTCGACTGTAGCACCGCCCACTAGTTTTAGTTCGTTTTCACAATTAAATGACCTATTTCAAAAAACATATATTTTTGAATGCAATTTGCAACAAAACTAAATTTTTTTTAGATTTAAATAATAATATTATTACTATCATAGATTCTTTTCTGTCCTTTCATGCTTCAAATTAAATATATATTTTTAGGTTGAATGAAATTTTAAACAAAATTTATATTTGTTTAATTGCTTAAATCACTTAAGGTTTTATCTTAAATAGTGAAAGTAACTAAAGTCTTGCATACAATTTGTTTGTTCACCGAAAATCTAAGACTTTTAACAAACTTTAAGTTTCGTTTGTCTCTTCAGAAGTTTCTTCAAAAGAAACCAAAGCTACAATTTGTTGAGTTTATTCCAATGCAACTGAATTATGACACTATATAGGGGATAATCAATGGAATCGCTGATGCATTTAGCTAAGAGATTCATTTACCAATTTATGTGGGTGGCCGATTTCATATACATAGATGCAATTATTGTTATTATTATTTTTATCATTGTTCTGTGGCATTGTTTTGTTCGTCTTGCAACGGAAATAGAAGCTAAGATTCTTTGGCCCATATTATTATTTAGTTCATCCTCAGCTGAATTGATCTCATCGTCAATAGATCGTAACATCTGCAGAAAATATGCAATCATAATATTCGGCCACATTGATCCCAATAGGAGAAGGAGGAGGGAGCGAAAGACTCACAATGCGATGGGTTTGAGTTTGAGTTTATAATCCAAAGACCCAGTTACAGATACCTTTTCAACAAACATCTTGTTGTTGTCCATTGTTGTTGTTGTTGTTGTTGTTGCTGTTGTTGTTGCATTTGCCATTGTCCGCGGGTTTGCATCCGCGCGACCCTCGGCCTGTCAGTTGTAATTATGGCGTAATTGCGCATTGTTACGAGTTCGAGTCGTAATCCTTGAGCTCTATCGACTTTCGATCTCCATCTTTGATTACCAAAAAAACAACAACAGCTAAATATGAAAAATAATATTGTACAAAACTCTTGATGGCACATCTAAGCCCAGCGGCGACCACACCCAGTCACAAAACGATCGTATTTGTTATTCGTTATTCATATTCATATTCATATTCATATTCATATTTATATTTATATTTTTTTTACTCTGAAAACGTCCAAAAGATGATTTGAATTATTTTTGCACTTTTTTCTTATAAGGCTAAAATATTTTGAATAGTTTTCTTATCAAGTTTGATAGATTGTTAATTATCTTTCCCTAATAATATTATCAACAATGCAATATATGCTTTAAATATTATTTTTTTATTCATTAAATTGTTTTTTTTTTTTTGCAGACTATAAAAGTGTTGTAGAATTTACAATCATTTATTTTTTTTGCTTTACTTTAATTACTTTTTTATAGAATTATTTCCGTAAACTATGTATGTTTATTTCTTAGACATGAAAACTATTTTTAAAAACTTGCATTGGTGTAAAAATATTTTATAATTTTTTCTATAAATATACAAAAATTTGAAAACCAATGTCAAAAGCTTCTAATAATTATGTTTTGAAATTATTCAAGAAGAGTTAAGTTTAAGATTAGATATTGGCTTGGATTAACATTGAAAGAGTTAGGAAAATATGAATATTTGGAATTTTTGATAGTGAGCAAAACATTAACGTGAAGTTTAAATTTTAAGATTTAATAGAGACTCAAATCTAAATATTGTGTGCAATATTTATTTTTCATTTCATCTAGAACTAAATGCTTGGCAAATATTTGATTCCATGCAGCAAATTGTGGCAAGTACAGTACTTGTACCTTTAAGTCAAGTTGCAGCTGCAACTGCCGAGTGAAAGCGCAGCTCGATGAATTCTTTTCCCCCTTCTTTTGTCTAATGAATAAGCTTCTGCAAATATATATGTATATAAATAGAGATAGATGTGTATTTGTATCTGACAACGAGTCCGAATGCGTCTCCTATTTGCGGCACACAGTAAAGCTTGACTATAAATCACTTTACTGAATTGCATACAAAATATATTTGACTGAGATTTTGCGTCTCAAGTTGACTTGGCTTTTTTCAATTTTGTGGTGAACTTTATTGGGCAGTTTTCACTGTAGTTTGCTGTTAGGACAAGTGCGCTTCAGTCGTTTGTATTTTATGCCCGTTTCCAGGCCAAAAAGTGCTGCAAATGTCAGCAGGCTCCTCCTGGACTCTCGACCGCAAAACCTGGCAAATTTTCTAGAATCAGTGGATAGTAAAGCGTCCTTCATTTTGTGTGTGCATGTGTGTGTGTGTTTGTGTGTGTGTGTTGCTACCACTTCAGTTCACCCCTTAAAAAGGCTGACGTTCTCCGTTCATCTTGTGGCAGCTCTCATCTGCCTCTGCCACTGCCTCTTCTTCAGCATCCATGTCGCGGTGCATAATTAAAAACTGTAAACCACACAAATAATCCCTTGATAGTACCATAGACAACAACAACATCAACAACAACAACAACATCGCGTAGATCCAACAATGGAAATTAATGAAAATGGGGTTGTTCCATCATTAAGAGTTGTTTTCCATCATACATATACATATGTATTACAAGAGAAACTGCGATCTATTCTCAATTCATCAGATTTATTTATTTTTTATTCTGTTCAGAGTCGCATCTATCACACACACACACACACACACACACACACACACACACACGCACACACACGCACGCACGCATATATATTTAATGAGAGGGTGCAACCTCTAATGCCCTCTAATAGTTTGTGCCGACCTATGAGCAATTATCTCTCTCCGCCTCTCTATCTTCTTCTCTCTCTCTAGGGAGAAACCTACCCCAAAAGTAATGCATAATTATTACGATTTGATGTGTTGTCGTCAACTCCCAATTTTACATGCCTCTGTGTGTGTGTGTGTGTGTGTGTGTGTATGTCATTATAATCATTTATATGTATATGTGCTACGTTTGCGGGGTATATAAAATCGCATACAATTCAAGGGATTAAAATCTGTTGTCATTATTATTGTAAGCATTATATAAAATGGAGTTTTGATGGAGTTTTTGTACGACTTTTAATAGCTCTCATCCTATTAAGTTTTTAGATATCCACCAATATATTTCCTTTTATACTTTTAAACATATTAAAAGAAAAGCCATTGGCATTAAAAAGAGTTTTGAGTAAAAAACCAATGATGTAATAAAAATAAAGTATATATTGGTTTCTATAACATAAAAAGAATACAAAACTACAATCTTTCAATTAAGATTATTTGTGTTATTGAAAGAATCTAGACTTTTGATGCATTCGTAAAACAATTGGTGTTAAAAAATTAGAATTTCTGTCTTAAAAATGTTTTAGTTACAAATTTTAAAGTAATCAGAGTACTTATAATTTATTATGTAGTTATAAAAAGCTACAAAAAATACTACAAAACAAAAAAAAACCATTATTACAAATCAATCATTGTTTAAAGCTTAAAATTAAACATACAAATAAAATATGAAATATAAAAATTATTATTTTTACCTAATAATAATAATTTAGCAAAGAAAAGTTTGGTGACATTTATTTAATAAAGATAATAAACTTATTTTAAAAAAAGTTAGATCAAAATTGCAAGTAAAATTAAAAATGATACAAAGTCAAATTGTGTAATCATCTCTTAAAATATTTCATAGACCATAGACATATCAAAAGACAGTTAAACCGATTGGAAAAATATCTTAATTGTGTACTAATGAAATAATAAAACTATCGAAACATAAATATAGTTGATTTGGTCAGTCAAGAGAGTGAAGTTAAGTTCAGAAAACCTACCGTAACTTTAGGTCTTAAAAGGACTATGATATAATAAGCTAGCCTAGATGAGAATTCAGTTTGGAATACCTGAAGTGGGATCTGAGCAGAGTCTTGTTTATAAGCACACAAAATAAGCTAATTCAAATGATAAAACAGCGGAGAGCGAGAGAGAGAGAAAGTGAGAGAGTGGGAGAGTGGGGAGCAACAAGAAAAAGTATTAAAATTTGTAAGCGAATTCATGGAAATTTCCTTTTGGGAATTCATTAGCGTATGGAATGAGAATCGAGCGAGGACAACGAGGACAAGTTGCAACAAGGACAAGAGGGTTACGGCTTGTTTCTATTATGTTATTCTATGACCGTATTGCCCCCCTCCCCCAACCCCAACCCCAACCCCAACCCCAACCCCATCTTCCAGCCACGTCCTTGGTACAGGCTGTATCTAATTTGGCCATATTATGATTTTAACCCTTTCGTGTTTGCTGGATATTTAAACAACTGTTTGCACAAAAGTTTAGCCAGAAGGTCGCATTCAATGGGGGGGGGGGGGGGGGCGGCTGGAGGAAAATTGTATCTGCAGCATCCTCATAATTTCTCCACCTTCGAAATTGATTCCACCTAATGCGTACTTCCCCACCACCCCCCACCCCATTGCCTCCGTAACGCCTTCGACGGACCGCCTTGTGTCTAGATTGTCTGGCACAGTCTGTGTTTGGTGTTTGTCTGCCTGAAAGTGAACTTTGCTCTGTTTGTGCCACCACAACGAGAAGTTGCAACAATCTTCTCTCTCTCTCTCTCTCTCACTCTCTTTCTGCGTGTATTGTCTTGAGGCTGTACCGTTATGCCATTAATGGGGCGACCCATTACCGTGGGGTATTCCAACAATATTTTCATTTACTTTGCCCTCGTAGTTTTTCCAGCTCCCTTCGCCTCTCAGCGAATTTTCTTTGTTCTCGCTACTTTCTTCAAGGCTTTCAAGTGAACACTCGGCAAGGATTTGCCACTGCGACTTGCGACTTCCAGTTTTCAACTTTCAACTTGCGACTGCTAATGATGCCTTTTCCAGCAATTTAATTGTTAAACAATGAAAACGCTTTTGATTACAAGCAAAACAACGGATTGCCCGCAATTGTTATGCCGGCAACTTGGGGCAATGTTTTTCTTTGCCTCCCTCTTTCCTTGCGTCCTGCCGTCCTGCGAAAAGGATGTTTATTAATTTTTACCTGAGGTTATCTATTTGTCGCGCTATGTTTTTATATTCAGCCCTTTTCTGCCTCTGTTATTTGCTCTTTTGGGGTTGAAAGCACAAAAAAAAATATATATATAAAAATTATGCTGCGCTTTTGCTCTTATTCTTTTACATTGTGTTTTTTTTTTATTATTATTTTTGTTGCTGCCCCGCAATTTTCATGCTCATTAAATAATTTCAGCGCATGAAAGTTTTTACCTCCCCCGCCCCCAAGCCCAGAATTTCCGCCTGGCATCTTCAAACTGGGAAGCATCTGCCGAGAGACTTGGATGGATACGTCCAAAAGGCGGGCGTTGAAAAGTTTTTATTGAAAGTTGTAATTTAAATTTATTAGGTTTCACATTTTAATTAATGCGCACTTCTTCATTGCTCTCGTTTTTACCTATTACGCCTCCTCCTCCTTTGCTTCCGTCTCGTCCACTTCCACTTCCACATTCAAGTCCACTTCCTGTGTCAGCTTCCCATTTCCCAATTCCTATTTCTGTACCATTTAATGGGAAACCTAATACAGTTCAACTTCTCTATAATTATTATATTAAACTTGTGTTGAATTTGTCATATGATTCAATTATTTCTTTAAAAGATTGCAGCATATAAAATAAGTCCAGTATGGTTATAGATATTTGTTTGTCACAGACAGTTTCACTGTACTTAAAAACTGATCAAAACTTACATAAAATTGCAAATTCGAATTGCATTTTGTTTTTGATTTTTTATTCATAATAATATTTAATTTAATATTTTTTTGTTAAATTATTTATAGGTTCGTCAATTTTAAAGCTATTTTAAATTACTTTTTGTATAGTTAGAGGTTTCCCCGATAACATAATACTTACAAGGGACTTTCAGAAATGTACGTTAGAGATTTTCAAATTTCTAAAGTGAAATATATTATAACTTACTTAAATCAAGATTTGCTTTTCTTTATTTTCTATAAATTCTTCGTGAAAATGACTTTTAGTTAGGCAATTTGAACCCTTTGTAGAAATTGAGAAAATGCTCCTAAATAAGTGTTTGCGAAGATAGTTTAGTTTCTAAAGATTTGTTCAGATTTCTTTCATCGACAAACTTAATTGAGCTAAGGAATTCTAGAGTAACCTAATTTGAAAGCATGATAAATTAATTAATTTGTACTTTACTTTTACTTTAATAAAATCTCGTCGAAAATGAAAATTGGAAATGTCTGAAAACTACTAGTTTCTTGAAATCTCTTAATATTTATTATTCTCCGTATTGTGTTGTACTGTAATTGTATTTTAAGTAATTGATTAACTCTGAGTCAACAGAAAGCCCTACAAAATAGAAGGGGCCAATATCAATGATTAACGAAATTATGCTGACATGGTAGCTGTGAAAACGGCACAAGTATTTATTAATACAAATTAAGATGTTATCGTCTTAAATTGAATTGAGACGCCCCAAAAACCCTCGAATCCCCTTTTCCTTACCCCCCTCTTCCCATCTTTCCCACAAAAATTAAAACAGCAAAAAAATGAGCAGCTTAATGTAGTCAAGGCGCATAAGGGACGCCAGGTTGGAATAACACACAAACAACATGGAAAAAAACAAATACAAATGTGCTAATTGTAGTCGCTAGACTAGGAGATACCCTGCAATGGAACTACGAGCAGGCTGGCATCTAAAGTAATTATTTTGTTGAGCTGGAAGCCTACGGGATTTAATAAAAACATATTTTTCAGAAGGAAATGTTATAAAGTTAATAAGGCAAATAAAAGTCTTTATTTGTATGAATTTGTGTGAAATTTAGTAAATTAAAAAATACTCATGTCTAAAATTTTTCTGCACTTTTTGAAAGAAAGTGTGAAATTGAGTGAGGAAAGTACTACAATTTAAAATTTCCCTTTAGAAATTTAAATATTATATTTTCCTAAATGTTATAGAAAGAAGTTTGAATCCTAATGCCGCTAAAATTTGAACTTAAGAGCAGAATGTTTGAAATTGAGTGTTAAAAATACTGAACTTTAACATTTTGCAACTTTAGCGGTATTGGTGCTAGAAACATTTGGATTTTGCAGCAAAACAGCAAGTTTAAAATAAAGTTCTGGAATTAAGCAAAATTTCCCTGACTTTCATTATTTCCTCGAATTTTGTAATTACCATAGACCAAACTGTTTACCAAAGGAGTTTTCAAATGTTAAAATCAAAAATATTGCTGAGAGTTTTGTAAAGAACAATTGATATTTAAGTGGAAAACAAAACTATGTAATTAGAAATACTCCCAGATATGTATGAATACGCCCATTTCAGTTTGGCTATAGGGTATAGAAAAGAGTGGGAAGCGCAACGCCAGCAAGGATCTCGTGAGACGGGAAACGGGAGGCGGCGACCCACGGAAAAAAGCACCGTGTCCGCTTGAATTCCCAATGCCAAACATCAAAAATGCCAACGAAAGCAGAAACAGAAACAGAAATAGAAATTGAAACAGATTTAAGCAGAGTTGAAGAAAACAGAAGACAGAAGAGAAAACAGAACGAATTGTAATGCGAGCACAAAAGTTCACAAATTAGCAAATTTGAGAATTTTGGGGAAGGGGAAAGTATATATATAAAAAAAAACAATAGCAAAATAAACACAAATAAGACGAAATAAAGCGCAAAGGACAGCAACAACTAGGCAGTGGGAGTGAGCGGGTGAGAGAGTGTGGCAGTGAGAGAGTGTGGGAGTGAGAGAGTGTGGAAGTGAGTGACAGTATGAAGTAGTACAGTTGGAGAATGGAGCAGGGGGCTGGGGAGGGGGGACATGCAAACACAAATGTTTTCTCTTGTGTGGCAGAGAAATAAAAAGCAACAACAACAAGTCCAATAAGAAGAAGAAGGAACAAAGAAACAACAACAACCAACAAACAAAATATGAGTAAGAAATGAAACGTCGTGTCCTTGTCACTGAAGAGTCTGGCGGTTAAATGGCAGATGGAGTGAAAGTGGGAGGGGGGGGGGCTGTTAAGTGCCCCAAAAGGCAGCAGGCAATTATATGTATATAAAAAATAAAAGAAATGAAGAGCCAAATCAGAAAAAAAAGAAAGCATAGGAAAAAGCGCACCGAGGGGAAAAGCGGGCAGCAATAATAAACAATTGTGCGATGGAAATCCGCGATTGTAATCCGCAATTTTTACGGCTTTTGTCGGCCAGAGCCGGAGACGAGCAATGGAAGAGGAGATGGGAAATCGGTGAGCAGAGGGGGAGCGAAGTGAGGGGAAACGGGACACAAGACGGGAACTGCCTGTGGCTGCCACAGCGTCACTTCCGTCACCATTCGACAGACGACGGGCAATCGGCCAACACCATCTTTATTTCATTTTTTTGAAAACAATCGCAACGCAATCTGGCAACAACAACAATGACAATTGTAACAACAACAAATGTAACGGCAATAATACCACAAAACAGTTGACTGACTAAGTGACTGCGGCAAAGGACCAAAGGGGAAACAGCCACAAACAGCAGGAGGTGGAGCTACGCTTTTGGCCTGGCCTGAATGTCCCTGTTTGGCTAACACACACACACACACATACACATACACACACACACAGACACATAAACACACTGGTACTATGGGAATTATGCCTAGTTTTCTGGTCGTTATCCATTTTTCACAAATTACATGACTAAACAAACTTTTGTCATCAATGCACAGTAAAGATCTCAAAGTGTAATATTATATTAAATACAGAAAAGGGTTTATTTACAGTTGCCTTAACAGTAGGTAAAACATTCGCTTAACTCAACTATGTAGTATATGAATTTTCTCTGTATTTTTTGTCTCACTCAAGGGAAAAACACTTTGAGTAACACATTTGCAAAAATATTTAAGTGATAACTAAGTAGTTTCTGTATTTGAGCGTGTTGCGTTAATAACTTGAAAGCTTAGCAGGTCCCCTCAATGATACATTTTAAGTAAGAGTACTGAACTTTTATTTACTGTCGTTGTGCGTCTATTATAATTTTCGATTTTAACGAAAAATTAAATTTAAAAAATTTAATAAATAATAATAAATAACAAAATTAAAAAATTGGATAATACATATAGTAGTGACATTCATTCAAAGATAAAATTTTAATCGACTTTTTCAATAAAAATGTTAAAAATTAAAATGTGAACTCGTCTCTCGACACATTATTCTGGTGAGAGTGGTTCGGATAACTTGAAAAACAGACATAGTTTTCCAAACATGATTTTGTATTTTAACCTATTCTATCTACAAAGTAATTCAAAATTATTTTAATTCTTGATTTTAGCAGGTATTTTTGAAAATATGGTATGTATTCAGAATGGAATTGTTAAGTTAAGACAATAGATAAAATATAGAATGGTCAAAAAAGTCTAAAAAAAATACAAAATATTTCCTAAGAGTGAAATTACGAAGTTTCGAGTCATACGATATAGTCATTCGATGTTGATCAATTTTTTGACAAGTTATTATATAAATAATTTAAATAATTTCAGAAAAATGAGAGCATTTTCCATGGTGCACGGCCACTGTTTGCTGAGCTGTGCACCTGCAACAAAGGGAAGGCAACAAACCATTGTTATGGCATTGTGGCATTGTCTCTGCGCGTGTTCTGATTGTTGCCGCATGTCCGTCAATTGTCGCCTCAATAAGTTGCAATTTCAATCATCAGCGAAGCATTCTAGACAAATTTCAATTCCAATTCCTGAATCTGCAACGGCATCAGTAAGGGGAACGCGAATGAGGTTGCGAATGGGAGTGAATATGGAAATGGGAATGGGATCGAGTTGAATACAATGGCCACAGGGGCTGCAACCACTGCCACTGGCGTTTTGCTAACTGTAATTTAACCCCAGGCCCAAAATGTCATATGAGCATGTATGTATAATATGTATGTATTTGTGTCTATGTATTTGTAGGCTTAATGTGCGCCTGACAACCAATGAGGACTCACCACCCGATTGCATCCTGTCAAACGGCTTTTGATACCAGTATCCCTAAATTAAAATATCGAGATAAATATATTTAGTTTTGTTTTAAAACACTTCTCTAAAGCATATTACTATTTAATTTTCCATTATAAACTGCACGTGGAAGAGGATCTTTTAAACTGGTCAGACTATGGTAAATGTTTTCATTTTATGCTCTATGCTTTACCGAAAACTTACCATTTCAAATCCATAACAATTATTGAATGTTTTTACTTTAATGAATAAAAAGTATTCTATGATAGGTACATATGTTAGTGGACCGAAGAGGAACTTTGTAGTAGTACATTTTGATACATTTTTACGTTTATATGTAATGTGTAATGTCGAAAATTCAGAAATTTTGCATTGCACAGGGATGGATTGCTTCAAAGTTGTGTTCTTGTTGGAAATGCTTAAATGGTGTTATTTAATATTCATTTCAAAATATAATTGGAATAGAATAGATATAGACGAAATTGAATCGGATAGTGAAAAGATATGATAAACCATAATGTGAAAGAATGGAAAATCCTTAAGTTTTTAATACTACTGATTTTTAGTATCTATCCATAATGCAAATTGTAAACTCTTTTATCGGTCATTAAATTTCCATTTTTCACTTATTCTTTTCAATTTCAGGTTGTTTCATTGATCCAATATTATTTAGCATTATCTTAAGATTTCAAATAAACTCCTTTAAAAAAAAACTTGCCCTCCAATAGTGATGAAAATTTAAGCAGTAAATCGAGTTTAATACTGAAATTGAATTAAAAATTAATAAAAAAAAAAAACAAGCCTTAACCTGAAAGCAACTTTTCATGTCCTAATTGGTATAAAAAAAACACTTTAAACTTGATTCTGAGTCTCCCCCCTTTGCTAAAAAGTCGATACCTTGGGGCAAAATTCAAAATCTTAAGTTTTAACATTTAATGAAACCAAACTTAATTCTGAAATTGAACTACGATAAACTAACTAACATCAGTGAGTTTTAAAATTTTAATGAAATTCGATTTTATTAAATAGTCAAAAATGATCGAGTTAAAGTACTCGAAAATCGCTTCGGGAAAATTGATTTGTTGATGTGTATTTACATCACTACTCTCAAATAATTTTAATTTTATGAGAAACTGAAAAAAGTTTAAAAGAATTAAAAGCGTCATCATTGATTTAATGCTTTTATTGAAAAACTATCGCATAAATACCGATAGTAATTCGAAACCATATAATACTGATAGGCAAATAGAAAGATATTCATTATAGAATTATTGGCATGCATTCAAATGTATACAAGGACAATCAAAGAAACTCCTTGAAGACAGGATGACAATGCGGACTGTAGCATTTCCATTAAAATGAAGACAACATATTTTGGAGCTCACTCTCCCTGGTCCAATACAAGTATATTACTTGTGTCAGTTACATACTCTTAAGTGCGTGTGTGCATCTGTGTGTGTGTGTTTGTGTGTGTGTAAATGTGCGTGTTAACCGTAGACGGAAAAAAAATGTGCTTTTGACACGAGAGCGTCCATTGTAAGCGATACTAAATTGGTTTGTTCCTTTGCCTGTTAAAATGTGAATATAATCATGAATGCTTACGAATGAATGTGAATAACAACCGAGAATTTGTACGGCTCGTACAGCGGTTTATGGGTGTTACGCCCACTGCGTGCACACCACCCATTTTTAAGGGGTGTTCAGATGGGTTGGGGAAATATAGAATCCCTTCAATAAAGTCGGCTTATCTCATGTTATACTTAAATATTCTTACTAAATATATATAGATTTTAGATTATATCTAGGAGCTTTTTATAGTCAAAATCAGTGCTATATCTAAACTTTTCTATTATCAAACTACTTAAATGATGTTTTCTTATCTCATCATATCCTTCATAATCCTTTGTACAAAATCAAATTACTTTTAACAGTAAGGAGTGTGCTGCATCCTGCGCATTTAGAACGAGTTCGAGGACGAGTATAACCCAATAAGCAAATATTTATTTATGTGCCCTTATTTGCTCACAGTTCACAGGGGATTGAAAATTTGATTTAGAATTGTTGAAGCTATTGTATAACAAATAAACGCCATCATAAGTAATGGCAGTGACAAGCAAGGAGAGAGAGAGGAGAGAGAGAGAGCGCAAAAAAGTGGGGGAGCGAGAAAGAAGCTACGACAATGAGGATCGTCGAGTGATTATAAAAATTGCACCCTTAAACTATTCTGAGTGCCGGGTGCTCTGTAAACAAAATGTCCTCCATATTTGAAGGATTCTTCCTTTATATTTGCATCTTCCTCTCCCTCACTCTCTATCTCTTCCCACCTCTCGCTTTCTCTTACTCTGATTCGCCCATATCCATGTTGTGTTCATTGAATCTAAGCACATCCATGGACATATATCTATATATATATGTTTAAATGTTTCAGAAAAAATTAAACTATTGAGGGGAATAGTATGAAGTCAGTTGAATCGTCATGAAAGTATATTTTGAGAAACACAGTAATTAATTTACCTATATCTTTTTTTAAAAAAATATAGAAATGTCTTGGCCATGTAAAATGTACAATTTAAGGGGGACATGAGTTGTAAGATAAGATGGAAGTAAAGCTTTAAAAAACTTAAGTAAAATTTTGTAGCAAACTATTAAAAATTCGAATTTTAAATTCAAAAATTATTGATAAAAATTAATGTGACAATAGGGATACACGAAAACCTTTAAAAAAAAAAAGATAAAACTTTAAAAAATAAAATTTAAATAAAACTTATTTGACAGTTAATAAAGTGAAAATGGAGGATCCAAGTAAATATGCACCAATGTATACCAAACGTTAGAAATATAAGCACACAATGAATATCGATGACACTATGGAGGACATGTGAAAGGGTAAACGAACTTCGACAGGAATTGATGCGTCAAAACTTGAATGGCCTCAACTCGTTTTGCATTCGCTACTCGAAGTCGGCACTCAAATGAGTACTCGCACGGGTACTCATACTCGGATTGAATGGATGGCACATCCTGCTCAGTGCTGAATTCGACTGCGAATGCGAATGGCACCCTCAACAACGTTCATTGGTGAGTCAACTGCGGATTAATTAAATACTCATATATACACAAATTGTTGTTGGTCGTGTGGCATAAAAGGACGTGCCACATGCCGCATGCTGCATGCCGCATGCCACCCCCTCTTTCTTTGAATAAAAAGATGGAAAAAAGAAAAGTGTGTGGGACTTTCGTTGTGCCATTGTTTTTTATATATGTATGTATGTATGTGTGCACAGCAGTCGGTCAGCACAATGGAGAGGCTTCCTATATATGTACATATATGTATGTACAGACATATATACATACATTTATTGAGGCACATATGTCTAGGTATATGAATTCCAATTATGTGTATGATTTGCCGAGTTGTTCAAATATTTGCATGCTTTTACCTTTCAGATGCAATTTTGTCGGCTTCTTTTCTGGACAGGAGTGCGAGTGCGAGTATGAGTATGAGTACAAGTATGGGTACTCATACTCGCACTCATTCGTCTACTACCACTCAGTCTTCATCTAGACAGACCGACTAAGAGAGAGAGAGAGAGAGAGAGAGGACAAGAAGAGAGTGAAAGAGTAGAAAGGAAGTCGCTGTCATTGATCTGAACTTTCTTGGCCACAGCATGACAATTATTGGTAGGAGACACAGTGCCTAGAGCCATAAAGATGCGACGATTCGGAAAAAGGTCTCCACAGTTGTAATGACATTTCGTGTCGGCCTGGTCAAAAACTTTTATAGCCCAACGCTCCAATTCAGTCTCAACCTGCAATTAGCGGTCTCATCTCTCATCTCTCCTCTCCCTCTTTCCTCAGCCTGATCTTCCCCAAAAATAACTCATACATACAGACATAGTCATATATTTAGGTACGTGCTCTAAACCAATTACGACAAAAGACTGACACGAGTTCCAGAAAGCCATCTCTATATACATACTTATGTATACGTGTATATAAATATACAGATTTATATATGAAATGCGACTTGTGGCCTTTTATTGTCCACATTAGTTACCAGCCGGTTCGTGAGCTTCACTTTATGCCAACATGATGATCCCATTGATAATGACGGAATCAACTCAACTGCCGATACTTAAATACCCTAACTTTGAATTATGGTTTTAATCTTCAACGAAAATTCTTA
Organism: Drosophila rellima; assembly: GCA_035043635.1. Taxonomy (NCBI): domain Eukaryota; kingdom Metazoa; phylum Arthropoda; class Insecta; order Diptera; family Drosophilidae; genus Drosophila; species Drosophila rellima. Next base: position 1,686,931 of record JAWNMV010000257.1, on the reverse strand, counting down.
AAGTAATATGGGTAATTTTATATAAAATTCAGACAGAAACTTTGATTTATTCATGTAGAAAGAAAATATTATTTTGCTTATATTAAACTGAACTATGAAATTATCTACAATAAAATATAGACAAAAAATTTATGATTTCATTTTATACATAATAAATCAAAAAATTATTCAAAAATGATGAGCTGAGCAACATAATAATTAAATAAACACAAGTGAAATTTGAAAAAGTTAAGTATGTATATAAATACGAATAATGCAGAACTGATGAAAAAATATGAATATCAAGGGGGACAAAGAAAAATTTTAAGAATGTATTTATGTAACTATTTGTAAATCCAATTTTATTTAAAAGAAAAGTGGGATAAAAAAGATTTTATACTAAGAAAAATATATTTAAAAATGAAAAAAATTAAAAAGAGTTGCATATTCAAAATTCTGTCAAGTAATGAGAAAGTGGGAAAAGCAATCGATTTTCTTAGCTAAAGCATTCTTAGTCAAGTAGCGCAAGTACTTTCAGTTAGTCTGCGTATATAATTAGATGTCATTCTGTTCAAATCGCATCTTCATAGCGCCTACTGCTGATGATGATCACAATCATTTCTTTGGTGCTTTCATCTCTTTTGTCGCGGGTTTGTCGTTGGTTTTCGACTTGAATAATTGGAGATCTCAAGTTATGTGTGTTGTGTTCGCTTTGTGTTTTGTTTTCTTCGCTCTTCTTGATTTGATTTCTTCTTCTCAGTTTTCTCTGCTTTTCACTGGGCTAATGCCTGCCAGGTGGCACTCATCTCGTCATCTACAAACACAACCACAGCCACAACCTCAACCTCAACCACAGTCGGAGTAGTTCTCATTGATGTGTACCTTAATTATAACGCCATCGAGTTGTGTCATCATTTATAAGCGCCGTCGAGAACCCAAACCTAAATCAGAGCAATCATATCAATTCTATACAGACCACAAGTACATGGTAGTTACAGTCTTCTACAGAATTCGTCTTTCTAGCTTCAAGAAGATTTCTAATGGGTTTTGTACCCTTTAGCTATTTAATGTAACTCACAAGGGTATTATTATATATCAGTGGTAAAGTTTAAAGTAAGCTGAAGTCGAGATATTAGATAGTCTGTAAGATAAATAACAGATTGTCAGAAATTAATATAAACTAGTCTGGATTAGTACAGCGTATCTCTAATTCGTGCATTCCCCATTTGACTAGGAAGAATTTATTTGAAAATATTGTATTATTATTTGAGTTTTTTTATAATCTATTCAAATATAGACTGAATTATAATGGGAGACTGGACAGAAATGGATATTAATTAGTCTGAATAAGTCTTTCATAAGAGCAAAAAAATATCTTTGAAAATACTGTATTATTATTTGAATTTCTGGGCAACCGATTAAATTTGAGACAGAATAGTTTGACTAATAATTTGTTTTGGTTTACTTCGAAAACAGTGTTTCCTCTTTATAAATATTAATTTTAAAAAATCTTCCTTTTATTTCCTCTATTTTCATTTCCTTTAAAGTTTCTCTTTAACATACGAATGTAAAACATACCCGATGTGAAACATTCATGAATTAAAAATGATATTATAAAAACAGCAAACTCTCTCAAAAGGAAAATTAATATAAAGTAAATTTATGTATGCTAAGTCATTATATTATTGATTTACTTTTTTTTTTAAATATTTTTGTTTGTTTCTTGTTAACTTTTTAAAGTATTAAAAATTCTATTGAAATGCCGAAAATTTTTAACTAAGACAATTATAATTTTGTTAAATGCAAAATAGCATAAATAGAGCAAGAGGAGAACAAATAAAACAATACGGGGATTCACAATGCAAATCCCATCAATGTCGGATTAGCCAAAAGAAGTTGAGCAGTCGGAAGGCGAAATGTGAAATGCGAAATGCGAAATGCTAAAATGAAGAAAGGTGAAATGGGAAATGGCAAATGAGAATGGCAACGGGAATGGGAAAAAAGGCTAACGCCGGATTTTTGGATACGGCTGCTTAAGATCAAGGTAAACACAACAGTCGAGCACAATGTGGGCACAATGGCACAGTGTTGCGAATGAATAATTATAATAATAGGTCAAGCAGGTTGAACAAAGGCTGAATACTTTCACGAAGGATCTGCAAAGGATCTGCGCATTGATCCTGCCGAGCCTTGGCCCGCTGTTGTCTTTGCCTGCCGTAGCGCCATGCGCCTCAATCTTTTTTAGCCTTTAGCGCACAGTAAATATAACAAAGCAACACCGCAACCGATACTCGGACCAGTGTGAGTATTAAATAGTTGTGTTGGTCTGCTCTGCTCTGGCCTGGTCGTACCGTACGGGCGGCACATCACCACAAAACAAAAGCGACAAACGGTAAGCGGTGAACGGTGAACGGTGAGAGGTGAACGATGCTCGCAGCAGGCAAAACAAAAGCCAAAAGCAGCAAGCGTTAAATACAGCCAAGAAACCGAAATGGCAATGGACCAAAAAGAGCAGTCATTACTCCAGCGAGGGAAGGATAGTCGGAGAGAGCGAGAGAGAGCGAGAGAGAGATAGAGAGAGAGAGAGAGAATTGGCCCTTTTGCCTGTACCAAGGGACTACAGTAGCAACGCGGCTCACAAAAGGCACAAAGGGCACAACACAACTAATTATCCTATTCACATCAAGTGTGTGTAATTACTCTCTCTCCCTCTCCCTCTCGCTCTCCCACTCACTCTCTTTCTCTCTGTCTTTGGCACTGGCTGTGATCTCAAGTTCATGATCGATACCGTGGGCCGCGATCCTGACCAAATGCCCAGGGGACAGCAGCATCTTCTACTAGACAAGCTAGTACACTGAGACAAAACAAATCCAGTAATATGGCGAAATCAAATTAGAGCTATGTAGGACAATATCACTACAAATAACACCATTCAAAATATTTGACATTTCTAATTTATATATATGTTTCTAAGTTATTATAATAATTAACAAAAAATATTTATGAAAAAATCAACTTAAATTGGTTCAGTTTCAGAGAGTAGTATCAAATATGGTCAGAGCTTTATATTTTATCAGATTGATGAGCTGATATTATCTCCTATTTTTCAGCTTCAATTAACCCATAGATCTTTGAATTATTGCATAGACTGTATTTCATAGACTAAAACATATTGGAGTCACTTTACCACAGGCAAAATAGTAAAAACAAAAAAAATTCTTCAAATCAAAACTTATTTTCTTTGACAAATACCTTAATTAAAGACAGTAAAATGATATACCACCAACTAAGCAGATCTGTTGAAATTTAACCATTAAAAATCGATACAATTGAAAAATAATTACAATATGAGAAGAACTGAATTTTTTATTTAAATGACAAATATCTTGATAAAACTCTAAAGTTTTATTAAAATCCAACTGTAGTATCATGAACCTACTGTAGAAAAATTCCGATTTGATATGAATAATTTTAACAAATTTTTAATTCAGTTTAGCAAAAATAAAACAATGAATCTACAAAGGAACCTTAAATAAATATATCTAAGAGACAGTATTTTTTTATTGGATCCAAGCGAAAAGCAAAACATATTTAATGAAATTTATTTCGGATTTATTTTCTTAATAATTGGGATTGATTTTATTCTATTTACCATTTGGGAGAAAAAAATGTATGAATTCAAATTTTAATTTTATAAAAGAAATAACAATTTTTTTTTAGTTGAAATTCAAATCGTTGTTTTGTTTGCTATGTGTATTTATGCTCAGTGTAGCATATCCTGCCTGCTGTTTCTCCGTTTCTGCTGTCAGCTTCAATTTGCTTGCTGCCGTGGCAAGTAGTAGACCCAAAGCCAATTACCGATTATATCTGCCTGGTAATCTAGTAACTGGCAACTGGCAACTGGCAACTGGCAACTGGCAACTGGTAAACGCCGCCTCATCATTTTCGCACACGGCCCACGCAGTTTGTCAGTTTGTTAACTGTTTGTGACAATGGGCATAGGTCATAGTGCACACACACACACACACACACACCCACACAGAGGAAGATAGACAGCGGCAAATCAAGCAACTGTCGTTACAACAAATTGTTGACCAGCTTGTCAGTCCATCTGTCCATCTGTCCATTCGTCCGTCAGTTTGTCAGTCCATCAGTCAGTCAGGTGAGTGCGTTAGTCAGATGCCAGAGAAACATACGTTAATCATCAATCAAAATCATAGCACCATTGCATCAAGCCTACTACTGCTACTTTACCTGTCCCAATCCCAAGTCCCAAATCCGAAATTCGACAAACGAAACTCGAAAATCCAATCCAAGTACAAGTACAAGTCGTATTCCCAATTCAAGGTCCATGAGCCCACATTGGGTGATCTGGCATGATTTTTCGACTCAAGATGAATCGGCCGGATTGTTCGCACCCCGTCGATAAGCAGTTAATTATATTTATTCTCATCCTGTATTTCTGTATTTCTGTATTTTTATTTTTATTTTTTTCTCCTTCTGCTTTTTACCTATGGGCGTTTTCTATTGCGGCGGCATACGCTTTGTGTTTCTGAATTTATTCCAAGTACGCGTGTCTAGTTGCACTTTCCAGCATTATTTTCGACGATGTTTCGGCGCCAGGAATGATTAATCAATGGCAGTCAATACTACATCTTTAATGCACTGCAACAGTTACAGTGTATTGTCTCTGGCTCTGCTCGCTCTTGAAGGAGAACCGTATAAATCATAATTTCATTCCCAAATTGTACATCGTCAATCAACAAAATGAAATACCATTTCGTGCCTCAAAAACTCAAGTAATCTACTAAAAATGACCCAGCACTTTTGATCGATCAAAGCCAACTCTATCTTTCTCTCTCTCTCCCTCTCTCTCTCTCTCTCTCTCTCTCTCTCACACACACACTCTTTCTCTCTCTATCTATTTTTATCATTCTTCGGGGCTCATTTGGTTTGGCTTAACACCTTTTAGATAGATGCTTTGATCTCATCTCAAGGAACTTACAGATTAAACTGATTTTATTATAATACTACAAATCTAAAAAACTGTTCCGTTTTATCAATTTTAATAATTGTACATAATATGTCTTTTAATAAGACGGAAGTATTAGATTCTAATACTTGGATCAAATAATTAGACGGAAAGATGATATAATAGGAATACAAATTGGATAGTTTTCAGGCTAGCTTTTGTTCAAGCTTAAGAAAGACTAGAAACTTTGACACTGCAAATCTGTTATGGTAGAGCAATTCTTGTATATTACATCATTTTGGGCGAAAGGTATGTTACTGGCAGAAGAAGGCGTGGCAAACCCCATTAAGTATATATATTCATAATAAGTATCAACTGGTTCCTAGATACAGGACGCAGATTAAGTTTGTTTCAAATTTTGGATCGGACCCCTGTATCATATAGCTGACATAGGAACGATCAGTCGAAAATCAAGTTCTAGTACGAAAAACTTTTTGGTTATTTCAGATATCTCAACCAATCGGACAGAATATTCATCTGGGATGGTCCTATACATCCTGAACAAAATTTGGTGAAATTGGGCTAGTACATCATATAGCTGCCATAGGAACGATTGGCTGAAAAATAAGATTTAGTATGGAAAACTCGCAGATTGCTAATTTTTTATTGTCTTTTACATCCTGACCAAATTTGGCTGAAATCGTTTCTCTAAATCATACGAACAAAAAATTAAAAGTAAAAGTTTTCGTTAATACAAAATACACGATTAAATTTTGACTTGTAAAGTTGCCTGGTCGAAAATGGGACCAACTTTAAACATTCAGAACTTTGCCAAAACTGAACATATTGTCAAGCGGAATGTCATTTTGATCATTCTGCATTAAAATATTTTTAATTTCCTTAAAATAATTTTTAGCTTCCTTTTTCGAAAAAACAAAATTTTAAATCTCAAGTTTTAATAAACTAAATAAACAAAACTTAATTCTGAAAATTAACTTTGATGAACAAACTTCAATGAGTTGTCGGGTTTTATGAAAGTTGATTTAAAAATTCGCTTTCGCGAAAATTGATCTATCGATGTTTTGAACTATTTTTGCGTCACTAATATATAATATTAAAATTATTTTTATTATTACTATATTGTATAAAAATTGTAATGGCATGTCACATTTTCATAAGACCACTCATATAGATAACTTCAATCTGATTATTCCGGTAACTTGTCATTGATCCATCATTGGATTAAGTAACAATTATTATTTCAGCATAAAAAAAAATATAAAAAATAAAATTCGGTCTGACGTTTGGTTAGCACCCCTTTTACGAGTATACACATATATTAAGGTACTGAGTAATGGTTTATTCAAAATTATCAACCCGTCATTTCCGATGAAATTAATGAAATTTTTCATTAGCCTCGTTTAAGGGTGGGTTATGGGCCACACCCCCTTTCAATTGCGCTTTATTCAAATCAGTGTAAGGAATGCAATTTGTAAAGAGCTGAAATCGATGCCAAATACAACAAGAAAGGACTGAACATTTTGGGGTGACCATAGTTGCTTATAATACTCAGTCAAATTGTTCCAATGGTGGTGCGTTGTATAGAAACATAATAAACAGTAATCTTCATATGATATACTAATGCAATCTTCCAATTGGAGAATTCAGTTCCAATTGCATCAACAGCTGTTCTTATCTCAAAGAAGAATCTTCTGACAGCTAACTGAATAAGTCGATAGATGGCGCTTGCGAATGGCTGATCGCTTGGTTTGTGTACTTGCTATCAAATTAGAGTGACCAGATGCGCCAATATATGTACATCCATGGTATTATCTTGGAAAAAGAGAAAATAAGATGAATTATGTTTATAAACATTATTTCTGAGGAAAATATAATAATAAAAATTAAAAAATTAAGATATAAAATAATTGAGATATTACTTGGGAGATATTATTATTTAAAAGGCAGCTTTTTAAAATCTATACATCAGTGACCTTTGTGGAATCAGTTGAGAAAATGCCAAACGCATGTCCTGAAAGTAGTCCGAGTAGCCCGAAGTGCAATCCATTGTACAATAAAATAACAATATTATGCCATACAATGTCCACATGAATAACATCAAAGTGATGTAATGTTCATGTTCTTCTCGATTGTTGTTTATCTAAGGATAATGGATAATGTGTTTGCGTCCGTGGAATGTCAAAATAAAAAGTGTTTCAAACGCAATCAATTGAAATTAATTTGCATAAAGGAATGTCCGCATAGGCATTTGCTACTCACCACGGGGCAGCAGGACGAGTACCCGTAACTGGTAGCACTCCGGGAAGGGGATGGGGTGTTGGGTGTTCGACCTGGGGATAAGTTGGCTCTTTGTTGCTTGATTTGTGGCTGGCTCATTCGACTCTCTTCCTCTCTCGCCCACTCTCCTGCCGTTTGCTTGTCGTCTTTACAATTAGATTTTAATTTGTTCATAATGAGCAGGGAATGGGAAACCAAACAGAAACAGAAACAGGCCAAAATGCCTGTTACCAATCTATGTATGTATTCCAAAGTCATAGCAATTCTGGGTGCTCAGTGACAAACCGTTTGCATCCACATGTACAACATTTTCATTGGGCTCCCGTTTTTGCGACTCTTTCTCCTCCCACTTCCACTTCCACTTCCACTTCCTGCTTCGTCTTCCTTTCTCTGTGCACTCGTATGACTCGCATGTGACCCAGGGGCATTTTCGGCTCGCAGCGGAAAACTCTCTGTTGGCACAGCCAGAATTTAGGGTTTAAAATTAATTAAGCGGAAGCAAGAAAGTACGTTTGATTGTTTTAGACAGTTCCTGATTTTTTTCTTCTTCTAAAATTCATTCGCTTTTAATTTAATATCCGGTGAATGCGGCCTAATGATTTTTCTATAAAACGCTTAAAGCTCAAGCACTCATAATTCTTAATCTCTCTCACGGCATGTCCTGCAATTAAAAGATATCTTTAATTTTTATCGATTTTCGTGAAATTTCGACTTCCGCTCATTTCTCCTTTACTTGTCACATTTCATATTCTGTTTAACATTATGTTCATTACGCTCCTTTATATACATACATATATAATTTACTGAAATCAGCTGACGGAAACTTAAAGACTAAAACTAAAAAAAAAATAGTCTAATTAAGAAATCTTATTGATAAGACGCTGTAAAATATTGAGAAGGTGCTGCCAATTTGTTAAAATGATGCTGTCAATTTAATAAGAAAGTCCTGCCAAATTTCAAAGAAATTACTGAAAACGAATTGTGGAAGGTGCTATCAAATTACAATGCCAACTTGTTAGTATCCAACTGGTTATTTCTGGCAGCTTGTTGGGGAAATGCTTTATTTAAATTTAAAAAGGACTGCCAACTATTTGCAAAGGCGCTGCCAAGTTACAAAAAAAAAAAGAATGTGCTTGCAACTTATTAATAAGGTGCTGTCAATATCTAATGCACCAATTTTATTAAGAGAGTATTAGAATATGGCTAAGATTTGTAAGCCATAGAAAGTATTTTTATCCCCGATTGTTGTCAACAAGTTAATCGCATTTCGCAATAGATTATCTAACTAGACAATAGATAATATATTAATAATTGCAATTTCCAAAAATTACTCATTATATTTCTCGACAAAGTTCACGAAAATGTTAACAAGCGATAGAAGTTAATAGTCTTTAAATATCACGGTGTGGTCCATCTGTGATGAGTTGACAAAATGTCGAGAAAATTTGAATCTGCAATTACCAACTGGCGTCTGTTGGTTTAATTAATGAGAGTGACTTGTGCAATGCGGCTCGGATATTGGTAATGTTCCAGATTTTAACGAATCATCATCATGTCTGCCCCAAAAACACACACAGCGACAGACTTACATGTACATATATATATATGTACATATATTTACTGTCACTTAGCCATTAGCGGCTCTCTGGATTTGTGGAAACTCTCAGGATTCAAGTTATGCACAAATGACAGACTGTCCCCGGCGTAATGTGCAATGCCAACAATGATAAAAACAAAGCCAAGCAAATCACGCAACCAACTGCCATGTGGAAATAATAATTGAAAAATACCCCTCCCCACCCGACTCCATCACTTCCTTTCAATGTCATCCCCTCGCTCCACGCCCCTGTGTATGACAATCATCAATCATTTTAGGTGTTGTTGCTGTTGCGTGATGTTTGACCCGAAGGCGAGTGGGGAAAGCACAGGGACGGTGTGTGTGTGGGGGGGGGGAGGGTGGACACGAATGTGGGACACTCACCAGGGCTTCAGGTCATCCAGTTTCAGGGCAGCACAAATTAGCGTGCCCCTGTACTGACAATGTACTTCTCGGAGCGAGGGGTGCCTCAAAATTGACAGAAGAAGCAAGTGCATAAAAACAAAGAACACAAAAAATACATGAGGGAGCTGTGATTAAATGAGAAGACCAAGTCGTATATTCGCATTCTTCCTGTTGCTTTGTCACTAGCGTGATGTAGATAATTATATTCAGTAGAAAATGGGCGGAAAGTATTCAATTGTTAGAATATTTATAAGATCTCTAAGTTTCTGAGCTAGTTTACGCAAATCTTATCATAATTACACAAATAAACCAAATTTAGATGCTGAATCTATAGATCAAATAGACATTAGGTTTTCAAAAAGTTATTAGTAGTAAAGGATTTAAAAAAAATATTTAAGATGCTTAATCAAAATATCGAAAATAAATTTAATTTTCGAAAACAAGAAAAATTTGTATCTATGTTAAAAAACAATTATATTGTGCTTTTTTTCAAACTCATAACTGATTTTAGAGAAAATTAAAAATTCAATCAATTAAAAATTGGCATTTAAATAGACATAAATATAATATAAGTTATGAGGACTCATATATAAAAATTCTAATCAGGCGAGACAACATTCTATGTGCTCTATGGGAAACAGTTTCCTAAATAAATATATATATATTCCCACAGAATCTCATTTGAAAATTCCATGTTATATACAAAATTATCTAAAAACCAGTACCTTGAACATTTTAAAATGTATTCTTCCCAGTATAAATTTTCCCTTTCCTTTCGATTCCATTCAAAAATTGCGTTCACTTGCAAGGGAATGTGAAAAATTCTGCAAAGCTTCAATGATTGTGCATTAGTTAATTCTCTGCTTTCACTTGCTACATTTTTATTTTTATTTTCGTTTTCATTTCTGTTTTTGTATTTTTTGTTTTTTGTTTTATGAGGCTCTTCCGAGTTGACTTCTAATTGAAAAGAGGTTGAACAAATAAACACAAATCGTAATAAAAGTTTATATGCAATAAATATTTTGTTGGTTACAGCGAGAGTCGAGAGCGCAGTTTGCTGCTTTTGAATTTTTCATTTGGAAAAATAAAATTGAAAATTCAATTTCGCAATCATTTTGGCACCCCCCAGACACCGACCAACACCCGCTATTACCGCTATCCTTCCCCCTTGGCCCACAAGTTGCTCGCTACCCTTGCTGGAGATTAAAAACGACAAACTCCTGACGACAGACTGAGCCTGTTGTAGTCCTCTCACCCCCATCCCCATACCCATCCACATCCCCATCCCCTTCCATTCGAGGTAGTCCCGCCGTCGACGACGACATTCGGGAGTCACGTGATGGGTTGAGTATTTGTTGGTGGTTGTGGATCTGGAGCTGGACCTGGACCTGGTACAGCGACTGCTCCTGGCCGGATTCATTAGGACGGCGGATAGTAATTGCCGGGACTTGAAAGTTTGCCCGGTTAGATTTGGATTCATCCAAAGCCAAAGCCGAAGCCGAAGCTGAAGCTGTAGCTGCAACTCGGACTATCCGTAATAATAATTAAAATATAAAAAAAAGTTTCTGACAGCAAAAACAAGACAAAACAAAAAAAACGAGAAGACAACAACAGAAAGGGTGGCAGCCCTGGGACTTAAAGACAAAGACCCTTTTAAAGAGTTGCCATTTGTTGAATGGATTCCCAAATAAGTACAGGTTATGCTTTCAGGCTGGGGCATTATTAATTAACCCGTTGTTAGCCCATAGCGTTCTCATTTGTGCTAGCTATTTTTTAAATTATGCACCTATTAATGTTTAAAGCGCATAGACCCAAATATGTCCAAGTCCCACAGTCCACACTCCTTCCACCCTCCCCCCGAATGGGCCATCAAATTTTATGTGGATGCACAAAACCGTTGTCAAGGAATTATGGCCCACTCACTAAGGGGTCAACGTGCTCATAAATATTTGCATAATTATGTAACCCAACTATAAGCAAAATATTAGATGAAAACCCACTAAGCCTTAAATGATAATACAAATTCACAAAATCTATTTTTTAAATGAGTCGCAAAGATTGGAGAAGCCTAAAGATTTTATCGTAATTGCTCAAGAAAGAAATATTTTACTTTACCTTAAAATATCTCCAAGAAATTTGAAGCTGAAACTAATTTAACACATAGAGTGCAAATTCTGGTAGAAAAAAAAGGAGGAATTTAATGACTTTAAAAATACTAAAGGTATATGAAATAGCCCCCAAAGAAATTTATATAATAAGTATTAAGAAAATGAATTTGTGACTGAAAACCAACAGAACAAATCTAAAACATGTGTCAAATATTATATAGAAACTGCCATAAATTAAGTAAGCTCAAAAATTAACCTAACTCTTAATTATGACGAATTTAAAAACGGCCGAGCATCATTTAATAGATATTGTTTATTGAAAATAAATGTTTTAATTGAAAATAAAACAATTTATGAATTGCCGAAACATTATTGAAAAACTATAAAATCTTAAGCAGTCAACTAAAATTCAAAGTCTTAATAATAAAATAGCTCGTAAAATTGAAAAGCAAACTGAAACTGATGCTAAGCCAATTTCGAGGAACTTACGAACAATCGAAATGAGGAAAATCTCAAACTCAATGAACTCAAAGAGTGAAATAAAATTTGGAATTTCGAACACGAGTAAGTTGTCTCTGTGAGTTCATGAGCACACAATAAGGTGCTGTTTAGGCCAAAACTAAACACGAGCACGCAGAGAGAGAGGGAGAGAGAGCGTGAGAGACAGAGACAGTTAGTAAGTTTATTTGTCCAATAAATGTTCTATAGAGTTAATCACAGTGTGTATGTGTGTGTGTTTGTGTTTGTGTGTGTGTGTGTGTGTGTGTGTGTGTGGAGCAAAGTTTTGTGTTGAAGCATTCAACCACAAAAGACAACCACCATAGAGTTGAAGGCAGTTAAGGAAACGTTTTCAATTAAGGCGAAATACCTTAAGGTAATGTTGAAATCACTTAAAGAAATGATAATCACTTTGTACACACACGTTTAACTCCTCGGGGCTGCTCACTTTTGGTCTCAGCTAATACTACTAATACTCGTACTACCGAAGGGAGCCAGAATCGAGTCGAGTCCTTGAGTCCTTCTCGTCCTTGTCGTCCTTGTCGTCGTCTTTGTCTAAGTCAGTTCAGTTCTGGTTTTTGGGCTGTTCAGTTCACTTGTTTTTGTAGTGGATTAACCCAAGCAAAAGAAATAAATTCACCTGCAGATGCTGACGAGTACCTTGGCGAGTGTGGATAGCCCACAACCCCCTGTTGCCTACCCCCCCCCGCATTCCTCCCATCCCCTTTACTACCCCCTTAGCCTGCTGAATACACACACACACACATACATACATATGTATGAGTAGGCAATGTGGCTCGGAAGAGGGGGAACTGAAGGAGGCGGCAGGGGGCAGCTGGTGTTTGCTCTGGGCTTCTGGGGAGATTGGAGAGAGTTAAACAGGATACGGGGCACTTTTCCGGTAAGCTCTTTTGCCAAAAGGAAAAAGGTAATTTAGTAAATAATAGGGTCAAAAGACAAATATTGTTGTGGGTTCGCTTTCGGCGTGTTTTGTGCGTGGAAAGCGTGTATAAGTTACTTTGAAGCAATTGAGTACGATTAACTGGCAAAGCAAGTAGCATGCCACATATTGAATCCACCTTACCACCCTTCACCTCAACCCATCACGTCGTATCTACCCGGTCCACATTTAAATCAACATATGTGCAAAGGCATTTCTACATTTTTCGGATCTACCCCAAGCATTTTCACTGTCAATTTGAATAATGTTTTCACAATTTGTCAAGTTGTATCATGTGCAGAGTTGGCAAAGCGAGCAACGACTACTAGATACCCTATACTCGAAAACAAATTCTTCTTTATTCATTAGATTTCAATGTCATTTGCTTTATCGACTTTAATGAATAAAAATTTAAAATCAATTCGTCAACTGAATATTATTTATTATACTAAAATCTTTAATTAAAAAATATATATAAAAATATTAATTGATAAAGATTTTTAGCTTTTGATAATTTTAATGTTTACTTGTTATCTAAGAGCGCCAAAATGTTTGCTATGAAAATTTTAAATAAATTATTTTGTTTTTTGAACATCACATTTATTAGATTTATTTAATTGCAAAGATGAAGATAAAATCAAAACTAAAAAATATTGATAATTCCTCATCGATTGATTAGGGAACTAAAGACTTAGTATGAATCTATTTAATTGATATGGAATTTAAAGTTAACTCTCTCATCGATTACTTAGGGAACTAGAGACTTATACTTTCTTTGGTCTCAATCTATTTATTTGTTATCGAATTTAAAATTAACTCTCTCTGCAGTTGCCATTTAAGTATATTTTCGAATTTTAAATATTTACCCATTAATGAGTTGAACGAGAGCAAATATCGATAAGTTATCGAATTAAAAATTTACGCTTTCTATAGTTTTTATCCTATAAATTTAAGTCGAAATTCGCGTATATGTAGAGTCTCGAATTTGCGATATTTTCAAGTCATAATCGAATTGATAGTGAACTGACAATAGCAATAAGTAGGCATCGATAAGTTATCGAGTTTAATAATTCACTTTTTTATATTTTCATTGAGCCATATGTTGTATTTGTAAAATTCGAAAATATGTTCAAGATATTTGCAAGTAAGATTCGAATCAAAAGCGAGCTGACAAAATCCTACATCCATTAATTAGTTATTGAACCTTAGGGCATAATTTTCATTACTTATCGAGCTCACTTTCCCCACTCTCTACTATTCATTTGCCTTAGAATTGCATCTTTATTGATAGTACAAATAACTCTCAGACTTAGACTCGTCAGACTTCGCCTTGGGAAATGTCTCTACAAGATTTAGTACATAAATATACGTATTTATCCAAGTGACTCGCAGTAATTTTTAATAAAACAGAGTAATGTTTAAAAGTAATATTTTGTTTTCCTGCTCCAAAATCTTTTTTCTTTTTTTTTCTCATTTTTGTTGGTTGTGTTTTCAAATATTTTGTTAATGCAAGATTTTGTGGCTTTTAGACGGTCCCCAGTGCTGGACGTCATAAACTTGTTGGCGCGGGAAGGTGGAACGCTATGGACAAAACTTGTTCTTTGATGCACCATTTCGTTTTTTTTTTTGAAATTCTACAAGGAATGGGGGAGGGAGTGTGGTAACTACCAACGGGAATGGTGCGACGGACATTAAGTAGTAGAATGTTGTCTTTATAACACTGTGAACACAAACAAAGAAAAGGTCACAGCATGCCTTCAGCACAACAACAACGACAACAACAAGTCGAGGAAAACTTGACTCACCCCGCAGCAACAATTTTTCAATAAATTAGGTTTCTTTACAGATTCCGTCGTCTCAGTATCCATTTAAGTCCTCGCGACGGCATGCGGCAAAAGCAATTCACCCCATATTTGTTTTGGCTTTTGTGTACGCAAACGAGGGCGAAACTTTTAGCGGCATCTTCCCATCCCCTCCCCTCCCCACCCCTCTCTGCCTGTTTTTTTTTGGAACTTGCCGGATCTTAGGTCCAGGTCAAGTCCGAGGGCCGCGAGCCAAATATGCTTTTTGCCGCTTCTGCTTCTGGAGCAGTCGCTGATTTATGTTCTTTTTAATGTGGCCAAAGTAAATGTCATTTAATTACACCCGATTTAATGGAATTTTACGCATTATCGGTAAATTTTTTGGAAAACTTCTTCCTCTTCGTAGCCTTTGGGCCTTTTAGCAAGTCAACTCAGCGCCCTCTCCTCGCGTTGTTTGTCTAGGTGAGGGGAACTGGGCCGACAGTCAAATCGTAAGCCACAACCAGATGCGACATACTACATCAAAGGAATTCCCTGCATTTTTATGTAAAATAAAAACTGAACAAAATCCCAGAAAAATCTCAGAACTACAGAATTGTTTGTACATAGGCCAAAAAAAAAACAGATGAAACATATAATCTTTTTTTGTTCATCATATTATTTATTATTATGCTTAATTTACGAAAAGTTGTTTTTTGCTATTGATAGATTTCACAGATTTCGACTCTTCTCATGAACGCAATATATATATTTTTTAATATTTATGCGATAATCTCTATTGCTTTTAATGCTCGATCAAATTTCAATTTGATTACTTTTTTACAGTTGAATTGTGAGGAAAGTGATGATGATTTTTGAATAAATACATCAACAAATTAATACGAATTGAACTATGATAACTTCCGATACAGCTGTAATCTGATAATAACACATCGTTATTACATGAATAAAATTTAATTACTCACGTTTTCATAAAATTGCTTAAGTGTAATTAAATTTTATAATTAAATATAATTATGTAATAAATATTATTAGGGTATAAAAGTATTTTTTGATAATAAGATAATAACTATTATTGAGTGACACAATAAATTCAAGTCCAAATTGTTAGTTTTATTTTTGATCACATGACTATCAAAAGAATCTATACTTTGCTACCTTTCGATAGTCTTACTAAATTGTACTAAATTAAGACTACTTGAGTTCTTTAATCATACCTCTCATATTTTATTATATTATAAATATTATTTTATTTTTATTCTAAACTAAGCGTATGGAAAAGCAACTCAACTTTGTATATATCATTTAATTTTATATTTAAGTATATCTTAACAAGTCGTCAAAGTGGGAAATTTTAAATACCTGACTTTTATGGCAATTGAAATCGTTCAGACAGCCGTCAGAGTTGCCAACTTCGCTGTGACAGCAATTTTCCCCATCAAGTGCTTAGCCCGAAATGGGGAAAAAAATCGGAAGAAATTAAAACATTTATCTTACTTGTAGCACATCCACTAACCTGTAGATGCCAAAGGAAATGATGGAAAAAATTGAGCAATTTTGTGGTCAAGGACCAAGGCTAATTAGAGCTGACAGTAGGTGACTAATCTGTAATATTACGAAAATCGCTGGAAAATGCGAAAAGAAAATGGGAGCGAAAGTAAAGGAAAACAACCAAAAAAAATCATTTCACAGCACATGGCATGGTCACATCTGTCCCAGAGTCAGGATAAAATTGCTTTACTTTCGACGATGTTAGTGTATGGAGGGTGAATTGCATATTTCAACGGGGCAATATTTTCCAGCAAATATCCAGATATCCCAGTTCAAGCCGAGGGGCGGCGGGACTAAGGGGGGGACGGGTGTGGTTTGCACAGAAACAGCATTAAAAAGCCTTGTCCCAAGCTGTTGGGAAGGAAGGTAATTGCTATAAAATTGCTTTGTAATTGCTTACTAGAAACAAATAGCCGTCACATTAATAAAAACAAAAAAGTAAAAATGCGGTCTTTTAAAGTAAAGAACCCCCCTCCCACGGCATTTCCCCAACCCCCTCGACCCGACATGGTGACGCTGACGTGGGTCTAACACTTCGACTACCCTGTCGGGTGTGCCAATTTCCAACTCTCCCCCTTCGACTCAAGAGACGGAGGGAGGGAAAGAGAGAGAGAGAGAGAGAGAGAGAACCGCTTTATTTAATTAGACGCTCACAAACCAATTAATCAATTTTGGGGTTCCTGCTCCCGTTTTCGCTGTCCTTACTCATTCCGATTCCTCATCCATTTCTATTGCAATTACCGTTCTCCACTCTTCATTTAGCCAGGTCAACCCCGGGCTATGTTCTCTTGTCTCTTGTATCCTGTCTATTGTCTATTGTCTATTGTCTATTGTCAATGTCAAATTATGTACACTTTTATGCTAAAATTAAGTAATGCTGCGGCAACTTCGCTCAGAGTACAAAATATTTGTACCATCATAATACCTAACAAAACAACAAAAGTAAAAGAGGAAATTCCGGAAAGAAAGAAAAAACAAAATAAATAAATAAAATCCTGTTAAGACCATTTATCACCCGACAATTTGTTGTGAGCCCAATTTTGTTGTTGCCGTTGACGTGATATTATTTACAGAGGACTGATTTCACCCTCTTGAATTGTTAACCGCATTTACGTAAAGTTCAACTACGTGTTGTTACGCCTAAAATATTTACACAATCCCAACACAGCACAATCACTCGGAATCGCGCTGCCTTCTGATTAAAAATAACTTAAAAATTAATTACAATTGATAAATCTGTCGGCAAGTTTACATTTGCCACGGTTATTTTATATCATTACACAAACTCGTATATAAAAATTCATATTTTTTAATTCAACATTTTCCTTAACTCAATTAAATTCCAAACATAGCTGTTAATTCCTTGAAAGTTTAACGAACCTTCAATATCGACAGTCTTTCAATAATTAAGTGTTGGAAAAGAGAGAAAAATTAAAATTGTTTGTCGAATTTTTATAGAATTTTAATGTCAAAAATGTTGTAAGACTACAGGATAAAAAATCATAATTTTCGTGATTTGTATCAGTCATAATATAAAAACGTTGTTTTGTTTTTTTTTTCTCTTAATTGCTTTTAATCCTTTCCTTATACTATACATTATAAGCCAAAAACTTATCCCCGAGAAATCGGTACAGTGACTAAATGAACAAATCTAATAGAAATAATAACCGAAAACTAGTTGAACTTTCATATATGCAATTGAATCTTTATCTTTATATTCATATTTATGTTTATGTTTATCTTTACGTTTATGTTTGGTATGTTTATGGGCACGCATAGCAAATGAGCAAGCAAAATTGTTGCGAAAATTAAATCTTATTGTTTATTAAAGTACCCAAGGAAATTTCCTAAGGGAGCCTTAGCATGTGTCGCCTGAATGAAACGGCATTTGAGCCTCATGTGTGTGTCAGTGGGCGGAGAGGGGGCGTAAATATAATTTGTATGTGTTATATTCAGCTTAATGTGTAACTGGCAATTTGTGTGCAATAATACACTGTACTACATGGTGGATGGTTGTCGAGTGTAGACAATAAAATATGCAGCACAAGTGTAAATGAAATGTTCAAGGTGAGCGGGCGCCAAAAAGCGAAATTTGCATATTAAAAATTTAGCACATGCACTTTACCAGTGGCGTAGCCCCCAGTCCCCCAGTCTAAAGGGGGGGGGGGGGGGTAAACTGGGCAATAAATGCGTGTAGTCAATGCTAATGTGGCCATTACCATCGTGTGAAATTCATGATCTCATGCAAATTCACACAATCCGCATGCCACGCACACATCCGGCTGATAAAATTTGCAACTTTTGGTGACAAGCGATGGGAGACGGCAAGCAGAAAGGTGAGTGAAAGGCCGTTTGGGGGGAGAGGCAAATGTGGGAGCCATCTGATGGCAAGTGGCCTGTGGCAATGCCAGCCGCAGTGAAGGTGTCATAAAAATCCTATTATGCACATTACAATATCAAAAGAACAGGAAGAACAGCAATGGATGCCACACGCAATCCCATGAGGAAATGCGATGCGTAAAATGCGAATGCGAATGCGAATGCCAATGCCAATGCGACCAACGACCAAAGCAAAGGGCGCAAAAATCAAGGGGACCCTGGCGACAGGGGGGAAGATGAGTTTGAGTGAAGGCGGAGGCGGTGGCGGTGGCGTATGCGGGAAGCGGTGAATAAAAACGGTAAATGGTAACAAAGAGCCACCAGGCACAACCTGAGCTGCTTTACGTGGGTTGCCACCAAAGTTCGAGACAATCAATCAATCAATCAATGCTGCAAAACTCGACAATTTTGGAAAACATTCGATTCTATAGGTGTCAATTTTGAAGCCTGGATTTATTTCAATATTTTTATTTGACTCCTAGTCGATGCTTATAAATTAATGCGCTAGTCACAAAGCAAAAAATTTAAATTACTTGCAAAAACTTCAGTTTTTCTTATTAACAAGGGATTTAGTTTTAAGGAACAACTTTATAATTTTTAAAAATCGGCTAATCAACTGTGATTCAGTTACCCAAAATATGTATATGCTAGCAGCTGATAAAGTTCAAAGAAAGGCGCTGATAGTTGTTTTACTTGCGAAATAGTTAAAAATAAAAACTATGACTTTGTGTATATCTCTTTTTAACTTCACTGCAGAACCAGATTCTTAAAAATCATCTAAAACTTGTCAAATTCTATTCCATATTATTTAATAAAACAGAGACTTTACCTATAAAATTTAAAATATACTTTCTTGACTTTATACATCTGAGATTGATGATAATCAGTACTTACCAAAGTATATAAAGAAATCGATAACACTACCCCTATTATCAATGTATATTTTATTTCAAAAGTTCCACCTGTGATGAATGTTGTGGCTGTTGCTTTCCATAGATATACAAATAAATCAATAACACATCCTTGACTGCGTTCTTCTGTAATTTAAATAGTCGTAAATTTTTTCAACTTCCAGCTACCTCTTTTAAACTGCATTACTTTGTTTAAAAATTATCGTTAAGTTCTCACAACTTACTTGCCAACCCTCGTACATTTTTCAGCGCATTTGCCAACTTAATGCTAGCCTTAAGCAGCATTTTCATGCTTACAGGGTATATGCAGAAAATGTGTTGCTCAACTGTTGCAACTATTGAGGCAACCCTCGGACAGACACATCCCTCGACATTGTCTTCTGACGGATATGCCGTAATAAAATGAAGCAACCAGAAGATTTTTAATAAATTTGCAAGCAAATCAACCACTGCCCAAAAAGGTGTCCTGACTGCGGTGCCAACGACGATGCCACCGATGCCACTGATGATGCCACATCGACCAGGCACCAGTAGCAACAACAACAACAACTGTAGCAGCAACAGAAGCCAATGGCAAAGTTAAGGCCAAAAGCATCAGCAACAACACCCAAAGCGACATAAATTATGACAAAATATGAACCATTGAACGAGCCAAGGACCACGGGGGCCTTACATCCGGCAGGGGAAAGGAGAAGGATGAGGAGGAGGAGGAGGAGGAAGAGGAAGATGAAGATGAAGAGGGGATGGGGGATGCGTACGCAGAGGGTGCGTATTTTATGCTCTGGGTGCCGCGAAAAAGTGGCAAAACATAAAAGCGAGCAGCATGAAGCGCATAATAAGCAAATTATAGAACGTTTAGAAAGGACAAACCCCGTCTTCCGGCCTCCTCAACCCCCTCGGCCACCCACCCCTACCAGAGTTCAAGGCAAACATCGAGCGACGTAGACTTTTCATCATTATGGGCAGAAGAAAACGTCTTCTGGTTTTTGGGCAATGCAAATTTACATTTATTTAAGCAACAAAACACAGGCCTATTGTGGAGGGGGAACTTCTAAAATATGGGCGTGGTAGAAGGGAGGGAAGGGAGGCATACAATAAATTGTTCTATTACTTACATCTACATCGCAAAAAAGCGGTAAACACACAACAAATTTTGATAACCCAGCGTAATTTTCAAATTACTGAAGAACTGAAATGCAGACTCAATATATACCAAACCTCTTTATAACAGTTGTACCTCACTAAGAAGCACCACACATATTTGTCACAAATTTTTCAGGCTTAAAAACCTGTTTAAAATTAAAATAAAAAGTAAAATTAAAGTAAGAATTGATCAATTTATTGAAAAAGATCACTTCTTATCAATTGAAGGATAAAAATGTTTACAATAGATAAAACTATAACTTATGCTATGACTACTTATTAGAGATGGGCACGGGCCTGTGCGGGCTTCGTGTCCCGCGGGCCTCTTCAATAAATCCCCGGGCTTTGTGCATGAAAATCGAAACGGGCTTTTTTTCGTGCGGGCCCAGGCCTATGCCAAATGACCGGAGGCCCGGTAGGCCCGAAAAGTGACGATTTAAAATATATTTTAATATCGATTGGTAAAAATATTTATAAAATTCACTGCTATATTATTTACACATCCCTTTTGTCGATATGACACTTTTCGATAAGTTTGTCACGTGTGTTTTTAAGAAGAAGAAGGCGACAAAGCGGCTAAATGATTAAGAAAAAAAATTAAATTTTTTTTCTATAGCAATATCGGGCCGGGCCGGGCCTTCAAAGGGAAGCCCGTGCCCATCTCTACTACCTATATAACTTTGGAGAACTGGTCCGTCTTCTTCAGGAATTATTTCAGCTCTCAATCTCTCATATTTTCCCGCTAAACTTTTAACTAAAGCCATGTCTATATGAAAAAAAACATTAAAACATATATTAATATTGTAAAGCACGAACTGAATTTAAATTTTAAAGTCCTTGATTTTAGCATGTTCTTTTAGGCACGGATTCAGGATGTTTTTGTTAAATTAACACGAATTGCGGATAAAATGGTATCCAATCAGCATTAAAATAGTCAATAACACCTCAAACATTTGAATTCACTGAACAAATTCTTAAAGTGCCCCGATAATAATAATATTCGAGGAGAAGAAATTTAAAAATCTTTCTCGAGTCAAGTATTTCGTACTTGGCTTAAGAAAACCCGGGCTTACCGAAAATCCGGGATTATGTACCGATAATGTTCGAAAAGAATTAAATTACTTAATCTTTTTATTGAATATACAAATGTTTTTTTTTTGTAATTTTAGAACTTAAGAATACCACTAATATGTGAAATGTAAGTGGATGCCATTGATCTCATACTATCAATTCTATTCGATTCTATATATCGATTTCATGGCCAATAAATAAGCTAATTTTCTATACACCAGCTGCGACCACTGTCCAGTATCCAGAATCCACTTCCCACGTGCCTTTCCACCATAAACCGTAAGCCATAAACTATACATAAATGTAACACACACATTTTCATATTAACATATTTTCAGCTGAAAACAATAACAACTACGTGCCAATAAAATGTAAATGTGATTTGCGAGTGTCCAAAAAGGCTAAGAATCCTTTCGATATAAATTTCAGACCAGCTGAGTTTTCGTTCCATTCCCAATTTCAACTAGGGTATATTAGCTAATGCACTCGGTTGGTTGACGAAAGACTTGACTTTAATTTTGCAATGAAAAACTTCTGTTTCATACTCTTTTCCTAACTTCTATTTTCCTAACTCTATTTTAAATCCACAAGCTAGAAAATAAATTTCTCGTTATTAAAGTATTTTGTTTACAACTTTAATAAAATCAGAGCATATTGAAGAATATAGGAAAACGATAAAGTAAACTGTTTTTTTTTATGAAATAATTTAGTCAATGCCTTAAAATTAAATTTCAAACTGTTCTCAATTTTATAGTAATAAAAAAAAATTAGTAATAAAAAATTATTTAGTGAGCTAGAGTTATTTTTTATTTAAAAATGTTTTTCAATCAAACTTTTAAGAACTTAAAGCAACTACAAATGAACTAAATACTATTTAACACAAATAATAATTCAATGATATCATATCTCAAATTCAATTACCAATTAACACGAAACGCTCTCAGAAGATAGCGTATCCCCAAGTTCAAATTCGATCCAATTTTCACTTTTTTGATAATTTAATTTATTTAAACTTTCTTTTTTTATCGAGCTGCATATAAATTCATAAAGTGGAATTGATGGGTTCGCAACTATGTATAATAAATTGAAAAGAATCCCTTAAAAATGGTATAAAAAATGGTTACGACCATAATACCCCCCTCCGAACGTTCCAATAGGGCTTTACCTTTAACCTTAGCGTGAGGTTGAGGTTGAGTTTGAGGTTCACTTTCCAATATCCCATCGATGTGGATGTGCTGCGAATACTAAACATTTTGGTTTTGGCCTGAGATTCCGTTTTTGGCAAGATTTATACTTAACGGCAAGGTGCCACCCGCCCCCCCCCCTGCCTTCATATTCTTCCCCGGCCGACATATCGACGAGACGTGTGTGCGGACAGAATGGCAGAAGCTCAGGAGTATGGGAGAAAGGAAGCTAAGTGACCAACGGGACTCATCCCCAGGGTGTCGTAATTTTCGAGATATGAATGTAAAACAATTTTTGGCGCTTCGAAACTGTCGAGTGTGCGTTACTTTTTAATTTGTTACCCTCAATGGAACTGGTCAAAGCCAGAAATCGATATGCCATTTAATGCATAAATTTATATATCCCATAGATTAGTGATCTAAATACAAACAGTGAATCGAGTATAGTAAGTCTGAAAATCGACAACAACAAACAAAGAATCGTGATGACGGTATATCTTCAAAATAATACCGATATATCGAGATTTCCTAAGAAAAAATTCAAAAGAATACGTAATAATAAATGCTAGGTCGAAAATCAATTCAAAATTTCAACTATCATATTTTAGATCCAAAATAAAATAATTCACTATTCATTTAAATTGACAATTTGAACATTGAATTAAACTACGATAAAATAAGTTCAGTGAGTTGTCGATTTTCATTAAAATCGATTTAGTTAACTTAATTGATAGTTTAAAAAGTTATCGAGTCAAAATTAAGTTGTCAATTTCTCAATGTGTATTTACATGTATATTTTACACTTATAAATAAATGTACGTATATATCTATAACTAGTGTAGAGATCTTAGAATATATACAAGCTGCCTTATGCAAATGTTTGTGCAATCATTACACAAATTGTTTCTCTATCAGTCGCATGA
Source organism: Drosophila rellima (assembly GCA_035043635.1). Classification (NCBI taxonomy): domain Eukaryota; kingdom Metazoa; phylum Arthropoda; class Insecta; order Diptera; family Drosophilidae; genus Drosophila; species Drosophila rellima. Next base: position 1,663,170 of record JAWNMV010000257.1, on the reverse strand, counting down.
ATCGAAAGCAAAGAAAACAATTACCAAGACAGAGGCGTGGGCGTGGGCGAGGAGGGGATGGGAAATGGAATTCCTGAGCAGAGTCACGTGACCCAAAAATCACAATAAATCCGTTAAAAGTCCACGGAAAATTTCAATAAACATCAACTGCTTTGCCTTTGTGAAGCGGATACGCTTTTCGTATGACTTTTCCCTCTCATCAGATACAGTCCGCTTGTCCCTCTGTCCGTCTATCCGTCCGTTTGTCTGTCCGTCCTTCCGGCGCCTGGGCTGGCACATTATTAACTTGTCATACAAAGATAAAAATTTATCAGCCTAGATGCGTGCGCCGTGTTACTTCACAGCGTGGGCTCAACATGAACGTCGACAACATTCCCAAACCCCACCCTAAACCACCCCACCCCAACCCAAACCCAAACCCAACCCAACCCAAACCAAACCAAACCAAACCAACCCATCCCAAATACAGGACCAACCCAAGTGAAAACCCAGCTCAGTTGATGGCCGAGACGACGCGACACGACGCGACCCGCTGAAAAGATGAAAAATTACTATAAAACGTTTTGTGGCATTTTAATGTCCACAAAACTCGTGTTTTCCTCCTTTATGAAAAATTCAAACGAAAAGCCAAAGCCAAAGCAAAACACGGCGGACACTCTGATCCCAAGCATTAAAACCGCCTTGGAGCCACATTTCCAACCACAAATCTTTCTATACATAAATATTTGCCAACTAATTTTCATATTATTATTATTTTGTTTGAACTAAAAACAAGTTTTTTTTATTAATTCTATCCATAGCGGAAAACAATTTACTTAGAAAACTCTTTTGGAAACATTAGCTTAAGTTTTTTTTTTTTAAATAATTCGTTATGAGCTTTCGGTTAGAATCGAAATAATAAATAAATAATTATTCAAAAAAAGGTTCAGGCATTTAGGTGGAATATAGGCTGTTAAATTTAGCACGACTTAACTTCATATTTAGATGATTCTACTCAAACTTATTATAAAAGCTAAATTCCAAACATGTCTGGATAGTTAAGAGTATAACATTAAATATTGTAACTTGTTCTCCAAAATTATTCGATACGTTTGATTTCAGAAAAAATAAAAAAAAACTGCATAGTTAACAGTCTAGAACTTTCGTTTATATCCAATCGATTTCAAACTCATTTTCAAAAATGTTTTCCAGAAATAGCTCGATGCGTGTTTTTTGGGCGATTCTAAAAAGTGCACCTTCTTCCGGGGGAATTCGGCTGATTACGAATCTACTACAGGTTAACTTTTTCTTAATATCCGATCGATGTGAAACTCATTTTTAGAGTTCTACATAGTAAATCAATTGGGAAATTAAATTAAAATAAATTAAATCGGTATTTTTGTAATTATTTAAAATTTCGAATTAAAATTGTTATTTATTGCAAATTATTTAGTCTTGTTTCAAGCTCAAATCTAATGAAATTTTGCCTGATATGAATAAAAATAATTCTTGGTTTCCTTTATTTTTCAGAGTTTTTGAGTTCTTAACCGATTTCCAAAGTAAGTCATTTAATGAGAAATAATGCACAGTATTTAATTATGTAGATGAATGCATTAAGTGGATGCTGAGAGCATATTGAAATGTGAGTGCAACCATCGGGAATAATCCGTATATATGATAGCTAATAAATCACGTCTAGATGTTGACACATATTGTTCGGGAATACATAATTAGCCATTGTCCTTTATTGTTTCTTCGTTTTGCATTGCAATTAAGTCGAATCTGAGAATACTAAATACCTAAGACAATTCCCGTTAAAATGGCCCCCCAAACAAAAAAAAAAAAAAAGAAAGGTAGCATACCACTTGACCAGTGCTTGCCACAAAATGGCAACTCCACTTCATTTGTATGGACGACATGCAACTTTTGGCGTCAAGTCGATGAGTCTGAAGTTGCCTCTAGGCCAATAAAAGGGGCTAAAATCAGGAGCATTATTCATTAGTCGATGGCAGTCCAATAATTTTCTATACAAACAAAATGTGAGAGCATCATACACTGATAAAAAAATATTCATTTTAATTCTGAAAATAAAAGAGAGCATCTTAATTGTAAGATTGTGTTATTTTTAATATTTCTCTTTAAGTTGTTTTAGTAAAAAAAAGCCATTCTCGCTGCTCCCAAAACTAAGCAACAAATGCTTTTAAATAAATTTAAAAAAAAAACCATTTATTGAATTATAATAAACTATATTTTAAATATAAAAAATGCAGAGTATAACTTTAAAATATATATACAAAATATGTAAAAATAATAATTTTGTTGAAACTATAATAAAGTTATATGGAAGTTGATTTTGGCGATTTTTCTAATGCATTTAAAAAAATGAAATGAATGTTCTTGATTTAGTAAACGGTTTTATTTTTATCAGTGTGAGTGTGCACATGTGTGTGTGTGTGTTTTTATGTGTGTTGGCCATTTAAAGAGCAAAGACGCCTGTTACATTTTGATTGAACTCATTGAATGCGTAGTTTTTGTGTAGAGACTTTCGCTTAATTGACACCCACAGTTTTATCTGTGGGAAAACTAATTTCATAGGCGTGCTGCTCTTACCCCCCGTCCATCACACGCACACACACACACGCATCGTTACACACACACACACATATGTTGTGTTAAAAGTGCGTTCGATTGTCTGTGTTTGGTCGGTGCTGTGCCTGCGTTTGCTGATAAGCATTTCATGTCACATCCTTAAGGACCTTTGTGCGCTACACACAGACATCACAGTTCACATGCTGTTTTGACCCCCTGACCCCCTGACCCCCTGACCCCCTTGCCCCCCTTGCAGGCAGTGCCCCTACCTCCCTGTCATCGTTACTGTCACCGTCAGCCAGCGCTTAAGATTGCTTTCAACGTTCTTAATTGCTTTTTTTTTTCGTTGTGTGTGCGTGTGTGTTTGTATGTGTGAGTGTGTCGCATGTGTGTGTGTGTGTGTGTGTGTGTATTGCCATTCTTTTGATGTGTCGACTCGTAGCATGGCAAGCTTTTGTCATGGACATGGACTCTTCTTCAACATCGAAACGTGTTTCGTCCTCTGCGACCCCATTTTTTTTTCTCGCAGGAAGCGTTATTTCAATTTCCGCCTTTCCGTTTTCCTTTTCGCCAAACAGCCAGACACGCCATTATTGTTTGACGTGTCAATGTTAATGAGTCATTGTCCATTAAGTTTGCTCATTTCAAACGGGCAATTAAATTCGACTTTATTGCACTTCAACAATACGAGCATCGAAAGAAAAATTCCCAAAAACTGAACACTCTCCACATACAGATGGACACTAAAGCCGACATTGAAACCGCATCGAATCTCTGCTTTACTAGCTAGCCTACAACAACTACAACACACACCCACACACACACACACACTCAAACACGCACACTCTCTCTTACACACACCTCTAGCAATGTCCTCAACCACAAGTCTCAGCTGGAAATGGGAAAACTGAAGGCGTCTCAACTAAGTAGACCCATAAATCAGCATCTATCGCATAGATGTACATATGTACATACATATGTATATAGTACAACTAAATTATAGCTTCATCAAGCTAGAGTTTACTGTAGTTCTTACAACAATTCTTCAAGCAATTAAGTTTGTGATTAACCCTAAAGAAAAGCTGAAAGAACTTAGAAGACATTTCTATAAGTAGCTCTTATATCTTCAATCTTAGATTTCTATTTCAATATTCTAAGTATGACATTTTTGTCACTTTTTTCAAATTATATTTCGGACCATTTTACAATTTAATTTTAATAATTTTAATTTCAAACGCAATTTAAAATCAAATAAAAGATTTTAATTTCAAGTTTACAATTTCAACTTTAAGTGTTAGATTTCAATTTCGAAATTTTTTTTAACATTTCACATAGAGTTTTAAGCATTTTAGCTTTAATCAAATGTCAGTTTCTGATTTGAAGTTTCCCATTTCCAAATAAGATCTTTCTCAGACCTCAAATAGAAATAATATCGGAAAGTATTCCAATTTGAGGTAAATATAAACAGCTTAGGATTGTTTCAAAATCAAGTTAATCTTAAAAAGATAAGAATTTATAAGCCAAAAATGTTTATACTTTTGTATTATTTCAACGAGAAATGTTCATGATGATTAAATATATGTTATAAGCTATGATGTTATTTAAATATACAAAATTTCATAAAAATTCAACTCTTAAACACAGATTAAGAGAAAGTAAATTAAGTTAAATATGAAATGAATCAAATATCGAACATGATTTGAGACTCAAATGATTTGAGAGTTGTGTTCCCTATGGAAATTGGCAACCCTGGTATGTTTAAGCATGTCACATGTCAAGCAATGTGTGTGTGTGTGTGTGTGTGTGTGTGTGTGTGAATGTGCGTGAATGTGTGTGTATTGCCATAAATCAGCTGCAACGGGCAGCAAAATATGAAACATGGCAGCATAAATAATTAACAAACTTGGCTCAAATGATAAATTTTTTCGCAAACAAAGACGAAAGAGATAAGTTCGTTTAATATTTATGACAAAATACAAGCAGAGCGATAGAGTGAGAGAAGTAGAGAGGGCCAGAGTTCGAGTGAGAGGGAGAGGTAGATACCCCCTCCGACTTAATAAACTATATACACTTCATACATATTCAGAATGCCCTTGGCACTTGACACCAGCTTCGGGTTTTTGGCCTCGATAGTGGACAAAGGGAGGGAAGATACAGAGCGAGAGAGAGAGAGAGGGGGGAATCATTGGTCTTCGTGTTGTTGTGCTCTAATCAGAAGAGACTTCCATGCAGGAGGCTATTGTCAGTGATTTACGAGCTGCCCCAATCAGACGGGACAACAGGGACAACGGGGACAACAAGATACATCTACCATCATAATTCGTCATTGCATTTGATTTTATTTCGGCGTTATTTATTTGAATTATTTATTTATCCTATTATTCGTCTCCCTTGCTTGACTTGACAATATTACGAGTATGGGGCGAAACACGAGTGGCCGTATTATGTTTGTCCATATGTCCATTTGCGTGTCCCAATCCCATGACCACATCTACATCCATATCCATATCCATATCCATATACTTGTGCTTGGTATGGCTAACGCCAATCAATATTGTGGGCTGTATAAAGATTTATTGGTTTTGCATTTGACCAAAAACAACAACAACAAGAACACTCGCACACGCCCTTGCTCTTGCCCTTACCATTATCCCTTCTCTCTGTCTTCCCACTCCCGATTCTCTACACGCACATGCAGCAGCTGCAGGATTCGAAGGTTACCGTCGAACATTCCCCTTTCCCATATTCCCAATCAATTATGAAAGTCAAGCGACTGCACAGTGCTCAAAAGTGTTAAGCTAATAACACAACTTTCGCGTGTTGAGCAATTGTTCAAAATAGATTTATTAAAATATATTTATATAACAGAAATCTTAAAGAGAGACAAAATCGTCAGGGAAATTTACTATGTCATCTATGTTTTAAATTTAAAATTTGTATATTAAAATTTTTTACAATTAAATTGTATCTTTAAAAAATAATCGAATAAAACTTATTTACAGTGTTTAACAAATTTGCACAACTTTTGAAAGTTACTCAATTTTAAAATGGGCAGTAGCTATCAAGAATTTGAATTACATTTTGAAGTACACGTTTTTTAAAGATTTACAATTTTTCATATTAAAATCTGCAGAATTTTACAGTTACTTTACAATTTAAATTGACTTAAAAAAAATGGTCCTGCTAATAAAATTACTTAATAGGTTACAGAATCAGCCAAGTTATAAATAGGGAGTTGCTATAATGAATTTTAATTAACGAATCTAAAACTGTTTCAAATTTTGGATTTCTAAACATTTTAAAAATTTCTTTGTACTTTGAATTTTCATAAAGAAATTAAATTAAAAGAAATTATAAAAAAACTTATTTAAAATTATTCAATTAAAAAAAAGAAGAGAATCTAAAATTCATTCGTTAACAATTTTGAAATTAATCATTATATTTAAGTTTTAATTTAAAATTAAATTTTTGCTGTTATTAACATTAATTTTGTAATTTAATTATAAATTTTATTTATTGCAATCTCTGATGCAAAATTTTTACATTTTTTTCCTAATATTTTATACAAATTTGCATCGGATCTTAGAAGTGACTGGACGTCCGTTTTAAGCCATTAAAATATCTCATATCTATTTATTCGTCCTGTTTTTAATTCATACTGAAATTAGTAAAAGACAAGAAATAAAAGTCAACAAACCTTATATTTTCTTGGCACGATTCAAATTGCAGTTTTTCACTCTACAAAAAAACTTTTAAGCATTTGATTCTTGCGATTACAAAGTTCAGAGACGCGAAGTGTTTAATTAACACTATATGGATTATGCATATGCATATTCATAGTTAAATAATCGAATACACTCATATTCATTCAATCACAATACACAAATCCAAGCATTTGAGCATACGCTTAAAGTTTGTGGGATTCCCCTCATTGTTCGTACTAATTACAGAACGTGCAAATTTCATTTAACTATATGAGTGTCTGCGAGTGTGTAAGTTTGTGAATGTGTGTGTGTGTGAGTGTGTGTGGGAGTGTATTGTGTGTGTTGTGCTATTTGCAGCTGGTAAATAAACTTGCGTTGATTTGTAGAGTTGTGATAGAAAAGCGCATTAAACTTGCAGCAACCCACATAAATATAACTAGGGAACATTTAAGTACTCAACGATTACACACATTACACCCACTCACACACACACACACCCACACTCTCTCTCACTCACACACACACATACACTCGCTGACACACACTAATACATGATGTATGTACATAGGTATTTAATGGATGTCCCCGCGAATCTACGCCACGGCAATTATGCATGTAAGGTAAAGTCCCAGCTAGAGATAAGCGCGTGACACGAAAACGCACGTGACTCAGTAGCAAATATCGCATCAATTGACAATAATATAAGTACTCAGATATTTTCTAATTAAATCGGTAATTGTTTACTATATTCATAGACGTAGAATTAATAAAAAAAAGTTTCACGACTGAGAAATCACAAACACGAGGAACACTGATAAGAATTGAAGTCATTTTCTAAAATCAAGACTGTTTTCTTTTTTTTTAATTAAGCAAATTGAACCGTAAAAAATATATTATATACAATCTTAGAATCAAAATTTGTTCTCTTACTCGTATTTATTATAAAAATCTTTATAAACTATGGACACACTTTTTTGACGAATTGTCTTAAAACGTATATTTTTAGCACAATACTAAGAATTTTTATGTTGCTTATCTATGTTCTCTAATTTAAATGCGGAATGGGAGTTGGAAAATTCACCCCAAAAAAAAAGTGGAAAAATTTGTCCTTTTACTTTTTTAATTTTATTTTTAAAACTTTGTTTTCAAAAATTAAAAAATAAAAAAATGAGCATCGAAATCAGAATCCAAATCGGAAGTGACTGACAATATGAGCTAAGTGAATGGCAACAAAATAAGTTCCACACTCGAATGCCGCCCACAAGAGGTCATAAAAAGAACTTCATTTATTCGGAAAAGAAATAAATCTTTTAATGCACATCGGAGAGTCGTTATTCGGGCATTGTTTTCTCATTTGGCACAACACCTCCCAAAACATTACAACTCTCTGTCTGAACGAGAAGAAGGAGGAGGAGGTCATATGTCGTGCCATTTGGTCATCGATGGATCCCCAACGCTCAAAGCGCGTAAGGACAATTTTATCCAGTGGCCGAGCAAATGAACCGAGAATGAACCTTCCCTGTGTCCGAGTATTTCAATGATTCTAATTATGGAGCCGCCCTGGCGCAAAAGTTTCTTAAGTATCGCGTGCATCATTGTTATTGTTTTTGTTGTTGTCGTTTCGTTTTGGGTTTTCCTTATGCCTTTGCTTCCTCTTCATTCTGCTCTTCGTCGTTCTCTTGTTTGTGGAGCAAGCAAATTGCTTTGTTGTGTGTGTCCATCATGATGCTCAATGTCCTCTGTATATCCTGTGACCATTTTCAGTGTGTGGGCGGTACGCTCATTAGGTTTCCTGCCTGACCCCCGCCGCCCACCACCCACCACTCCCTAACCATTCATGGTCTGGCCAAAATGTCCCACAAGGGCAGGCAGTTGTCGCGTTCCTCCTGTTCAGCTTTATGTTATGTGTTTATATGCCCATTTGTATGTCCCTTCGTGTGTGCGTGTGTGCGTGTGCGTGTGTGTGTGTGACGGTGACCTGCGAAAATGTCTGTGTCAAGTTGTGAGTAATAATGCGGAAATGCCATAGAAAAGCGCAACCCAAAATAAGCTCGTAAATAGCCCAGAACGAAAGGGAATTCCAACACACGAATACTGAATACTCTAACTACCCCCAACCCTTATAGGCTAATACAACCCTCAACTCTATAGCATACTTTCTGGAGCATTTATTTTACTAAAAATTGTTATATATATTATTTTAAACTGTTTTCTGCTACCTCAGTTTCAACTTAATCTAGTTTTATTTTAAAGGGAAAAGGAGAAAAGCAGAAAACATATATAGGGTAAGTGTTACATATGTACATATATGGACAAATGTATATTATGTATATGTATATAATATTTAAGAAATCAATATTATGTATTAATAGAGGAACTTCGTAGGTCGATCGAATGGATGGCACCTTTTTTTTAAATCATAGTGGTTATATGTATATTGGATATGATTATTTTTACATTGCATGGAAACTTGAAAAAAAAATATATTTTATTAATATAATCATAATAAAGTGTAGCAAAATTTAAATTGGAGAAAAGTGCTAATAATTATGGGAAATAGAAAAATGCATATAAAATTTTATTATAATCATAATTAAGTCAAGCGTTACCACCTTATGTTCACACATACATATGGAGCGGGCAGCTTAACGGTTAACCTTAACGGCTAAGCAAACGTTGAAATTAGAGATGGGCACGGGCCTGTGCGGGCTTCGTGTCCCGCGGGCCTCTTCAAAAAATTCCCGGGCTTCGTGCATGAAAATCGAAAACGGGTTTTTTTTCGTGCGGGCCCGGGCCTAAGCCAAAAGCCCGGATGCCCGGTAGGCCCGAAATGTCACGATTTAAAAAATATTTTAATATCGATTGGCACAAATATTTCTGTAATTCACTACTATATTATTTACACATCTCTTTTGTCAATATGACACTTATCGATAAGTTTGTCAAACTTAATTTCAGGTGTGTTTTTAAGAAGAAGAAAGCGGCAAAATGAATAAGGCAAAAATGAATTTTTTTTTTCTATTGTAATATCGGGCCGGGCCTTTTGGAAATTTGACCGGGCCGGGCCGGGCCTTAAAAATTTGTTTCGGGCTCGGGCCGGGCCGGGCCTTCAAAGGGAGGCCCGTGCCCATCTCTAGTTGAAATTTTAAATATATGTAGAAGCTGCCACTTAACTAACATGAACTTTGACATGTACATGAGAAGAGGAGATTTCTTTTGCTCGCTGTTTCACGCGATCATAAACTTAAAAGATAATTTTCTAAGCTATGTTGTAATGTAAAATAATTGTATATATGCTTTAGAGGTCTTTAAGTAGCGACCTAGAGTGGAGACACGTATTTAGTGGCTGACTTGTGTCACAAACTGGATGACATATGCGATTACATCGTATTATTGCCACTGACAAATGTCGGGCCAAACAAAGGCCCATTAATTAGCTGTACGTGTCCATGCATTACACAAGTATTTGTTGTCCTTTTTTTCCTTACAGTTGTTGTGGTGTTTCGCTGCGGGTTTGTCATAGTCAACTTTGCGACGTTCAGGGGGTGTATGTAGAATAATAGCTCTTGTGATGCCTTCAGATGAATGTGTCCATGGACCACGTGCATAAGCACATAATTACATATCTTTCATTCCTTCCACTCCCATTCCCATTCCACATTCTATCGTCTATCGTCTTCTTGTTTCTCTCGATGTTTTTGTTTTGCCCAAGCAGCGAGAAAGTTAAATTGCAGAAATCGCAAAACTTTAGTATCCAGCAAGCAAAAGTAATGGAATTGTGTAATTAACGAGACTCCTGGGTAAAGACTTGATGAAATGCTCCAGTTCTGGGCCTTAGCAACAGTCAAATAAAATCACACACACACACACACACACACACTGAGACATGCACATGTATGAAATGTCCTTTTTGGCACAAAAGTTGTCGCCTTAAATAATGAAAATGGAAGAGAGGGCAGGTAAATCGCCGAGGCACCCCTCTTCAACGACTTTCATGTTCAAAACATTTACGCTTATAACTAACTATGGTGTATTAAATGATATTATATTATATCATATTATTTTATATTATATTATATTATATTATATTATATTATATTATATAATATTATATAATATTATATTATATTATTATTATATTATATTATATTATATTATATTATATTATATTATATTATATTATATTATATTATATTATATATATTATATTATAGTATCCAAACCGAATCAAAGTTATATTGAATTTCAGCATTATAGCTAATTATATTCCATTTCAAATATTAGTTTCAACACATTCACAAAAAGAGCTCGACGAGCTGACTAAATCCCTGGAACTAATAATAACATAACCAAGCTTTTAATCTATAAATTCTGCCACTTTAATAATATTTTTTCCTCTTATTTTTCCTCTACTTTGTATAGAAAGTAGGACATCAACAACTCTTCTCTAAAGAATAAAAATATTTTAATAATATAATAATTTATGTATATTTAAGAGTTCAGAAGTTATGTTTTTCAAAAAAATGTATTATAAAAAAATTTAAATATATACCGAATTTCGTAAAAAAAATCTTAAAACCTTATGAGCTATAACTGGACAAATTACAAATTACAAATTACAACATTTTAATTACAAACTGCAATCTCGCTGAGCCTAATGATACATTCACAATAGATATGCTAAAGTGTATGAATTTTTATGTTATTTGATATAATATTATGAAAAAAATAATACAATCAAAATGATGCTTTTCTTTAAGCATAAAATACAATAGTCTTGCCATTAGAAAACTTGAAAAAAAAAAACGTTTGGAACAATTGAGGTTAGATTAAAGATAGAATTAAATATTGTTAATTAAGTTTCCCATATTTAGATGAGGGTATTTAATAAAAAAAAAAACTATATTCTTAAGTTTCTTAAATCAATTGAATAGTTGAGATAAGATAAAGAAAATTGAAACCAATATTTTCCCTCATTTTATGGAGCTAAAACATTTGTTTGTAATTGGTGGAATTATCAGAAGATGCTCTAGGCAGATTCTTGACCTTCTTTTATTCAGTTTATAGGGAACTGGAGCAACGAGAGCCGCAGCTGCCCCATTTCGATCGGTTCGTGTGGCGCCCAAATCGTAGGGAGTACGAACAATTTCGGGAAGATGTGCATAATAGACGACACGTTCGTTTCGAGGCGACACCAGCTGATGTGGCAGCTTGGAGGAAACGTACTTGTTGCTGTAGGAGTCGAGGGCAGGCATCGGCATTGGCTCTTCGATATAGCCACGTCGAGACTTGATGTAATCCCTGGGCTGTGGCGTATCCAGGTGACGATCGGGATACATCAGATATGGGTCGGGATATTGTGGAACTCGAGGACTATAGCTATCATATGGATCGAAGCGCTGTCGATGCACATACATGTCCTCAAAGTATTGCGGATAGGCACGATGATATTGCTCATCAAATCTGCGAGTTTAATATCAAAATGTTAAAATCGACCAAAAAAATACTCGAGTTGTCATTATACAGTCGAACTTTCCTAAGTCGAATCACCAAATTCAAAGTTAAAGTTCGAATTATGGAGACTTCGACTTATGGAATTCATATTTTTAAGTTTATTATGTTTAGTGCCACTCCATATAGTTCAAGTTAGGGAAATTTCCGGTTTATAGAAGTTTGAGTTATGGAAGTTTGACAGTATCTCCAATTTTTCAAGTTGTAAAAAAAAAAAATTTTAAGGAAATGTCATAAATATAAAATAAACGGTTTAGTTTTGACTTTTAAAGTTGTTAGCTCGAAAATTAGATAAACTTCAAAGCTTCATAACTTTTTCAAAACTAAAGAGTTTTTCAAGCGGAATGTCATATTGATCATGGTTTACTCTACATTCAAATTTTATTAGTTTCGCTCAAATGATTTCTTTCTTTTGCCAGAATGCATTTTGATGTGTTTTTCAAATTTTTAAATCTTACGTTTTAAGTTGCAAGCAACTGCTTATGTCACAATTAGTTTAAAATAACACTTTAAACATGACTTTGAGAAAGTTAATTTTTATATGAAAATAAATTATAGCATAGTAAAAAATGAGTATAAAACAATACTTTAAGCTTGACTTTGAGAAAGTTATTTTTTTTTTTTTTTAAAATCATGTCAAAGTAAACAACCATTTTTAGAGTGTCCAGGTCAAAGGTGACCCACTGAAAACATTCATAACTTTGCCAAATCTGATCCGTCTTTTAAGCGGAATGGCGCTTTGATCATAATTTGGACTCTAAATTTTTTTCACATTCGAACTACGATGAAACAAACTTGCCAATTTTAGATGAAAATTTATTTGATTTACTCGATTGATAGTCAAAAAAAAAATCGAATGAAGGTACTTAAAAATCGCTGCCGCGAAAATCGAGTTGTGGACGTTTCGAGGTAGTTGTACACCACAATTAAAGTGGATTTAAATTTGAACTAGAACTTACCTATCGTAACGCCTGATATATGGGTCGTAGGACCTTGAAGGATACATGGCTAGGGATTTGCCTGAATACTGACCGTACCAGGGCAGCGACTTGACGTTCATTTCATCCAGAGGTCGACGACTCGATTCTCCGCTTGCCACTCGAATAGTCGACGAGCCACTGAGATCATTATCAGCCGACGATGTCTCGAGGGGACGTCTAACATTATAATAATCGTAGTCGGCATATCCAGCCGAAGGTTTGCCCATGCGACCGATCGCCTTGCTTTGAGTAGAATCCACTGCTTCTGTGGATTCCACATCAATAATGCCCTCCACATTTTCCAGCTCGGCATTACGATTTACATGATCATATCCAGGATCAGCATAGACACAGAGTATCATCAGCAGGTGCATGGAACAGATGAATATACATTGCCTTTGTTCCATTTCTGCAGTTTGCAAGTGGAAATCAAACCGAATGCGCTCGTTGATCACAACAGACTGATCCCAATGATCGTATCGATGGATGGGAACATAGAAAACTCTGGCCAACAATGATCCGGCGACATGGTAAGTTTAACTTCAAAGGGGAATTGTTGTCTGTTAACCATTTCCATTTGATTCTATGTCCATTCTATTGAATCTGTGAATCGCAAGAGTGCACAATTCAAGTGAAGCAGCACATTGTATACCCTATAATACTTTCAATCAGTTCTGATTAAAGTCACAATATGGGTTAAGATAATAAACATGTAAATAAATATATTCGCTGTCTCATTCTAATTTTGTATATGCACATATGAAATAAATACAAAAATAAATGGCAAAAAAGAGTATCTAATATTCGCCACTTGAGGCACATATTTAGGAGTGCCACCTGAAAGCGGCAGCATTTTGTTGACATTTTACAAAAAAATGCATTCGGATTTGTATAGAGGGCAACGCAGGGCTTTCACAATGAAACGAACTTGTCCATGCCACGGTTCGTTGCACGTGCCACCTGTGGCACATGCGATTGAATGATGCACTTTAGCATTTGCATATCAAAAAAACATAAGTCATTAAATTGAAGCGTTCAGCTGGAACAAGAAAGTTCATTCCCAGTTCAAATCGAAATCAATTTATAGATTAATACTTATATATCGATGTATGTCGATTATGGCCGTTAATCATCCTATATGCCTAATATGTTTTTATGCTTTAAAGATACATTGCTGCAGCCAAAGTTTGTGTCATTCCGTGGGAATTAACATAGGAAAAACTTTAAATATAGACGATTTTGATTTTCTCATTTTTTAATTGAAAATTATGAAGTCTTATAAGTTAATAGTAGTTATATAAATTAGTTTCAATAACAAATTAATAATAGTTTATAAATCATTTGTAATGCTGGACAATTTACAACTAAATCTGCATAAATAAATAATAGCTTTTAGAATACGATAATATTTTGTAACTGTGACAGCGATGATCCAAAGTGTACAGTTTCGGGCAGATTTTTAATTTGCAACAGCCATCTTTGGCATTCTAAACACTTCCGCTGACGATCCTCTCTAGTAACATCCACACCCAAGCCATTTGCTGCCCAAGAATCCAGATTCTCTTGGATCGTTGGCAAGAAGTTTGATAAAATTATACGTAAGGTATCGCAAGCTCTTGTGAAATGACTGCAATTAAACATTGATTGAAGGCTTAGTAAACTTTCTTTTTATCTATGTACATATGTATGTAAACATATGAGTATATATACATCGAGAACTTACAATTTGTGTTGACTTTGCAAAAGCTCATAAATCTCTGGTAAAACAAATGTACAAAAGTCCAAATTCCACGATGAACTGAAATATATATTGAATATTAATATTGAACAATTTCAACTTGAAACTGAAATTCAGCTGTAACTTACGGTTTTTCAATAATTGCCCCAAGTAGGTCTATAAATATAGATCGCCCAGTACTTTTAGCCAGCCTCAGTGCACCAAGAACATCGTGTGAGCTAAAATAGCGCAATTAGCAATTAAAAAATAAAACATGTATTAATCTGAAAATATTTGGAAAAGTGTTATATGACACTTTGTTTATCTTTAAATCAAAAATTAAAGTGATTTTCATTAAAATCTATTTTCAAAACTATATGAAATATACAAAATCTATTCCATTTATTGCTCACCGTGTCGAGTTTCGTAAGAGATCGAGACTAGCCTGACGATTGCTCAATTCCTGCAGAACTTGTTCATGGGATCTTGAGAGTATATCGAACTCATAATGATCATCAATGAAATTGCGATTCATATTCTTGCCTGAGGTAGGTATCAAATCGGGACGATAATTCATTGGTTGCTATAAATATTTAAAGGTAAGCATTAGTTTTATCAAAGTTATCAATTGATCCATATTTTTGAAGAAACTTACATGTGTATGCTTCTCCTGAGTCTTAGCTTGATGCGTTGTACGCATATCCAGAGTTGTACGTGATCTCATTGGAGGTTTCGTAATGATCTCAACATTAATATTCTTTTGCTGTGTATTCTCCTTATAGAACTGGCTCTGATTTTGGCCCATCACACGTTTGTTTTTGTTAACCACATTTGAGGATGATGATTTCTTGAGTACCATATTATCATCGAGCTTATGCAATTCCATTGAACTAACTGATGATGTTTGGCCAAGTTTATTATTGCCAAATATAGCCGTTGATGTCTGTTTGGTATTGCCAATTGCTGTGTTTCTTTTGTGCACATTCGCTGTTGTCTTTTTAATCGATTTCGATGAGGCATTTATTGTTGATGCTGCTGGTATTATTGCTTTGTTATAATTGTTGGTTAAATAATTTAAATTCTGATTAACTGGAAAATCCTCGGCCATCTCATAATTATCATAATTGGTTAGTATCGGGGGATTACTATCATTTGGATTGTAATCAACGTCACCCTTCTCAATCGAATATATATCATATAGATCCGATACGTGCAATGAGCTTGGCCCATTTATATTTAACCCGCGACTGGAACCCATATCCATGCCATAGGTATAATTTGTTTCTATATTAAATGGTAGATTGTCTGGCACTCGGGCAAACTTATTATGCTTCAGTGAAGCAGCATCTAAGCCTCCTCCTCCTCCTCCTCCTCCTCCGCCTCCCGCATTATATGTGGCCTCCATAGATGATGAACCAATTGTCTGTGGTATGTGTTGCAAGGACGACATTGGTGATGTCTCAATCTGTTCCAATGCCGTCTCATTGACAACCTCCAGACTAAGGTTCGGTGATGATAGATCATCATAAGTTTGGCTTTTATTGTCTTCCAGTTCCTCCTCAACTTTGGCCGGCTTTGATCCGCCACCCAATGACAATCGAAACTTTTGATTGCCTCGTGAGAAACTCTTTCGGCTAGTTAAGTTATGCTTAAAACTTTGTTGAGTGTTGGGCGGATTATAGAACGGTATCACACGGTCAAGGCTTACTGTATTTATCGATACAGTATCAGTATCATGGCAGCCACAAATCTGCGTAACAATTTCATTATAATATATTTACTACTAATATTCAAAATCCGTTGAACTTACAAGCTTGTTTTTAACAACTTTCATGTCGGCCAATGAGGCCCATGTACCCTGGATGTGATCTAGTTCGCGATCTGGCTCCCATCCAATCACAGATATTCCCGCAGCGCTTCCCACAAACAGGCACTCGCCATTTTCACTAAATGTCAAAGGCAAGTATACAAAAAATAAATTACTCATGTTTATGTTTTCAATTTGAGAATAATACCGAAACCGGAACCGATATTTGTTTCGGATGGATTCCATGTTTTCAGCTTACCTAAATGTAATGCACTTAATTGCTTGCCCAAAGAAATGAGTTGTCTGCGACACAAGCTGCTGATGCTCCAAATCATAGATGGACACCGTACCGTCAACTCGTCCGGCCGCCAGTAAAAACTCAAATGGATGAAACTGAATGCAAGTGATGGACGTAACGGGCGGCTCAGCAATAAATTCCATTATTTGTTTGCTTTTCCGTATATCCCAGATCAATATTGATCCTTCCAAACCAGCGGAAGCAATCCATAGACCATCTGGAGAAAACTTCACAGAATTCACATGCGATATGTGACCTTTGCAAACTTTAATGCACTTATTTTCATTTTGTACATCCCAAAGTCTGAAAGCAATATGTAACATTGTTTTTTTACATTGACATTTTTTAAATTTAAATTTAAAAGAAATTAAGTTAATGTGCGAAATAAATTTAAATTTAAATTTGAATATACATGTAATCGATTTTCTTTTTCGATATACGTTTCGAAGAGGTGATTTTTCGATAAGTTGAGTGGCAGCACTTTCGATATCAACAAAGCTGCCAGCCTTGTAATCTCAAATTGATCTGGCAACATTTTGATTGTTGTTGTCAACCTGCGGTCATAATCCAATTTCTGTTTGCATTGCTTTTCCATTCGCTTATCAACAATATTTGTAGTGCACTTTGTACCGGCGATACAAAGATAATCGTTTCGGGTCCAAGAAGAAATACTTGTTGCAAAGGTATAATTTATTCACATAAAACGAACAAAAGGTGTAAGTTGTCTGCAATATTCTTGAGTGGTAAAGAAACAAACAAAAAACTGTTTCTTTGCCTGTGTGTGTGTCTTCATTTGTACATATTTACATATATGCATTTATTGTGAAGTTTAATTGTTTTTTCGATTTCTGAACCCATTGGACTTGGACCAAACATTAAACTAATTTATAATTCACATACTCCAGACTGGGTGGGTTTATTATCGCAATGGAGATTGTGCAAACATTTCTGTATGGATTAATCTATTGATATGAATATATGTATGTATGCATTGAATATATGTATATGCACACCATTTCTTTTTTAACACACAGGTGCCTCCTCACAACACATTTGGCAGTTGCGTGAACCGGATTGAATAGCAGAGTACAAGTTTTAATTCAAATAAACAACATGTCTTCGAAATTGCGCTTTGATGGTCGCGTAGCGGTTGTGACCGGCGCTGGTGCTGGACTTGGAAGGGAATACGCATTGCTTTTGGCCTCTCGTGGTGCCAAGGTAGTGGTCAACGATCTGGGTGGCAGCCATGTGGGCGAAGGTGCCTCTCAGCGTGCCGCCGATGTTGTCGTCGATGAGGTACGCAAAAATGGTGGCGAAGCTGTTGCCGACTACAATTCGGTTATTGATGGTGCAAAGGTCATTGATACGGCAATCAAGGCATTTGGACGTGTGGATATACTTATTAACAATGCTGGCATCTTGAGGGATCGCAGCATTATCAAGACAACAGATCAGGATTGGGATCTAGTCCATGATGTGCATCTAAAGGGCAGTTTCAAATGCACCCAGGCCGCTTTTCCCCACATGAAGAAACAGAATTTTGGCCGTATTATCATGACCTCATCCAATTCGGGCATCTATGGCAATTTCGGGCAGGCCAACTACTCGGCGGCCAAAATGGGACAAGTTGGATTGGCCAATACGGTTGCCATTGAGGGCCAAAAGAATAACATTCACTGCAATGTCATCATTCCAACAGCCGCCAGTCGCATGACTGAAGGCATCTTGCCAGATATACTGTTCAACGAACTGAAGCCAAGTCTCATTGCGCCCGTTGTTGTCTACTTGTGTCATGAATCCTGCACGGACAACGGTTAGTAGATATACTCAATAGGAATGGGTAAAGGGTTGTTGATAAACATCTATTGATGAATTGTCTTTTGAGCGATAACATTTTAGTTTAAATATGAGCATAACATTGTTTTTTATACAATTGACAGGTGCGTACATTGAAAGCGCCGCCGGCTGGGCAACCAAGGTGCATACGGTGCGTGGCAAGGGATCCGTGCTGCGTCCATCTCTAGAGGATTCCGTCACATTGGAGTATGTGCAGAATGCCTGGAATCAGGTGACAGATATGTCACAGGCCAGGCATTGGAACTCGAATGCCGAGGCATCTGGTTCATTGCTGGAGGTGCTCGAGAAGCTCAAGTCTGGCGACAAGGATGCTATCGAGGATAGCTTTTCATTTGGCAACAAGGAATTGATTCTTTATGCTTTGGGCATTGGTGCCTCCACCAAGAACAGCAATGATTTACGCTTTTTGTATGAGAACGATTCGGACTTTTCACCAATTCCATCTTTCTTTGTGATGCCCGGACTTATGCTCACCATGTCCAGCTCATTGGTCAGCAATGCATTGCCCAACAATCAAGCGGATCTGTCCAACATTTTGCATGGCGAGCAGTATTTGGAAATCTTGGATGATCTGCCAACCGGTGGACAATTGCTGACCAAAGGCAAAGTGTTCGATGTCATGGACAAAGGATCCGGTGCCGTGGTTGTCACCAATTGCATCTCGTACGATGAGAGTGGCCGTCAGCTAGTGAAGAATCAGAGCGCTGTCTTTGTTGTTGGCGCTGGTAAATTTGGTGGCAAAAAGGAGCCAATTGCCGGCGTTGTGCCACTTGTGCCATCTCCCACTCGTGCACCAGATGCATCAATTCAGTACAAGACAAGCGATGATCAAGCTGCTCTGTATCGCCTTTCTGGTGATCTGAACCCATTGCATATCGATCCAAGTTTTGCACGAGTCTCTGGCTTCAAGACACCCATTCTACATGGACTCTGCTCCCTGGGATTTTCGGTGAGAGCCGTGTTGAGCCAATATGCCAACAACGACAGTTCGCTTTTCAAGGCAGTTAAAGTGCGTTTCTCCGGCCCTGTTTTGCCGGGACAAACCCTCAAGATTGACATGTGGCAGCAGGGCAAACGCATCCTGTTCCGCACCATAGTCGTTGAGACTGGCAAGGAGGTTATCTCCGGTGCCTATGTTGACTTGAAAGAGTCAAAGGCCAAATTGTAATTGCCAAACTTTGCACTTTCAGCCTTATAGATTTTGTGTGATTCCATTCAGAGAATGTTAAATATGCGCAATTAAAACATATATACATACATATATCCACATTAAAACTTAACCAGAGGGTGGTGGATAGTAAAAATGCAATACAATATTATTTAAAATACATCACAGATATGTTGAGATTTTGTTTGGTCATTTGTGTCTTTTTGAATAAATGATTATTTTTCTTAAAATCGCTTGCTTGCATTTTAAATTTTTGTGTCTTTGATCAGAACCGAGTCGACATGGCCAATTAGATTACAGAGATACCAAATTAAATACAAATAAACTAATAATATGACATATTTAGAAACAGCTAGTTTGGATAATAGCTTTTCTATAGTCTTCAGTTTTGGCTTATTTATTACATAACCAGGGCGGGATCTATGCTGAAAATTTCATCATGATCGGAAGCTTTTCAAAATGTAATACCATCGGTGCAGGGTATCTCACAGTCGTTTTTTAAACAATCCAACCATTAATTTCCAGATAGAAATAGAAAGAAAAAAAGTTCCACTAAAATCTCAGATCAAATACTAATCTGGGCCAACAGAGTGACTCAGATGTTTATTTGATATTTAAGAGCATTTGAAAAATGCAATACTAAAAGATGACTTGACGCTTATCATTTTGGGTCACGTATGCATGAGACAAAGAGAGCAATAGTGATGCCATCTCTTTCTAAACTATAAATTATCTTTGAAATGAGTGAAATGATCTATTTATTAATTCCACTGTTGCGTGAGTTTTCATAAAAGAATTATAAGCTATTTTGATATTATGTATAAATGGAAGGCAGCACACCTGTCAATAGGCATTGAGTTCGATTTACTGGTAATTCAGGTAACTAAGAATAGATTCGATGACTAATAATCGTGGTGTTTAGCGTAAACGTTAGCTATTAAGTTTTCAGTTTGTAGCATTCAAAATGTTTAGACACCCACTATTTAGACACATAATCCCCCGTTGATAGCTTGAAATTACGCTATAAATATTCATATCAATATCAACAGTTTGAAATCAGATCTCCCTTAGTGATTATATATGATATGTGTATATTAATAATTAATAAAGCGAAAACTAAAGCTTTAAACTTACCTGACAGTTGTGTCATTACTTCCAGATACCACATACTCTCCAGATGGATTAAAATCCAAAGTTCTGACACTTTTCATGTGTCCATTTAATGTTGAATAGACCATTTGGGCATTTAGATCCCATCGACGAATGATACCAATATCATCAGCTGAATATACAAAGTTATCCTTATACGCAAAGCGAACACATTCAATTGTTCGATTGTGACCCGTTAGAGACTGTATAAATAAGAAAATTTTGAATTAGCCAATCTATCAGAAGCAAAATAAATTATTATCTAGGCGGCAAACCTTAAAATTAAAATAAAATTTTGTTTGCAAGCCAAAGCTACTTATTTTTAGTAGGGAATAAAATCGTAACCGAAACTGTGACTTTTACCCGGTATTAACCGATTGAAACAAAACTTTAATATTGTATCTAAACAGAAGAACCGAAATTTTTCAAAGCGATATAACCGTTTAGTAACCGATTCTTGCATAATGGTTAACTTAGGTTTAATCAATCATTAAATTAAATGTTGTTTTTGTTGTATAATCGTCGTTTTTTAAATTAATTTTGTACTTTTATATTTTTTTAAATCAAAGAATTTGGGTTTATATATTAACATTTTGTGATCCAATAAAATAATAGTATTTTGAAACCGAATCAAACCTATACTAAGATAAACAAAATTCTAGCTTAACCAATCTCGGTTTTGTACCCTGATTTGTATGGGTTCGGTTTATTATCTCGTTTGCAGCCTTTATAATATAAATAATATACGAACCATGAAGCATTCATCTTGGCCAATTGCCCAAAGATTGACATTGCGATCTTCACCTCCAGTGACCAGCACTCGTCCCGTCTCTCCCAGATCGAGGCTCGTCACTTTATCATCGTGTGCTTTAATGTCATCTATTGAGGAAGTAAATAAAATAATAATAAATAAAACAAATAATAATTATATGTAGATTGAAGCAATGCTAACAAGTTTGATGAGTCTTGTTGAAATATTATATGTTATCCAACTATATATGGTAGTCGTTGTTGTTATTGTGACCTCATCTAAACATAACTCCAAGCATATGTAGATGCATACTCCTTACAAGGGCTGCGCAGCCCACAAGCATCTCTTTGCAAGCCTCATACAAATATATAGACACACACATGGGCTAAGCATACCACACGCACACACTTAAAGAGCACCACTCGAACGTAAATACATTTGTATGTGCTTATATGTATGTATTATATGCAGTAGTCTAATAAGTATGTATGAGAACCACTTTCATACTTGGAGGCACAATTCTATTTTACTTACAGATCTTTGCTATAAGGTTCCTTGGCAGCGCCATTTCCATGCGAATTAATGTTATTCTTGTATGTTTATGTTGACAGCGTTCTCGTTAACTCAATGTTCCAATATTGTGAATATTTTATTTTAATTTGTCGCAGGTGTGATAATTTTTTGGTTTGAGTTGAGTCGGATCAGCTGTCCGCTGTCTCTTTTTGTTGAATGCCTAATACTACTTCTGGTACAAATACAAATAATCATAAGCGATGTTTTAACAAAGGCAACAACACCGATTTACATTTTTAATGCTGTGACATTATTATACAACTAACTGTCCATAAAATAACGATAAATCAGACAAATTTTGTAGACAAAACAAATGCACATTATATATTAGT
The DNA here is from genome assembly GCA_035043635.1 of Drosophila rellima. Lineage (NCBI taxonomy): Eukaryota > Metazoa > Arthropoda > Insecta > Diptera > Drosophilidae > Drosophila > Drosophila rellima. The sequence continues at coordinate 1,640,755 of JAWNMV010000257.1, read as the reverse complement.
AATCTTTAAATATGTGGCAGCCTTGGTTTACACAAAAACAGTCACCGATAGTTTTGAAATGTGTGGCAGCCCTTGGTTTACAAAAAGGGACAAAGGTGGCACTACATTAAAATGTGTGACAGCTGTGGTTCCCAGAAAAAATTACATCGGTCGAAGATGAAGTGCAATATAGTTTTTGCATAATTTTGAAGCTAGAATTTTACAAAATTTAACAGGAACTTTGTTATATTTTTCTCGATTTAAAATTTTTTTTTTTTAAATTTCTTACCTAACTTAACCAAATGAATTTTAAAATGAACTTTATAGTTTTAAAAAATTTTGAATTTTTTGGCTTAGTGATTTGTCTATTATCTAATTTTTAATTTAAACAAAACTAGTTTTGAAAAAATTAGAGACAAATAACAATCGATACAATCGTCTTTTATTTAATGAGGGATTGCCTCGTAATGGTGACAATCCTAGGTTTTATCGGCAAGGCAAGCGATTCTTGTTCAATTTGCTGAATAAGTTCAATCGTTCGTCTTAATGACTCGTTCATTTGATCATTTTCGGAACGAAACGACACAACTCTGCATTCGTCCAAAAAAGCATCATCATTGCGATACGAAAATTTGCCGACTGAAATTATTTCAAGACTCTGAATAAATATTTTGTTTTACAAAAATATATTATAAATTAGCTAAAGATGTCTTCACGTTACGATCGTGCTGTAACTATTTTCTCACCAGACGGCCATTTACTTCAAGTTGAATATGCCCAAGAAGCGGTTCGCAAAGGTTCAACAGCGGTAAGAGTCCCATTGTTGTTGTGTGTGCATTTCTAAATGTAATTGTGTATATCTATTTATTGTTAAGGTTGGCGTCCGTGGCGGTAACTGCGTCGTCCTAGGCGTTGAGAAAAAATCGGTCGTCAAATTGCAGGAAGACCGCACAGTTCGTAAGATTTGCGTTCTTGACCATCACGTTGTGATGGCCTTTGCGGGCTTAACAGCAGATGCGCGCATTCTTATTAATCGTGCTCAGGTTGAGTGCCAGAGTCATCGCCTTAATGTTGAGGATCCAGTGACCCTTGAGTACATTACCAGGTAAAATCAACAACACAGGAATCGAGAGAGCCCGACTCTCAGATACCCTGTACTTTATCTATAAAAAACAAAAAGTGAAAAAATCATGTCGACTAAACTTGCTAAAGTCGAGTACCATTTCTTAGGTCCGAAATTTAAATATATTTTGGTATATTCATTCTTGATTTAAGTACAAATAATACTTCAATCAGTTATTTTGAAGTCTTAAACTAAGTATATAAACATCTTAAGATCGTGACTAACTTCAGAAAATATACGGTTTAATATAGACTTGATTTCTCAGTGATTATCGAGTTACTCCTAATAGCAGACAAGCAAGGTTAAACATAATCATTCGCACTCAAGCAGTTATTAATCGAAATTTCCGTATTTCTTACAGATACATCGCACAACTGAAACAAAAGTACACCCAGAGCAATGGACGTCGTCCATTTGGCATTTCGTGCCTCATTGGAGGCTTTGACGCTGATGGTTCCCCTCATCTATTCCAAACAGAACCATCTGGCATATTCTATGAATACAAAGCCAATGCAACCGGACGTTCGGCCAAAACAGTCCGTGAATTCTTTGAGAAAACGTATAAGGAGGAGGAAGTTGCGACTGAACGCGGTGCCGTCAAATTGGCAATTAGAGCTCTTCTGGAGGTGGCCCAATCTGGTCAAAATAACTTGGAAGTGGCCATTATGGAAAATGGCAAGCCTCTGAAAATGCTGGATCGCAATGTTATATTGGAATATGTTAACATTATTGAAAAGGAGAAGGAAGAGGAGCTCGAAAAGAAAAAACAGAAAAAGTAATACCCAACAATCTTTTTTTGCTAGGTTCTTTAACATCTTTTCGTCATACCGGAGGCATCTTTTTGATTTCATAATTTTGTAAAATTTGAAATACTGTCAAACAAAAAATCTATAAGGATATGTATAAAATACATGGTGGAAACTATACATGATAAAAATATACATTAATTGAGTCGGCTGTTTCAATTTCAATAATAATCAAAAATTGGTGCAAAAGCCATGTGGCCATTCATTTATAATTATGAATTAATTGTATGTCTTTAATTGTGCAAAAAATGTCGAAAAAGCCGACCGCCACATGCTGACTGTTTCGCATCTAAAAATTGGGCCAAGCGCGTAATTGAAATCCAAAGGTTAATTTTAAAACAATTGTTTAATTCAATATATACACATTAGATGAAAAAAATTTGATAATTTTTATGAATTTTGCGAGTTCCCTATATCACTGCGGGTGAAGCTAAATAAATTAATTCGAGCCTCGATAAAATTACAACAAAAATGCATGCAAAATTTAAAAATTCAAAAAAAATCCCTTTCTTAATTATGCCTTTTTTAAACTGAATATCGACCCTTTTCAGTATGCCAAGGGCTGCCACAAGTTTTAAGCTTACTCTGAACGATGTTTTTTCCAGGTTGCCACACAATTGCAACTTTTTGTGCTTTGTATTTGTTTTTAAATTTAAAAAAAAATCAATAAAAGTCAATTTAAAAAGAAATGTAAAAAAAAAAAAATTTTAAAATTGGTTTTAGGCACGTCACTCTGCGTGGAGTTTTCAAAACTCTAACTTCAAAACTAAGCAATAACCATATTTCACTCATATTTTAAAACTAGTTAAATGTGTTTTGTTACCACCGTTGCCACCTTGTTTTTTTACCGCAAAAAATTGTTCTCTTGTGTGTGGTGATTGGGATTTTAGTCAATTTGCTGAATAAGCTCAATCGTTCATTTTTTAATTGTGAACTAGCTGAACGATGAAAGATGAATAGGTTGTTAATGAACGATCTCAACAGGCCACAAATGTTTCTTATTAGTGGAATGTGAAATGTACCTTAAGGTTCTAATTAGGATATATGACAAATTCAAGTTATGTAGTTTCAGGATTTATTTTTAATTTTTTTTATGTTGTACTCAAACCCATAGTTTATTAAAAATGTGAAAAAGGGGTGTATTGGTTTTTTATTTAAGGTTGAAGTTACCTTTCACATTGTTTACAACTAAAAAATATGGGAAATTTAAACTGAACTTCGTGCATATTTTTCTGATCGAATTTCTGAAAAAAATTACTTTAAAGAAAACTGACCAACTGCGAAATGAACGATAAAGTTCATGATTGACTGAATAAGTTTATTCGTTCATGTTAACGACCCGTTCATTTGAACTATTTCAGAACGAAACGGCACAGCTCTAGTATGTGGCCCGCAGTCGGAAGTTGTATGTCCAAAGCGAGAGAGCTGAGCAAGAATATAAGAAAAAATCAAAACATAATACAATTTGTATAAAGCAAATAACGAGAGCGAGAATATTAACACTATTCAGCTGTTATACGAGAAAAACGTCTGGATCGTTTCGCTATTCAATTCATTCCCTTGCCTGTCATTCCCAAAGCGAGCAACACCATCAATAAAAAGACTAAAATCAATAATTTAGTTGTGTGGTTTTCGCGGCTTTTTGTGTTATTCTTTAAAAAACAATCAATACCCGAAGGTAACGTGTGTACTCGTAGTAAAATAACAAATCACCTCAGTGTGCGTTTGCATTCGTTGACGCTTGACATATTGGTACACATTTTATTTATTTATTTCATTATTTTTTTGTATTAATGCATGCAAATATGCAAACTGCGTACATTCGTATTTTGCAAACAAAAAGAACAATTAAAAAAAATGAAAAGATAAGGCTAGCATCCATTAAAAAAAGCACTAAACGGTTGTTGAGACCACGTACCTACTAACCTTACAGTATGTCAAGTAATTGTTTTGATAAGGAAAAAAATTCACCTAATTGTTTTTCAATAAAAAAAAAAAATTCTCAGTTAAGCAACTAAATCTCAATATTTATATTTTTACCTGTTCGAAGAAACCAATAAACAACAATAATATAAAAAGCCAAGAAAAGCTAATTAAGTTTTGCAAAATAAAATGTGTCGTTGTGAAAACAATTGTTTGTCATACTGTGTATACATATATATTAATATGAAATGTACACACATCCATACATACATGCATATGTGCATTGCAAATGTACATATGTACATACAGACCCGTTGAAACGTACATACGTTTGTACATATGTATGTACGGACAAGCAAACATACATATGCACATTCACGCATCAACTTTAAAGTTTGTGTATATTTGTGTTTTCGTACTGAAGAAAATCCCAATAGATACAACAAAATGTATAGCGATATATTTGTACTATATAAATACCAAAGTATATGATGTGTGTTAATATGTATTAGATACTTTGATTTATTTAACTCTATTTTGAATATTAATTGTATTTAATGTTTCCTTTTCTTTTATCTATGTATGTATGTCATCGTACTGTGTATGTACATACAGACATTCTAATCTTATCTAGGGCGTAAGTTGTACGCCACCTTTGAAAAGGTCTGCCGCCTTATCTATCTCTATATATGTAACATTCTCAACACAAACAGTATGTCGAGTAACTCTTTTGACTGACAACAACAACAAAAGAAACGTTTATAGTTAGTCAAGCAATTTAATTTATTTTGTTAAAACAGTTTCTTGACGGACTGTATGTTTTATTATTTTCCAAAAGAGTTGAACCCAATGGATATATTTTTCTTTTTAACTTGTTGCTTAACCGTAGAAACTGCAATAAAGTAGGATACATGTATGTATCAAAATGTATATACTTCAAATTCAACGCACATTTTTCTGATTGTTCCTTTAGCCCTTTTGCCGCTTATCTTTCTCGTTTATCCTGGAAAACTTTCCATAGCAGTGTACAAATTTGTACAGCATAGTAACAGTAGAACTGAGTAAAAAAAAAGTGGCATGACTGACTTCGAAGTTCGAAAATAGTATTCCAATTAGAAGTTTATTGTTTCATTGTAATAATTCCATGCATCCATAAGATACTCGGCCTGCCGATGTTTTGGCTTTTGTTTTTTTAAAATATACTTTCTGCTAATTTGTATTATCATGTACATATAGACACATATGTATATATGTATACATGTGTGTACATTGTTGTAAAAAATTATATATGTTTTTATTTTCTTTCGGTTGTATGTGTATGTACATATGTGTTGACCCGACCTGACACTTTCGTATTTCACATTGTAATACAAATAGAATGGGCACAGAAACCAAGAGCAACAGTTACACAGGACAGATTTCAACAAGTGGCGGCAACCCTAAAGTGATGAAAGATTCTTTATCTTTAGTTCGTCAAACGGTTAAACAGCAATCGAACCAAATCAATTTGACTTTGAATTCGAATTTGAATTCGAACTCGAATTCGTATACAAGCGAACAACAGAACGTGGGTGATATACGACCAATAACAAAGCAGGAGGATAATACAACAACAACAACAACAACAGCTAAAGATTCGATTGTACCATTTGTTCCAATATTTGTTGAAGAAGCTGATGTTATTCAAGGTGCTAAGGATTTATTGAAAATTATTCGACCGAATTGGGACCTCAATCACGTTGATTTTAAGGTAAAGTAATTTAATTCCAATTTTGCTAATTAATTGCAGAATTCAATACAAAGAAAACCCATAAAAGTACAACAACAACAAAAATACCATCAATGTCATTTTCTACTTTTGCAAGATTATCCATATCCGATCCAATGAGAGTATATCTTGCTAGAGATGTGCGAACATGGTAAATTCAAGCTCCTCTTGCTCTATCTCTCTCTCTCCCTGTCTACTAACGTCTCTGTTTTCGAGACTCTCTCGCTCTGTCTCTTTCTCTCTGGGCTTTCATAGTATTTGCGACTAATTATATTTCATTTTTCAAAAAGAACAAGTAAAACAAAACTATTAATGTATGTGTATGTATACCCATCCAATTATTAATATTCCCTACTCGTGCATATCTCTAATTTATGTATTTAAAGGTATGCCCGATGCACATCACGTGGCTCTCCAGTTAGAGCAACTTAGATATTTGTAGTATTTACTCGCTTAATCTTGACTCAATAACAACAGTCGGCTTTACGTACATAAGTATTAACAACCCGTACCATACAATACAACTCAATACATGCAAAAATAACTCTATATACACTCATTGTGCTGTATTACTAATGCATTGTTTTTGGATAGAACTAAAGTCATGTTCATAAAAATAATAAACATCCAGGGTCACTTGCACAGCCTTAAAACAGTGTTGAAATTTGAGCCATTTTCTAGCTAGCAAAGCTAGTAAGAAACACTTCTGATTTGACCACTTTTTCAAATAGCCAAATGACTTCAATTTACTGCAGATAATCTATAGTTCTTTGTCGAAAATATCAAAAGAAAAGTATAGGAATATTTTAATAAAGAGAATATTAATCAGATAAGGTTTGTCCTTATATCAATTAGGAATATACGAACACTACTAAAATACTTAAATTTGCTATAAAGCATACGAATTTTTTCAATTTATTGTTTCATAATTCCAAAAGTATTATTACTATTTATAAACATTAAGCAGTTTAATTTGTGTCAATTCATACACATTTTCCAAACAAAACAAATTTTAATATCATTTTGAATCCACTAATATAACGATCCTGTTGATGATATCGACAAAATTGCAATATAATTAATCGAATCCAAGTATTTTTAAGTTTTGAAGCGCTTTCAATAATTTGTTAACTATTTTTAGCTACATTTTTTGGTCACATTATCTTTTCAATCCTTGAAAACACTGGCAACACTGATTATTATAAACAGTAGCAAAAAATAATTGGTATTTGAGTTGCAAATAAGTAACATTTTTGTGATTTTGAAGGCGTGTTTAACTTCCTTTGAAAAGTTGTGAGATATATTGTACATAAAAATGTATATTCGTAGCTGTTGTTTATAAATCAAATTAACTTGGTTTCGCATGGGTCCGAATCGGTAACGAAAAATAGTGGGAACGATAATCGGTGTAAACAAAAGAAAAGGAGAGAAAAAATAAATAAATAAAACCGGTTCGATTAAATATTACTTAAAGGGTGCTAAAACCAGCTGTACCTATTTGTACATTCATTTATAAGATTATCTATATATAATACTTGTATGTACATATCTATATGTTATGTACAGGAACTACTTGGTATTATATACATACATAAATATATAACTTGTTTTGATAATGATGTTCACGATGTCACGGCGATAACACATACAGTTAGACCTACACGTCACAACACATCACATCACATACATATGTACATATATTTGTAGTTCTCTCTTAGCCTTAACGTTGGGTAGACTTTAAATCATAAGAATTTCGTTTGATTATGCCGTATATTTTTGCGGCTTATCAACAATTGTTGTCTGGTCCCCCTTAAACACATGGTACGAATAAACACATATACATATATAAATGTGTAAATATGTGTGTATTTAATCTACTCAAGTATAGTTTAATGAGCACATGTGCTGTCCTATCACTCGGGGCTTTACTGTTTACTGTTTGCGATTTAGCCTGTTGCAAATGTCAAAAAGTTTATCGGCCTTAATTACTAACAAAACATCTGTATATATGTACATACATACACTATTACATGCATATATAATTTGAATATACAGTTTTATCAGATAATTGCTTTGACTATTTGTATAAATAGAAATACATTTATTTTGAATTTATTTTTATGTACTTGAAATCTTATTATGCTTCATTTTCTTGAGACAAGTTTAAATAATAAAAAAAAACAAGTAAAGAAAACAACCTAAATATTTAAATTTAATATAATTGCTTGTTTAACTTAGATCAAACTCAGTAAACACTATTATCAATTGTGTTTACAATTTTTTAAAAATAACTTGACTAACTACTATTCATATATTAAAAGTTCACATTTTTTGTTTTGCACAAAAATTATTATTTCTTTTTTGTTTTAGTTGCTTAAATAAATAATGAGATAAGTTTAAAGAATTATTAAATTTGTTTTCTTTGTCAAAACAGTTACTTGACACTGTATGTATATTCGATTGCCACTTAGCTTTTATTGGTGTAGTATCAAAATAAAAATAAAAAAAAATTGTAGAGGCCAATTCATTCACCGTTTGTCGACTATTAAAAATTAATAAGTATAAATTAATTATTAACTAAGTATTATTTGATTTTGTCAGATACTAAACTTTCATCTTTTTTCTCTATTTCTCTTTCGATTTGGTTTTAATAACTCTAGAAATTTACGGATGGCATAACAAATAAGCTTGTTGGCTGTTTTCACAATAGTTCCAAATTGGCCAATGATAATGGCGAGTCCTATTTATCAATTAACAATGACCAGAAGAGAATATTGCCGGTCCAATCGGAGGATCCGGTTATATTACAAGATGAATTTACAACAACAACAGCAACAAATGAACGAAATGAAGCGAATCATTCACATATACAATACTCCGATAACGTAGTCCTTGTACGTGTCTATGGTAATAACACGGACCTATTGATCGATCGGAAAGCTGAAACGCAAAATTTTCAATTACTGCATACATACGGCTTGGCGCCATCGCTCTATGCAACATTCAAGAATGGCCTCGTTTACGAATACGTACCTGGTAGCACCTTAAATATTGAGAGTGTACTATCTCCAGATATTTGGCCATTGGTTGCACGTCGCATGGCCCAAATGCATCGTGTCGTTCGAAAATCGAATAGCGATGATGAGCCACCATTGCCAATGATTTGGAAAAAGACGCAAAGCTTTTTTGATTTAGTACCTGAACGATTTAGTGATGCTGATAAACACAAAAGGTAATACAACAATCAACAATCAATCAATCAAACAAACAAACAACAACATCAACAATCAAATCCAAAATTCAATCCAATCAAATATATACAACTTATATATGTATGTTCGCATTTGATTTGCAGAGTGAAAGGAACATTTTTACCTATTGGCCGTCTGCGTGATGAGTTTAACAACTTGTACAAATACTTGGAGGCATTAGAGAGTCCAATTGTATTCTCACACAATGATCTGCTATTGGGAAATGTGGTATACACGGCGAGCATGAATACGGTTAATTTCATTGATTATGAATATGCCGATTATAATTTTCAAGCCTTTGATATTGGTAATCATTTTGCGGAAATGTGCGGAGTCGATGAGGTCGACTATACACGATATCCGAAACGTGAATTTCAATTGAAATGGCTGCGTGTTTACCTCGAGCATTATCTACAGCGGACCGACATCCAGAATGAGGAGGTCGAGCATCTCTTTGTCCAAGTGAATCAATTCGCATTGGCCGCACACATCTTCTGGACTGTTTGGTCTCTATTACAAGCTGAGCATTCCACTATTGACTTTGATTACGTTGGGTAAATACAAATAAATACATTTCGGAATTCATTATTTTCCATTATCAACTATTATTAATGCATTGCCTTTTTTTCTAGCTATGCATTTCTTCGTTACAATGAATATTTGGCTCGCAAGGAGGAATTTTTATCATTGACTGCATCAAAGAACAATAAATGATTTTATCCCAGATATTAAAAATACACAATTCTGTGACCCAGTGATGTACTTATTATATATGTATATATACATATATGTATAGACTATGGCTGGTTATTAAGATACTATGTACATGTACAATTTACTTAGTGTGTGTATATACATATACATATATATGTTCTATATATATGTATTGCGCATATGTATTGTGTTCACAAAAATCCTCCTCCTCCTCAAATGAAATCAGTGCCGTATCACAATATCAGCCATGGTATATCCATATATATATAATGAATTTGTATATGTTCTTTAATTTGTATATTGATATTTGGTAGTCATTAATAAATAAACATAAATATTTAGTTTTCATATCGATGCATAAAATGCTCAACATCTGATTTATTCCAAGTAGGAAAACTTGAATACAACAGCTTTCTCGGTTTAAATGAAAACTAAATGGACATTTTTGGGGAACGTTTCGGATATCGATGTGTCTTGTCTGCTCTTTTGCACAGCTTGAAATCGAAAGAGAAGGCAATACATATAGTCTCAACTGAACTGGGAATCAAGTGCCAGGTTCTGTAAATCGATAGATGTAAATAATTATCAATTCATTCCATTTCCAATTTCCACCAAATAATACATCATTATGTTTGTAAATTGTCTTTATTGATTTACTAAGGAATCTTAAAAAAAAACCAAAAACAAAAAATTGAACAGGCAGAAAGCAACTAATTATATTTACAGTTTATAGGATCGCCGATGCTTCCATTAATCAATATATGTAATTATATATACATTTATGAATACTATAAGCATTTTGTGTTTTACAAACTGTGTTTTTTTTTCACAACAACGAATTTATTTAATTTATACAAAATTATTCTCGTATAATTTAATGTACTTCCTACATATTCTTTAATATTATACGGTTGTTCGATTTCCGTCTCCTCCAAGTTTTTGAACAATCTGTAATTAAGAAAAAAAATGCAATTTACAAACAGAAAAGTTTTCAAATTTAACAGAAAATATCTTAAGCTTAACATTCTGTTAAAAATCATTGCTTGCGCACGATTTAAATAATAAATTAGATATTTAAACAATTGATTAATTTTGCAATATCAATTAAAAAATTTAAACCAAAAATTAAATGAATGAATTATTTCTTGAAACAAATACAATTTCAAAATGAGACAAAATTTAAACCAAAACATACGTCCGAATATTTAAAAATTAGCTTTAAATTTAAAGAAAATACCATAAAAGCCCTTTAAAAAAAGACCTCAATCTGACTATCGACCCTTTTCTGTGGTTACAGGGCTGCCACGTTTTTAAACTATCGGTTACTTTTTCTGTAAATCAAGGCCACACGATTTAAACTGTTTTCTAAACGATTCTATGCAACTCTAAATAAATACAACTCTACTGTCAGCTGTCATTCTACCTACTAAAAGGTAACGAGAGCATAGGAGCAAGCTACTTTCCTAAAATTTCGATTTATTATTAATCATGGCGAGCTATATTGCTAGGAAGGGACCTATGGTATTCTGTAAGTATGCGATGAATATATGTAATCATTAGATTACAATTGAAAAAAGCGAAACCTTAAATGGTGCATGCAAAAATGATTACGTAAATATGTAACATAAATTCTGACTGACTTCTGAATTCATTCCGATTCCAGCCAGCCTCGGCAAATGGGCCTACAATATGTCGGGATTCAACCAATACGGTAAGTGTTGATCTAAATGCAAATATTACAAGTAATTCATTTTTTTTTTCATTTGCCTTTAACTGCATGTGAATATAGGTCTGCACCGTGATGATTGCCTCTACGAGAACGAGGATGTGTCGGAAGCCGTCCGCCGCCTTCCCCGCAAATTGTACGACGAGCGCAATTATCGCATTATGCGTGCACTGCATTTGTCAATGACCAAGACGATTTTGCCAAAGGAGCAGTGGACAAAATATGAGGATGATGTTAAATACTTGGAACCTTTTCTAAAGGAGGTTGTGGCTGAGCGCGAGGAACGTGAGGACTGGAACAAGAACCATTAAATTTCTTTTCACTGTCACTCTCACTGGACTTGTAAATGTTGCAAATACATTAGCTAAGATTCAAATTCGAATTCCTAAATTTATTTATCGGATTTGGGAGGGGATAAACCTAGTTGAGAAAGTGAATTGCAGCAGACATTAAATGATATTTGTAAATTATACTACCTTATTCGTTTCGAAAGAATTTATGTTTGTTTTGGAATGCATACTATTATTTGTATTAAATTCTGAGCTTATGCATCTAGATTGCCCAATTTATCTTACCTTTTGCATAAATGGTAGATTGAAAAGTGATCCCAGAACCGGCACACGGCCAAGGAAATTGATGGCTACGGGAAAGAAGCCGCTGTAAATAAATGTATCAAGTTGATTAGTTACTAGTTCATTGAAAAAATATAACAATCTAGATAATATGTCATATGTATATATCGAGTTATTACCGATTTGGTCGGGTATGTGGAATATTTTTGGAACAGACTAAAACAATTTTAAAATCAAGAGATACTTTCACAAGCGAAGTGAATAAAGTATCTCGAAAATTAGTGAATTTTTAATTGATATTTTTTTAAATTAAAAATATCTGAATGAAGGCTATTTAAAAATAATATATATATATTGATATATACATAAAATACAAATTATTTAATTGTTATGCTCGTTAGTTAAATTTTTAAACTTTGATTTCCAGAAAAGAAAAATTGCTAATACTTTTTTTCCTGACTGAATATTTGTATATATATGCAACCAAGCACTACCACTACCATTGAGAAAGATGCAAGTGTTGTATGAACACCTATATCTCAGAAACTAAATATAGGAACTAGAGACACCAGGTTCCTTAATATCCTAATCCTATTTCCAAAATTTAAAAAAAAAACCAGCTTATAAGGAATTTGAGATTTGACACGTATGATATGATGAAAAAATGTATCCCGATCGGATTATAAATGCGAAATTATTCGAAAGCACAATTTAACATATATGTGTACGTACGTATGTATGCTAAATCAATAAAATTATTGGATTTATCTACCATAATTTGCATTTCTACACAATAAGTACAGGGTCAGTCTTCAGTCGAGTTCGCTCGACTTGATTGACAACAATGAAGGACAAAATGCACACACACCTGAACAGTGCAAAGAATCCATAGGATTCAATGATCATGCCAATAATGGGGAAACCCAGAAGCACGATGACAATTCCTCCGAAGAAAGCTGTTGTGCCTTTAACTTTATGACGTTGAAAGAAAAATCGTAAAGTTCTCTCCACGCCAATAACGCAGCCAAGGCCAGCTATGAAAAGGATCTGAAATAAATCGAATTTTAATATAGCTATAGATCATTTCATTTATGCACATATGTACGCACGTTTCCAATTGCAAGCAAGCCCTTATCGAAGAGAAGCAGCATGCCAAGAAATAAGAATGATATGCCAAAGCCAGCCAAGCCGATGCCGATTTCTGCAAATTATATATTAAATGCGTTAATATGCCAAGAAGAACAATTAATTGTTGCACGTACTTTGGAGATCTGTAATTTCAATCATTCTGTCGTTTTTGGTTATATATGCTTAAAAGGATAACAAAGTGCATAAAGTGTATTCCACGTAAACACCAAATGTTCCATTATTATGAATATAAACAATCATGGCAGGGTTGCATGTTGCTATCAGTGTTGCTAAACGTATCAAAAATATGACGTACAACACGGAATGATACGGTTTCAATAAAATGAATAATGAAATGAAATATAAAATGTTGAATAAACTTACATTTAATTTTAAACGATAATATTTATGTTCACATTACTATATAGGTCAATAAAGTCATTATATTTATCGCCTTGCTTCTTATTATTATTCTTAAAACTTATTTTTATTTTAACTCAGCCGTACAGTTTTCGAAAATTAGATTATAACTGTGTTTTCAAAATTCCGTATAATTTTTACAGTTTTTTTTAATATCTTAGAAATTATTTCACTAATCAGAAAAATATTTCTCTGGACTTTTATATTTTTTTTCTATAAATATACTTAATAAAGAATTTTAAAGATTTTGTAAAAGTAGTCAGAACAATTGACTTATCATAACTTATGCATATGAATATATATATATATACCAAATTATATTTGATATCTAAAGTCGCTTTTAATTGAATTTAAAGTTGAGCTATATAGCTTTAATAAACACTGCGTCCTTCATTTTGAAAGTCACATTAAATCGTTTTAAAGCGCTTTTAGCGACTATAGTTAAAACAGATTTAGTTCCCAAGTCCATAGACTAGTCGCCTTTTGTACCCATCGTAATGCTTTCCTCACTAGCGTGGACTGCAGTCCACAGAATACTGGTAAAAGTGTTTCATTCCGGTACTTCAATTATCGACCGTTCTGACAACCAGGGAGATCTTTTCGATAATTTGTCGGATGCTCGATTTATCGATTTTGTACATCCCTAGCTTCGCACGCCATTTTTACCACAGAGAAAAACTCGAGTTGAAAATTCGACAGACGCTTGAGTTGCAAAAGTGCAGAGTTCTCAGAATAAAAGAAAATTTAATTTAATTTTTTTCTACCATAAAGAAATTAATTTAAAAGTTAAATAGTCATGGATCGTGAGTGTGCATTTGAAAAGTACTGCAATTAGTAGTGTAAACTAAAGCGCTTTAATTTTAGGTGGTGGTTATGGTGGTGGTGGTGGTGGTGGTGGAGGTGCCGGACAGTACAATAATTTTGCTGTCCCTCCGCCAAATTATCAACAAATGCCAAATAAACCTGGTAACTATAACGAGCCCCCTCCAAACTATAGCAAACCGGGCGGTGGTAAGTACAATTTTGATTTAATCAGAAATGTTCGCGATTAAAAAATATATTCTTTAAGGTTATGATTCCGGCCATCGTGGTGGTGGTGGTGGCGGCGGCGGATCATGGAACGACAGAGGAGGCAATTCATATGGGTATGTTATTATTATTACGTTTTACAAATACTACACTGTGTTCAATGAGGCAACGAGTATTCAATTCAGACAAAGTATATCACAAATTTAGAATACCAACAAAATAAAAATATATAAAAATAGACAAAAAATCAAGCGATTATATCCATCCATACATATGCAATTAAAGAAGCAAGATAACTCAAGTGTACATCGCAATGAAAAGCGTAAATATTATTTTCTGCAAAAGAATTTCAAAATTCGTAAGAATTGCCAGTAAAAAAGGAATAAATGAAAAGATAATTTCGGAATAAAGTAGAACCATAAGTTTTACGTTTCGCGTCCCATACAGTAAGTCAAGTAATTGTTTTGACAGAGAAAAATGTACCTGGTCATTTCTAGAGAAATTGTGAAATTACCTATCGTCCAGAAGATAGATAATTTTAAAAATACACATAAAATAATGTATCATAATGTACAAACCGACAATAACTAATATTGCAGAATACAGAGCCTACATTTTCTCACTTTAAATAGTGCTAGTCTATTCTATAAAACATTTTTGCTTTAAAAAAAAAAGAAGAAAGTTAAGATTAACAACAATTACTTGACCATCTATACATATAAGTCCTTGTGTTCCAATCGATTCAAAAGCTAAGAAAGCAATTGAAATACTTCAAAGGATTGCTGATAAGTTGATGTGTTTGATTAGACCTCATAATAGTCATAACAATGTGTTTGGTATTCGTAATAATTTCCAAGTGTGTTCTCAAAAACTGAAAGAGACCATAAAATGCCTACAAAAAGCAATATTATTACAAATAATGATTATATATCTATATATATATCTGTAAAATGCCCATGAATTTTGAGCTGCGAACGAAACTTACAAATAGTAAATATTACATATATTATATTATGAGTTGAACAAGATGAAAATATTGGTTGAGTGTACGATCACACATACGCACCCCTGAAACAAGATCAAGAATTTATATTTATAAGCGGGGTATTGATAATGGTTGATTGCCAAATGGTATTATCTGTTAAGCGAAATGAAGAGAGCCTGACGGTATTTCATAATTCATAGTTTACAAACTCCGAACCCATATTAACTTCAATACATTCACAACAAATATAAATAAGGCTAATTAAAAACAATTAAATTGAATTGGTACTCGTAAATTATGACAGTTGAATAAATTATAAGATAATCGCAACTGTTATACAATTCACAAAATAAGTAGTTGTATCGTTTATGTGATATCGTATATCGTAACTTCGATTAATTGAATAAAAACAAAAGAGATGACGATTTTACATATTACAATAATAATAATATGTGTATTATAAGGAAACTGAAATATTTTGAATAACAAATTTGAAACAATGGTCAAATTGGATTCTGAAATTGATGAAAAATGTCAAACAAAATATTTTTAAATAATGAAAGTATATAATTTAAAAGACATACATATAGTACATATGTATAAATATGCGAACCATTTAAAATCAAATGACATCAAGAAATAAAACACAGCTTAGAAAATTAAGTAAGTTGCCTTCAACAAAGTAATCGTCGGTGTTATCAAAATTAACTTTCAATTAGTTTTGCAATATGTTTTGTGTAGTTTGTGTTATTTTGTCTACATAACTTTTTTAAAATTATTTACTTTAAAGTATTCATGTTGAAGGTATCAGATTGAAGCTTTATAAAACATTTTTTATGGATTTATATGCATTATAGAATCATGGATACTATGAAACTTCGGCTATTCGAAGATTTATTTGATCTAAAAAATTAATATGATAATAATAAACTATTATAAGTTTTAATACGATCTTTATCATCATTAATAGCCGAATCGTTTAAGCCTTGTCTGTTTATGGTCACCAATTTTGGTATTACTTTTTTTCTGATCCGTCGTAACCGAAATTAAAGATTTAAAAAAAAAAATGTATATTTAGATTATGTCTTAAAATATGGCGTTAGGTTCAGGCTACCACCGTACATGTCTTTCTTAGTCTTGTGTTAATTAGTCAATATCTTCTAAGTAGTTATTAATATTTGTATTTTCTCCATGACAATGGGTGGGTGTTTACCAGAACACTTTGAAAAAGTCAGTATATACATTAGTATGTGTTGGACAAGCGAAACGACAACGAAATTATAGTTATTATTATTATTTTTATAACGACATGGAAGTCAATACGGTGTTGGCCAAAACTTAAGCACACTTTCAGGTCATTTTTTTCAAATAATAATTTATTTTATAAAAACAGAGATACTATTAAACAAATAAAAAAACCAAAAAAAATAATTTAATATCTTTGTTGTCATAAAAAAAAATTATCATTTGAAAAAAAATGACCTGAAAGGGTGCTTAGGTTTTGGCCATCACTGTACGTAGTTTCAGAGTGTGCTGGTAAAGGTGTAACGCAATAAGTAGAGTCAAAAAATAAAAATATTTGTATAAATAGATAATATATGCATATAATATATATGTAGGATGATTATATAGTATGATATATATAAATATAAAAATTATTGGAGGCGTGGGCGTATAACTTGCTCATCATAATGCATTACAATCCAAACATCAAAATCAAAACATTAAATAAGTTATTCAATATCCTCTTTTAGAAATGGAGGCGCCAGCAAGGACAACTACAACAAAGGTAAAATAATGCAAAACAATTTGCAAACATATATCGAGTAATGTATAACATTAATTTACTACAAATACAAAATACAGAAATATTAAAAAACCGAATTTTAGAAAAAGTAAAAGAGAGAGAGAGAGAGAGAGAGATATGGGAAGAGATCGCGTTGTTGTTTTGTTGATGTTGTTATACTTTGTTCAAATCCATGAGTAAAATTCTGGTATAAATTTGATAAACTAACTGATAACTACAATCAATGACATTTAGGGAGTCTATTTGAAGTGTAGAGTGTATTTAAGCGTACTACGTAAATGTGTTATTCTGGTATACAAAAGATCTCCCTCCTTATGGGCCCTATTAACGGATTGGTTTGGTTTCGCACGCGAATGTCTCTTCAATATTATATATTGATCTTGATCAACGATTATTATTAATTCCTGTTATTATTGTGTATGTCTGTGTGCTGTGTTTACTATATATTTATCTATCAATTAATCGATCAATTATTTGATCAAGCTAGAGTTGCCCAGATTTATGAGAGAGTGTGTACAAACAATATACGCATATATGTATATACATATGTGTATCCTAATCAATATCGGTGTAAAGAGGTGCCGCCTTTGAAATTTCTGGTTTCCAAATAAAAAGTAATACCACATAAGATCACTAGAGATAACCAAAAATAAGACAAAAAAAAAATAAAATCAAGGAAAATTAAGAAACGAGCGACGCGTCGTTATCCTGCATATTAGTGTGTATATATACAATACTATACTATACTTATAGAGTTTAAGAGAGTCTTAAATGCGCTCCGGTTTTGTCCCCAATTTTTTTAAGTGTTAAGCACATCATCAGCACGTCGTCGTCGTCGTCATTACTATTCTTGTTGTTGAGGCTTAAATCCTTTTTATTCAAATGACCGAAAATAAAGCGACTAATTTATTAAGCATTTCTAATATATTGTCCCTGTTTTTGTAGGAGGATACGGCGGCAGTAGCGGCGGTGGAGGAGGCAGCAGCGGCGGTGGAGGCGGTGGCGGTGGCGGTGGCGGCAATGATATGATCACACAGGAGGATACAATCTTTGTTTCTGGCATGGATCCATCTACTACCGAGCAGGATATTGAAACTCATTTCGGTGCCATTGGCATTATCAAGGTAAGTTGGCAACCAAAGGGCTTGCAATTAACAATCAACACATATTCTCAGTGAAATCTGCTCAAAAGCAGGTTTAGTTGCCACTAAACTGTCTGAGGAGTAACAAGTTTGAATCACAATAAAAGGCAATAGTTTGCTTTAGATTTAGAATTACTAGTTATTCCATTTATATGCTGTGTCTTTAAAAACTACAGTTAATTGGAGCATAACAAGCATATGTACCTTTGTTCATTTATTTTTATACCCTGTGACCATTAATTCTTATTAATAGTTGAGCTTAACAACTAATAAAAAATAAATAAATTAAAAATGTTATTGGTCTTGCTTAATCAATGACAGCTGAAAACACAATTTTACCCATATGTGTCCAACAGACAACCTTTAAATGTTGAGCGATATTTGTGAGCTCCATATAATGTATTTAAATATTGATCTAAATTTATTCTGTTATCTATTCTATTATTTGCAGAAAGACAAGCGTACAATGAAACCAAAGATTTGGTTGTACAAGAACAAGGAAACTGGTACGTCCAAGGGTGAGGCGACCGTCACCTACGATGATGTGAATGCTGCACAGTCGGCCATTCAGTGGTTCGACGGCAACGATTTTAACGGTTGTGTCATCAAGGTTTCTCTGGCCCAGCGTCAAAACAATTGGAACAAGGGCGGTGGTGGAAGTCGCGGTGGTTTTAGTGGCCGCCCTCGTGGTGGCGGCGGTGGTCGATTCGATCGCGGTGGCGGTGGAGGTGGTGGTGGCGGCGGTGGTGGCGACTATGATCGTGGCAGCGGAGGCGGCGGCGGCGGTGGTGGTGGCGGCGGCCGTGGCGGTGGACGTTTTGGTGGCGGCGGTGGTGGTGGCGGTGCTGGCGCCGGCGGCGGAAATGTCCAGCCCCGCGATGGGGACTGGAAATGCAGTAGTTGCAACAATACCAATTTTGCATGGCGCAACGAGTGCAATCGGTAAGAGAATAACAAGATTTATATATTTACTCAGCTTATATAAATATATACAAAATTTTTTGCAGCTGCAAGACGCCAAAGGGCGATGATGATGGAAGCTCTGGCGGCGGTGGTGGGGGCGGCTTCGGTGGCGGAGGCGGCGGTGGTTACGGCGGCATGAGCGACCGCGGCAACGATCGTGGCTCGAGCGGTGGCGGCGGTTACCAAAACCGTGATCGTGGTGGCAACGGAGGAGGCGGCGGTGGCTACTCACGATACAGCAACGACAATGGCGGTGGTGGTGGTCGTGGACGCGGCGGTGGAGGTGGTGGCGGCGGTGGCGGCCGAAGGGATGGGGGCGGTGCCATGCGCAATGATGGCGGCATGCGCTCTAGACCATATTAAATAAAATACGTTTTATTTTGTCTAACCTTAAAATTAATACATTTAGCAAGTACTCTCTTATAACTGTACTTTTATATTTACAAAACACCACACAACCAGTCAGACGAGAACAACCAGACAGACGGAAGTGAACAAAATCGAAAACTAAAAGAAAAACTAACTACCCAAACACAAAATGCAAATATCATGTATGCATGCGCATTCGAGTCGACTCACTATACATTTATAATTTTATCGCTCGTTTTGACTTAGTATATTATATGTGTAATCTAATTTTACAAATACAAACATTATTGTAATAGATACATACGAAATAAAACAAAAAAAAAAAAAAAATATTCGACTTGTTAAATGGCTGGAATTTGAAAGATATTTCAACGTATTACTTGGACACATTTCATATTTGCCTGAAAAAGCTAGATCTGCACTTAACAAGCTAGAAAATGTTAGACAAAACTGTATATAAAGCTATTTAAGATTTAAAGTAGTTTTTTTTTATTAATCTCTGATAGGTAGTGCTTTTCAAGCTCAACAACATTTTCCTCGTTCTTGGCGGGGCTTGTACCGATGGATTTGAGCTTCTTTCATATGACATTTCATAGTTATGGCAATATTTATTTGCCCTACGCAATCCATATCTTTAAATATAAGTAATTTTTTTTTTTTTAACTATATTGATAGATGAGTTTAAAAGATTGCCTCATATGCAATATTGAATTCATGTGTCAATGTACAATTTATTTCTTAGTGTTGATTTGACAATGTCAATTTTTCCCATTTATCATATTGGATGCTGTTATTCAAGCTATGAAGTTGACAACTTGAAGTGCCGCAGAATATGTATAATGCAGATTTCTGGACACGCAATATATTATCCACCGAGAAAATATCGAATTGCTCGAGGATATCAAAATGTCAGGTAATCTAAATATATAATCTCAATAGAGCTATAATTCGCTCCAGCCGCTATTTTAATATTTCTCCCGCATATGACATTTGTAAGACGCCAGAAATCGCGGGAAAAAAGCTGAATTGGCAACTCTGATTCTGAGGTGCTTAGTTAGTAACTTGATCCTACAAATTTAGCATGAGACAGAAAGGGACAGCAAGCTATAGAGTGAGAGAGACGCTCTATACAAATTTGTCACAATGTGGTGGGAACTTCAGTCTCTTTAAAAATAATTTTATGGCTCTAGATTCTAGAACATCAAATATAAAAGCCAAATAGACTTTTTTATGTTGATAAGAAGATAGAAGATAACATCATAAAACGGTCGATTTACAATTTGACTTGGATTTTATAAAATTTTTAATAATTATATTTAAATGAATATACGTTTGTAATATTACAGTTCATCTTTTTCCAGCAAGGTGTAGCGATGTTTTGATGGACCCAATTCCTTGAATTTCGACTCGGGCGGCGACGTTCCCTTTGCATTGCTATCATGCTTCACTTCATTACTTGTGGGTTCTGGTCCATAATGGAATTCCCTAAAAAAATAACAAATCATTAATATTAGCAAATAGAGTGGAAATATTACATTAGCTATACAAACCTATGGAGTTTCCCACTGTACAGATCTTGAAGGAATTGCTTTAGCTTGCCGGGCGTATACATATCATTGAAATGGGGAAAGAGATACATGTGCTTGAATGAATCAATAGCAATGACAGGAAGATCATCCTCGGATTTGCCCAAGTGGTGTAAAGGATGCGCAAACCTTTTACCATCCGCAGTAAGGAAGTTCACATTCTCTGAAATCAGGAATATATTAAATTATTTAAAGATATGTCATACAAACACTTAATAAAATTAAAGCTTACGCTTTTCATCCAACAACTGCTGCTCAATGATTGCTTTGTAATCCTTTATCGAATTAAGATCATCGGGTTTATAAAACAGAATCAGGAACGGCAGCCCTTCCTCTGTCAGCTCCTCAGCACTTTCGAATGTTATCTCCCTAACAAGCGGTACACACTTCTCCTGGATCCATATTTTCAGCTCATCAAAATTGCTTAAGCTTCCAGTAAAGGTCTCATCATTCTCATGAGATAACGCCACATCCGGTCTGAATACAATAATCGGAGTGCCTTTAAAAATATAAAAAAATGTTACAACTCTTAAATTGACATGGATTTATTTATGTACGTACCTGGTGGATGCATTGCTTGAGATGCATCTCCGAAACCAACATGGAATTGACAATCTTCTTTAAGATTGGTCGCCACCTTCCTGAATATATCATATTCTGGTTGATCCCGTCGATCGAAATAGCCTATTATGCTGCGCTTCTTGGAATCGAGATTCTCAAGATCCTTCAACGTCATGAACTCTTTAATGGGATCCTCCAATTGTTTCTTGACAAACTCCAAGAAAGCCTCCGCCGAGCGTTGCCCCCGATATTCCCGCTTGCTGAGCTGTCCATTGCGGACAATCTTTAATGTGGGATACTTACTGATGTGGAAACGGGATGCAATCGCTGTCTCCCGATCACAATCCACTTTTCCTAGCACTACTTTACCAGCATCTGGAAATTCCGCTTTAATCTGCAAAAATGTAGATCAAGGAATTAATATTCAAATAAAAAGTTGTTAAAAATTTATATTAATGCCAAGTTTAAACAGTTTGCGATGTGTTCAACAAAATAAAAATAATTTATTGAAAGACAAAACAAACAATAAAACATCTGTAATCATGTTAAAGATGTTAAAGTGACAACAATATGCTGTGCTCAATTTTTTTTAAGTTGTTTTTTTTTATCTGTTGTGACAGACAATTGTCAACTAGTGATAGCATTTTGTTTTTGTTGCCTTTGTTATTATAAATAATAATTATTATTGTTATCGTGTTTGATTATAAGCTTCTTTAAATATACACTTTATAACGATCGGACAATAAATTTATCGATTCCTCAGCAATAAAATGTGACATAAATTAAAAAATGTCAATATATATCTTGGTAAAACTGAAGTTAAGAAACAGACAAAACTCTGACAAAAACAAGACTTAAAAAAAAAACACTTTTTCAAATAAGATTTGGAAGATGTAGCTATGGAATTAAAAAACTTTTATTTTTTTGTGAAAGTTACATTAAGTTAATTAAAGTTTAATTTCTTTATGATTTGATCTACAAATAAATAAAAAATTAAATATATGTTAACTTTATTACTCATAAACAAACTTATTTATCAGGATTGAAGGGCTTAAAGACTTTTTTAAATATTTTTTTAAAAACTGCAAATGTGGGTATCTTTGTGTTTATCGTTTTGTATATTATGTGCATACAAGATGATGTGCAATGGTTTCAAAACATTAAACAGATAAAAGGTAAAAGCTAGGGTTACTTAGACACGATTGCAGGGTGTCTACTTGATTAGAGCTTACCTTATCCGCCGCTTCATTGAAAATAGGCGCTAAAATATTACTAAACCGACACCATTCCGCATAAAAATTAAGGAAAACCAATTCGTTAGACGCTGAAATTCCAAGAGAGAAAGAAATTGAGAATGTAAATTAAAAACCAATTAATAATTGTATTCTAGTTTAAGAGCAAATTTATAAAAACTAGCGTTTCCTTTAAAGATGAATGCCGTGTAGATTAAAAATAAAAATAGAAGGTGACAAACACCCCCAACCCGGTTGATAAGATAGTAGAGTGAGATGATATCTCAGTGTAAGACACAAGCAACTGGACCAATTGTAATTACCCTTGATATGGATGTATCATATCTTTATAGCAGAAAGATAAAATATAAAATACTTAGTAATAATACGCTAATTTCGCTTTGAAATTTAGAAGTGTAGATCATTGTAGTAAAATACAAAAAAATTTGCATAATTTTGTGGTTCAATGAATAAAAATGCCGATTATGGCCTTAATTTGTTTGTACTAATGATGATAATTAGAAATGATTTTGCTCCAGTTGTTGTTGTTGACCATTGTGTTTGTTTATTTTATTTAAAGCTTACCACGTAAGCAAAAGTCTGGGGAATTTATCGAGCGCGTCTGATTTTTTTAATTTGTGACACGTCAATCTCCACACACACACACACGTACGGGCAAAAGTGTAAACGCGAGTGCGTGTGCATGTGCACACGCATTCATCACCGTGCGTGCGTGTGTGTGGATGGGGGTGTATGCGTGTGTGTATTTGCACCAGCTGAGATATTGAATTTAATGCCGTTCATGCGGCTTTTACAAAGTTTGTTATTGCATTTCATTCTTATGCTTAATTATGGTAATTGCAATTGTTGCTACACAGTTTAAATATATATATATGTATTACTATAGAACCCGTTGCTGCTGTTCTTGTAAATCTTCTTCTTACCTAACGTCATATCAATATTTTCACTG
Organism: Drosophila rellima; assembly: GCA_035043635.1. NCBI lineage: Eukaryota > Metazoa > Arthropoda > Insecta > Diptera > Drosophilidae > Drosophila > Drosophila rellima. The sequence goes on along the minus strand of JAWNMV010000257.1, from coordinate 1,616,701 downwards.
GTCATAGACACCGCACCAGTCGCATCTGTTGGCTGGAGAAGGACATGTAGAACCTGCAATTATCGAATGGTAACACAAACATGATAGCCATTGTCGCACTTGGTATTTATTGGTTGCTAGTGTCTTATAATCATCATTATTATTTCCACGTATCAGCCTCAGCCGGTTGCTTGGTTTATGGAGCATACACGGAACAGTCACTGGTCGCAGACACTGTGATTGAGCGGGTGCGGGTAGAACACGTCGACTTACCGCAACAATGGCTAAGCACGAGCCAAGCAGGGGTTTTGTGGATTCCGTCATATTTGGTGCTGGCGACGGCAGGCTATCCAATTTTTATAAACTACTCAAATCTAAGTTATTATTAATTTTAATTCACTTTTACATTAGGTGGAATGAAAACGCAGTCACGACGTATCTACATATATATATAAATTATTATAACAACTTCGTTGATTATCGTAGAGGTGAAAACTATCAATGATGCTATCGATATATCGAATATTATTTTTTGTTTTACACTATCGATAGAGCCACACGAAAAATTAGATTTTTTTTGGCGTTTTTTCCAAATTTAAAGCTAGTCACTTTGGATCTTGCTTGCACTTTTTTTTTTAATTTATGTCGGATTTATAATATGTTCTATCTTTTGTTAATTGAAATCGATGAATTCGGGTTGACAAACACCCATCATTTCTTAAAATCATAATTTCATTTTATGTGATTTTTTACTACAATTGTATAAATTACTAAATTTCAATTGCAGACATAAAAAATGATTCCCCTATTTTACTTTATTCGTAGTCGATGCTATCGATATAACTAACGATTGTTTGTATTTTTCACTACGCTATGTATTAATTTTCAAATAACTGGTAAGAATAAATGTATAACCTGAATTAAATTTGGATCACAAAGCGTAAATGTGGTATGTCCAATATTTCAATTCATGTACGGTTTTACAATTTTAAATTGTCTGTAAATTCTAATTTACAAAAAATAATTGTATTTCCAATTGTAAAATTAAAGAACAATCGGTCATATTAAATTGATGTGGAAATAAGCAAGCGCGAAGCAATATTCGATAACGATATAAAAACATTCGATTTTTGATAAGTGACAAAAGTATTCAGTATATTAACGAATACGTATATATATGTATGTGCGTTCTTTACATCTACATATGTATAAGCAACAATATTTGCAAATCTTTGTTTATAATAGCTGACGTTTATGGAGTTTACGGTGCTAAATAAAGAGAAAATTAGCAAAACGCGTTTTTCAATTCCGTTCTAAATTGCAGTTAAATAAAACAATAATTGTTATCCAAAGGTTTTTAAGCATACAAATGTATGTATGCTTATAGGTTTGTTTTGGTGTTATTGTTTCATAAAACTGAGGAATCGTAGATGTATGTACGTATGTATGCGTGTATATGTATATGTGCCCAATCACTTTTGTTTATAAATATATACAATTTCGTTAAATCATTCCAATTGCAAAACAACAAGGATATTTGTCACCAGTAATAAGACGTACATTTTTGTGGCTTTATTGTTTATAACTGAGCACCCATATGCCTAAGCGTTTATGTACGTATGTCTCAATGTACGCATTTGTATGTTCGTTTGTGTAGTATAAACTTTGTATGTATGTTTGTTCACTTATTATCTACATATACTGGCAACCAGCACACACAAAAATTATTTGTACATATCTAGTATATCTGTTATTAAGGTGTTTGGATGTTTGAAACATTTTATATTTAATGACTGCCTTGACTCTGTGTATGTGCCAGTGTGCGTGTGTACGTGCATTTATGTATGTACGAACATTTGTATGTATGAATGTGTTGTCCTGTTTGGTATACGCATAAACAAGTTAAACATATTATTTTATTTTTTTTGTGTGCCCGTTTAATGATGATAATTAATAGTAACTCTGAGAGGATCCCAGGTGTTTGAGCCAGCAATAAATGCATAAGTACATATAAGAAAATATGTATGTATGTACGTAAATACTGTGTGCATTTGTTATAGTATACGTCAAATATGCATACATAGGTGTGCATATACGAATGTACAGTATGTCAAGTCGTTGTTTTGTCGAAATAAAAACCCCATAAATATTTTATATTGTTAAAAAAAAAAAAATTGTTTATTGTGATTTTTTTATTTTGGTTCTTAAAACAAGATAAATTAAAAATAAGAGAACCTTAAACATTTTCCTTAAGACTAATAATCTTTAAAAGGAACCAGGAAAAAAACAAACATTTTGTCGTACTACTTATGCAGAATTATCTAGAACCAGAGAGAGAGAGAATCGACATAGACAAATACATACATAGATACAAAGATACTTTTACTAATGTTAACGATTTTTCCTAATTTTTGCACTCGGAATGATTCTGTCTTAGTTGATGTCCCAATTTATGCGTACTCGATGATTTTCATATTTGTTTTTGTTAATTGTTTAATTGTATTCCTAGTTTATATATTCTTTATTTGTGCAAATCTGAAATTAATCTAAAAAATATAAAAGAAAAGTGCATATTTTGTTTTGTTGTCAAAACAATTACTTGTCTAACTGTTGGCTCGAATCTTTCATTGCAGTCGTCACACATAATGTCAGATGGATCACCGCCCCCATCGATTTGTTTCATACGAGCCGCCGAATCATATCCGAAATCCCAAATGGAAAAGGAAGATTCGCAATTGTTTGTTCCGTTTCAAGAGCGTAAGTTTCTTCAAAATATATGCATGATTTCGAATACAACAAATATATAAATTGTGTGTTTATAATTTTTAACAGTTGCCGGCGAGTCAATTAAATATTTGGGACGCACCGATGGTGGGATTTTGGCTTTATCCAATTATCGCATATTTCTGTCAAAGAAATCGACAACAACATTTGAAACATATATACCGCTGGGACTGATTGAATCGGTGCAAGTGCGGGATCTATTCCAACTGATTGTTAATTGCAAAGACGCCAGCACTGTAAAATGTTCGTTTCAATCGGCCGAGCAATGCTTGGAATGGCAACGTCGCATTCAGTTGCTAATTGGGGTACCTGAAACGCTGGAGACGCTTTTTGCGTTTCCATTTTACTCGTGGACATGTGACATCATTGGCAATAAGGAGCGCTCGATATTAACCAATGGAACAAATGGAACAACAATTGGCAACAACAAATCGTCATCGTCATCATCATCGCAGCCAACAGCTGCAGAGAATCAATCACAACAATCATTCAATCCAATTGGAGATCATTTACATCGACTGCAGCGTGCGATTCGATATGAGAGCGATTTTAAAAATGAAGTTGCTCGTCTTGGATTCGATTTGAAAGGATCGTGGCGTATCTCAAACGCAAATTCGGACTTTAAACTCTGTCCAACATATCCACAAAAGTTACTTGTTCCATGCTGCATCACAGATGAAATGCTTCACAATATTGCCAATTTTCGTGGATCACGTCGATTGCCGGCCGTTGTTTGGCGTCATCCGAAATCTGGCGCTATTCTCGCCCGCTGCAGTCAACCCGAAGTTGGTTGGCTCGGCTGGCGTAACTATAAGGATGAGCAGCTATTGAAAGCTCTCGCGGATGCCTGCGCTTTCGATAGAGGCGAGCATGCGAGACGACAGGCTAAGGATATAGCCAATGGAGAGACGGGGTCCTCAGACCAAAGCTCACCATCTTTGGGGGATTCCTCTCACGAGGAACTCGCTCTTGATGAAATCCGAGTATGTTCAATTAAATAATTCATTTCGAAAACTTCTATATTTTATTTAATTGCATTTTTAAGAAAATTCTCATCGTTGATGCACGGAGCTATACGTCAGCGGTTACAAATCGAGCACGCGGTGGCGGCTGCGAGTGCATCGAATATTATCCATGTGCTGAAATCGAATTCATGAACTTGGGCAACATCCATGCAATTAGAAAGAGTTTTCACGCTGTGCGACAGTTGTGTGCATCATCGCCGGATGATCCCAAGTAAGCGATTCTACACCAAAATCAATTATGTAATTAACATTAATTTATTTTTTTTTTTTCGAATTAAATAGTTGGTTCGGTCAACTGGAGAAAACAATGTGGATGCAACATCTGTCGGGCTTGCTGGGTGCAACAATGACTGTTGTCCACACAATTGAAAAGAATGGTCGTCCTGTTTTGGTCCACTGTTCCGATGGTTGGGATCGTACACCACAAATTGTGGCCACAGCTCAGTTATGTCTAGATCCCTTTTACAGAACAGTTGAAGTAAGTCTAAACTTTTATCTCGTGCATAATTTAAATATTTTTCCAAATGTTAAAAAAGAAACTAGGAATATAACTTATTGAAAATCTAGGAAGTTTAAACGAAAAACTTTGACAACAAAATCTAGACACAAATTTAGTTAATTAATATTCGAATTTGCCTGATGTAGGTTACAATATCTTTTCATTATCCGAAGAGAATACCGTAGTTTTTGTTTCCCAATTTCGTTGAATCTGAATTGAAATTTCCTAATATAGTTTTATTTAGTTCATTAATATTCGAATTTTCCTGATGTAGAATACATTATCTTTTCATTATCCGACGAGAATGTCGTTGTTTTTGTTTCCCAATTTCGTTGTTTCTGAATTGAAATTTCCTAATATAGTTTAATTTAGTTTTTGTTAAGTAATCTTCAACATTTTTTTCCAAATTAAATATGTAGAGCTACAAGTTTTTCAGTATGGTTTTTATTGTAGTTATTCATTATCATCAAAACTAACGTTGAGTTGCATAAAAATACAAGTTTTAAATAAATATTGTATCTGTTCCTAGGGATTTCGAGTTTTAGTTGAACGAGAATGGTTGAACTTTGGCCACAAGTTTGCAGATCGCTCTGGAAATGGACCCAATTCAGATGAGGGCAACGAACGCTGCCCAGTTTTTCTGCAATGGCTCGATCTGGTGCATCAAATACACAAGCAATTTCCCTGTAGCTTTGAGTTCAGCATAGGTTATTTGGTAAATATGAATTGCCATTAAAAACTTGATTATTTCTTCTAATATTAATAAACATATAAATTAAATTATAGATAAAATTGGCCCAGCATTCATTGTCATGTCTCTTCGGTACGTTCCTGTGCAATTCGCTAAGAGAACGAATCGAGAATTCGGTCTTTGATCGTACATTCTCAGTATGGCCATTTCTAGCGGAAACGATGTATAGAAATCCACTCTATAAACATGAGACTGATAAGGTATGACTGATAATATAGAATGCTATATAGTATATATGATAACATACTTTCGATTTACACATATATTTTATTTTAGGTACTGTGGCCAGCACACAATGTGCGATTTTTACACTTTTGGTCCGATGTTTACTTGGGTAGCTTAGGCAATAAAAATGGTACCGATCTTCCTCTACAAAGCAATGATCGACAAAGCGTACACAATGGCAATAGCAATGGCAATGGCATTGACAGCGGTAAGAAATTATAATTCTTATACAATATTAACATTTTCAAAATAATATTAATCACTATTGCATTGTCCAGGCTCATCAGCGAAAACACGTTCAACCGAAAACATTGCAACGAACGAGTTGACACAGAGCACGATATCAAGAAGATCGAGTGATCCCAATTTGGCCGTTGAATCAATGTATGCATATATACATATATTATCCTTGAGCTAATCAATAATTATGCTAACAACATCTTATTGAATTTTAGTGTAACGGATGGCTTAAATCTAAATGTCAATAGCAATTCAATGTTTGACATACGGTCGGAAACCAAGGAATGCATAATTGTTACTAATCATGATATCAAACAAGATTCTGACTCTGACGATACCTGCGACAGCTCAAAGCTGAGGGAGGAGGAGGAGGAGGCGCACGAACAGGTCCAAGAAGAGGAGGAAGCAAAAAATGATTCCAAAAGTTTGATATCCGAATTAAATAATGACCAAAGCACTTCTTCAATTCAATGTGATATATTGAATGATGAATCGCCAACCTTAAATGGCAAGATCACTATTCAGCGCATCGATTCCGAGCCTTTAAATTCAACAAATGGTTAGCTGAAATTGTTACAATTTTAATTTATATTTCAATTTGTAAAACTCATATACTTCATTTCAATTGCAGATGATGCGCCTTCGATTTGTGATGAAAGCATTAGTGATAATGAAAATAGCCGGAACTTGTGGCTTGGCCACGGCCAAATCGATACTAGTACGGATACAATAATTCCTATAGAATCTACAAAAGGCGCTACATCAAATGGATTATCAAAGAATGAAAATCAAATAGCAATCAAAGACAGCAGCGATGATGTGCCTTTAGAATCAGATGCCGTCGACATACCTCAAGATAAAAAGACCGAAACAATATGTGTTGCCCACACAAATAAAATCAGTCAAAGTTACAATAACTTGCCCCGCGTCCATGTGAAACCCAACAATCTGCGATACTTTCAACAAAGCGTCAATTCAAGTTTGGATTTAGATAAATGCGACACGTTTGCTCCAAATTTGCATATCCATGACATGCGAGAGAGTTCAAATAACGATAACAACGGCTGCAAGGAAACAACTGAATCCAAGGATCTAAATGCAAGTGCGTTGGTTAACAATGATCATTGCTTACCAGCATCACCTGAACATCAAAGATTGGAACATGCCCAGATGCCTAATACGTTTGCCAACTTTGATGTGTCCACGTCTGGCATTCCGATGCGAAGGAATATGCTCTGGTCGAGTCTAAATCGTGACAGCACTCAATTAAAATATACAGATAATATGGGGTAAGTAGTGCTGTAAATCCGAACTGAGAATCGGGTTTAATATCAAAATGTAAAAATCCACAAATGTTGAATCGAGTTGACTCCAAAATAACTAAATTTAAAAATTTATGAAAACCAATTCGTGAATTAAAAGATAACACATTTTTGACATTCAATTTTGACACATTTGATATATACCGTAGTTCGGATCTGTTCAATAAATTTCTAAATCATATTTGATAATAATATTAAATTTAATAAATTTTCTTAACTTGAAGCGCACTGCAGTTTCCGTCATCTGGTCTTATTTCATTACCTCCGACACCGCTGGGATCACAGGAAAGAACACAGTTTACCTCTCCACTCCTCTCCTGTCCCGATGGCTTGGCTCATGGCTTGAGTGAACAGAACATAAGACTACATCAAATTGTTCAGGAGCACAAGGTAAAGTTTTATTAAACATTATAATAAATTGTTCTCGATATTTATCTATTGAGTCTTTTCCATTTTCAGCTGCGGGAAGAAGTCTTGCTGCGTGAGATTCATGGCATGCGTTTAGCATTATTACAAAAAGGATGCCCAAGCTGCAATAGCGTTGTTTCAACAAATGTCGAGCATGTAATTATAAACTAACCAACCCGAATTCTATACAAACATACATACATAAAAAGCAATTCAATGTGTACATATGTACGATTGTGTAAACTTTACATAAAACAAGATGAGATGAATATATCCAGCCATATCCAACCATCAACACTTCAATTCTGACAATGTTATTATTGGCTGGATTGTTTCGACAACAAAAATTTGATACAAATGTAGCATATGTGTTAGGACATTCCTTGATTGATGCCGTAATTAAGTTGATAAAATCCCTTTCAGTTGGTCTAATTATTTAAATTTTATTTAGGAAAACGGATCGGATATTGTTGAAAATGCATCGACGTGTTCATGGGAAGCTGTAGAAGAACGTAGTGGTCCATCATCGTATGCCACTTGCTCGATCCAAGAGAAAAAAGCATCGAGTGTCCTTTGGGTACCAGATCATGCAGTTTCGCGTTGCTCAAATTGTCAAATTGAATTCTGGCTTGGACGCAGAAAACATCATTGTCGGTGCGCATTTCAGCATTAACGTATTCTCATTTTCATGTTTGTTTACTCTTTTCGTTTCTTTTCTTTTTTGTATTGTATTGTTTTTTCTGCCAAAAACACTTTGTATACTCTTTGATAACATAACTAAGTTAATTTATACCATGCATATTTCTTATATACATATTGGAGGCAATCAATCTGGCACAAGTTCTTAGCTAATCTAATCGCACGATATACATATAACACTTTTCTATTTTTTTCCATAAATTTGTATTTATATCCAAAAGCATTCATGGTTGAATTGGTTTTGTTAACTTAACCAGCTTAAGAATAGAGTTAGAGATTGCAAATGGCGAATTGTTTGAATGAACTATTGTCAGATTGGCTGTGATTAATATTTTTCTCATTTTGTACAACATTTCTGATTAACAAACTACTTTATTATTAACTCTTAATCTGGTTGGTTTACATTTGTTCTTTTTAAAACCAAAAGAACACTTTATTAACTTAATTTATCGATAGTAATATGATTATTTCAATATTTATTTAATTGCAGATCATGTGGAGAAATTTTCTGTGCTGACTGCTCGGAATTCTGGGCACCTTTACCGTATGAAAAGCTTTTTAATCCAGTAAGACTATGTGGTTCCTGTTACATAACAGTGACAACTCAATTACATGAATGCCGTGCTCCTCCTTCAGCTTCGGAGCCTAATCAAAAGCTAAAATCAAATGATGGAACGGCGTCGCGGCCTGAAACGGGAGAAGCGAAATCTGTGGCAGATGCAGAATCAGATGCAGTTAACTCTCAAGAGTAGTTTTCCATTAGATTTTAGGATTGCAATGTTGAAACAATATATGTAAATATAATATGTATACTCAAATATTTATTGCATATATATGTATGTATGTTAACACTACACGTATATTACGATCAACCACAATTGTGCTGGCATGTAGAACAAAAACACTCACATACACAAAGCACACACGCAATTATACAAAATTTTGTTAAACATATATATATATATATATACATATATACATATATACATATGTATATATATATATATATATATATATATATATATATGTAATGATATATACAATATGTACACAATTGTAAAATAAATTACCAAAACTAAATCAATTCCATGAAAAAGAATAACACAGATTTAAATTTCAATCTAAATGGATCTCTTGTTTTTGAAATAGCTTGCTATTGTTTCTATTCTATGTACATAATTGAATTGAAATTGAATTTGCACAGTCTCGATTGGTCGAAACGGATTGCAAAATCATAGCTGATAACCTAACGACGATATTTGCAAAGCTTAAAAGTCAACTAATAGATGTTTAAGCTTTCGGAGCGTGCTAAAACTTTATATATCAGGCAATTCGGGGCGTAGCAATAATGAGTCAAATTTAAGTAATATCGGTGCATAAGAACCACATATATATTTAGAATTCGTTGAACTTGTACTAAATTATATTTGTTTGTCTAATTTTATGATACATAATCGGCATAGGGTTACACAAAATATTCCTGATTGTACAGATAAAAGTTTTGTAGGTGAAGATTTTTCTTTTTGTTCAGTTATCTCAACCAAACGATATCATAATGTAGTTACGATCGGTTAAAAATCAATTTTCTGTTTAAAACACTGGAAATTTGGATCCTTGTTGAGTTTTAAAATCAATCTTTCTTACAGTCCATTTTTTTTTGTGACAGCGTATTTCAAAATAAACTCGGCTCGATATTCACTCTAAAAAATATAGTTGTTTAGTACATTTTATTTTAAATTCTTCAAATTACAAACAAAAAACTACAATATTTTTATAAACTTAAAATCTAGAGAACCGCTTAAATATATAATTTTATTGCAAAAATTAAAATTTTTTTTTTTAAATATTTATATGTAAAAGAGAGATATGCTTCGTGTTGCAACTTTTATAAATTATACAAAAATATCTATCAAACTATATTAAATATTTTACTTTCTTTACAAAAAAAAAAACAAATTTTATTTTTATTGTGATTTATTCATTTCAGGATGGGCTTTAAAAATCAAATGTGCTTATAAAGTATCAGTTTAATTTATGAGAGCAATCGCTGTAAGTTATGGTTCGGTCAACATGGATTTATTCACAACAACAAAAATACACAAATTTATGTATGTACAACTGAGAATAAAACTTGAACATCTTAACTAAATTGAACACATGACTAAAGTGTAAGCCTGAGTTTTGTTTTGTATTTCTGTTAAGCGTCTTTTGCTTTTCCAATTCATGAGTTAGATTTTGGCTTCACATGATGATGTTTTAGCTGTGGTGGCATCTTGTAGGGTCTTATGAATTTAATGCTCGTTTTGAGGGCATCGCACATCATGTTGCTGGTCAGAAGGCAGCGAAGAAATACGTAGGTTAAATACCCTGTTATGCCCCAGATGCGATGATGATCGACAACAAAGACGGGTCCACTGTAACCGCTCCGAAATTGCGTGTGACGCGTTGCCGATGGCAATATCAGTGATTTTAGCGGTATGCTGATGGCCTCTTCAACCTCGTCGTTGTTCAATTTTAGCTCGGAGATGTGGAAGTCCTTCACAACGCCTACCACCGGCACAATGGCAGAAGTTCGTGGCAGCAGAATCGGATTGGACTCGCCCCAAACTTGTACGCGGTCGCGGGGCAGACCAATTTCCTCCTCCGTCTCTCGCAAGGCACAGTCCAGAAAGCTGACATCATCCTCGTCTCGTTTGCCGCCTGGAAATGATATTTGTAAGCTGTGGCTTCGCAATTGCCGGGACCGACGGGTGTAGAGCAGCGATATAGCATTGCTATGGGATTTGGACATCAGGATCTATTTTTGTAGGATATGCTTAAGTTCCTACTTACGTGTCACGCTCCACGCACAGCGCTATAAACACAGCAGCTGACCTCTTTTCGCGCTTATTATGCGCAATCGCTTTAGGCTGTTCAAAGGTTGGTAAATTGCGCAACTTATCCATGCATTTCTGACGCTGTTCGTCCGCCAGGAGCAGCGTAAAGTCGTCATTTGTGAGTACATGGCCAATAGGAGCGATGTTTTGACTGTTTCTTCTCAATTGCCGCCATGTCGGCTGTAGCAGCTGACGTTGTATCACCTGAGAGCAAATCATTTCTGCGTAAACAACTCAGTTTGTGATGTAAATAAAACCGAACATAATAAATTTGACTTTGGATTGGCAACTGGTAGCTATCAGCTGTTTTTGCTAGCATCGTCAAATCATTTATATGTTATCGACATATCGATAAGAACGATTGGACAAGAAAAAATACCAAAAATGGAAAACAGCTGTCAAAAATACTGTTCAGACAATATCAAGGCGGCGCTGCACAAAAATTTTTGTATTTATTTATAATTCACTGGTCAGAATCGGGCTGAAAAGAACAAAATTGAAATGGATTTCGAGAACGAGAATACGTACGAGGATTTCTTTGAAAAGATGCACAGGTGAGTGGTGCGTTTAGACGGTAAGCTGCATTCAAATAATTCTCATTGTTCCCGTTTATAGCAATGAAGGGACGCGTAATCTACGACAGATTTTTGAGGATGATGACAAGCCGCTGCAAAGTGAGACGAGCAATTTGCGCTATCAGCCGCATAAGCAACCGCAACAGCCAGAGAAGCATAAGACTAAGGCGACAAGTACGGCACGCAACAAACTGGAGACGAAATCAACATTAGATAGCTGGATCACCGTCGTCGCCAAGGTGGCCAACGGTTATAATGGCAGCGAGAATATGGGACGTGTCGGTGTTGCACTATCACGCAACGGTGCCGGCGCTGCCAAGCTGGTTATATACAAGACGCGAAATCATTTGCTCAGTACATTGCTGCTGACTAAATCAATAACATCGTCGATGCCAAGAGATGGCACATCCAATGTGATATTACGTGAATCCTATATGCAATTCTATGACGATGAGCAACACTTTTGGAGTCTACGCTTTGAGTTTGCTTCGGATGAGGAGGAGTTTACAGAGGCGCTTCTGAATCTCGGCCTGCCTATTGAGCAAATGAGCAATGAGGAGGAGTCCAAGGGTAGTAACAATTCATGCACTGTTGTCACACCGCCAATATCAACACCATTGCCACAGCAACAGTCAAAGCCGCAGCCACAGCCACTGCCGCGTCAGAATCAGCGTCACAAATCAGCATTAGCATCGTCTCGTGATATTGAGGCTCCCAGTAGCTATGACAGCGAAAGCGAGTCAACACATTCAACAGAGGATAACATAACGACAGAACGTAGCAGGGTAAACACTAAAGCTCTGGTTCCTTTGGGCATAGCTACGAACATCGTTTCGACGGAAATCGCAACACAAAAGTCCAGCAACAAGCTGGAGGCTTATCTGAATGAACAGCGTGCCACGGGCCATGCAATGGATAAGAAAATGGACACCATACTGCAGGCCATGTGTCGTCTGACCAGTGCCAACAATATTCAGCTTAGCGATCCCAGCGACTCGACGCCAGGTTCCGCTTCGGAACATCAACAGGATGTGCAGAAAATGGATAGTCTACTTCAGGCAATGGGACGATTAAACAACAGTAGCGTACATCAATTGAACGATACGATGAGCACGATCCAGGCATCGACTGATAACGAGGATGAGCTGCTCGAACTCGAACAAAAGTTGCTAGACTTTAAGAAACAAAATCGTATACTAATGAAGAGTCTAAAAGCCAGGGAGCAGGCACTTGCCGATCTTCGTGCATCCACCTGTGCACTATGTGAACAATTGCTGACCCAGAACAATGATCTTAAGAAACAGAATGCAGCACTTGTAACTGCAATGTCTGCTCAGGTTAATAATGTTGATAACAATGCCGTCTCCTTAGCATCAACAAGCTGCTCCAATTGTGACAAATACGTGTGCAAAATAAGTTCACTGGAGAGACGAGTAGCTGTATTGCAAAGTGCATTGCTCAATTGTCCCAATATAGTAGGAAACAATTCCGAGTCCACGTCAACTGCATCCGGCAAGACAAGCTCGCCACCATTGTGATAACAACTATTTTGTATTGTATATCTGCCTTCATTTATTGTATTGTATTAGTTAAGTATTAATTAGTTATTTGTTATTATGTACATAATCAGATGAATGCTAAATTATCATAGTTTATATTTGCCATATTTGTGAAAACAACCTTTTTGGACACTTACATTCATTAACATAGTATCTGAAATAATTAAAATTAAATACGACCCAGTAAGTTTCTCGTTTTGTCTGCTTTTTTCTTGAAATTAAACAGATCAATTAAGTTCTTTATCGGGTTTGCATTTTTATAAACTCAAAATCAGGAATTGAAATCGCAACTGTAACCGTTAAACCTATTGAAATTGGTAACCGTAAGTGAAAAAAAAACTGTTTATTATACCGGAAGCAGGAAAACCGAAATAATTCAAATCGAATTAGCCGTTTATTAACCGATTCACGCATAACGGTTAGTTTCGGTTTAATCAAATGTTGAATTCAATTTTTTTGTTAATGTGTAATCGTCGTGTTTTAAACTAATTTTGAAATATAACCGGTAACCGTTATGAAACCGATATCCTACGATTTTGCGTAACCGATAAGCAAAGTTCTAACTTGCTACCCATATTCGTTTCGATTTGATACCCTGCACACAACTCGAATTTGCGTTCCCTGAAAATGAGAAAAGTCAAATGCTCGAACTCAACAGTTTTGTACAAACTAATTTGTTGTATTGTTGCAAATCATAAAACACATATTTTCCAGAACAGTATCATTCAACTTAACACTAAGACAAGTCTACGTGTGTGTGTGTGGGTGTAGGTGTGTGTGTGTGGTGTGGCATTGTATCAGGCAGTCTGCTGACGGTTGGAGGAAGCGCTGGTTTTTAGCTGATCCGCCAGCTGTGCTCACATTGGCTTCATGTGAATGCGCATTATGAATTATATATGTATATATCGGTCATTTACTCAAAGATTGTCATAGCTCAAAAACACAAATTTTGCAGAAAACGAGCTTAAGATATCAATTCAGTTGAAAAGAATTCTTTCGATTTTAACATAAAATGCATACAAGTTATGAAATTAAAACTTTTAACACGAATAAACATTTCTGCATTATCGTGTTATTTTTTTGAGATATGACAGTTTTGAAGTAAACGTATTTATACATATATATGTATGTATGTATGTATGTATGTATATATAGTTATAACTAGTCTAATTTGCTCATTTGTAAACTAAAAGAGAAGATGGTGCTTTGGATAGTCTCGTTGCTAGTAGGTGCTGCTATCGCTGAGGCTGCTGAGGTAACTGCTGGCGCCTGGTGCGCTTGATCCGCCGCCGACACGATGCCGCCTACGTTTGGCCTTTGCCTTTTTGCGACGCGGTGCTGCCGCTTCCGCTTTACGTTTATATTTGCCTAGTCGTTTTTTTTTGCGTCCATATTCATCCGATTCACTGGTGCTCGACTCTTCGTTGTCACTCGAATCCGATTCGGTATCGCTGCTCGATGAGTCCGTTGATGAATCGCTCTCTGACGATGACGATGATGTTGACGATGATGATGAGGACGATGATGATGATGTTGAACTTGTACTGCTGCTGCTGCTGCTGGCAGCACGACGCCGTTTTGATTTCTTGCTGCTGCTACTGTTGTTGCTCTTATGTTTTTTCGACACTTCTTTGCTGTTGGCTTTTTTTATTTTTGTCTCATCAGCAATAGCAACATTTCCAGCTCCACCTCCACCACTGCTTTTTTTGTGCTTCTTGCTCTTTCTCTTGCGCTTCTTGTGACGATCGGCTTTTGTATGTTTCGTCGCTGTTGTTGTTGTTTTGTTGTTGCTTCTCTTGCTGCTTTTATGGTGGCTGCTGCTGCTTCTCTTGCTTTTCTTATCTTGCTTGCCAGCGCTGCTTGTTTTTGTTGTTGTTGCTGCTGCAGCTGCTGCAATATCGCCACTTTTAAGCTCCTGGGCGCGCAGCTCGGTTAACGGTGTCAAATAGTCTAGTTCCGAGTCGGAGCTGGTGCTTTCAACATCCAGCAGTATCTCTTTGTTCGGATCCACCTTTAAAAAAAAACAAAACGCGTGTTATGCCCTGCTCTTGTTGTTGTTGTTGTGTATGTTTTTGCGGCATTTTGGCTTACCTTGAGAAAATTGCGGCATTGATAGGTCAGGTGACCTGCATAGCCGCATTTTTTACATGCCGCTCGCAGCGTATCCTTGTTAGAGTTTGCCAGCGGAAAGTTCATCTTGCACCCCGAATGTAATAAGCGTTATTCTTTACTTTTTCAATAATAGTTGCCCATTAGTTGACGTTATTTCGGCTCCGTTGGCTCAGTCTGGTCTGCTCTAACCACTACACGGCGGCTGTTGTTGTTGTCAAGTCTGCATCGATTATCGATATTTGTTAAGCGATAGGCAATAGAAAAAACGAACGTTCACACTGCCAAACACAATATATCGATAAGCTATTCAATCATATGGTAACATCATTTGTTAAAAATTGCATGCAAGGGTATGCAGTTTTTACATTTAAAATCAGTATTATTAATATTTTAAGATGTTTTTTTTCAAGTTAGCTTATCAGTAACATGTGTCACTAACAAATAAAAAAAAATAGTGTGTGTCATTAATTGTATTAAGATATGTAATATAATCAGTGCAGCCAACTTTTCAGCTATTTTGCGGCTAAACTTTTCATCAGAACAAATCTGAAAAGCTAATAATTATTTTCATGTTCATCTAAAATTTGTTTGATGCATTGTCAATAATATTCATTATCTCATGGAGTTTATCATATGAATGCTAAGCATACACATTTTTTGTATGACATTTGCAAGTATACATGATCATCATGTTTTTGTTACATTGTGTGTAAAATTTTTGTATGGGTAAAAGAGTAGATTTCCCGCAGTCCGCTGCTTTCAAATTATCCTTGCAATTGGGATGATTGGCAGCACTGAATAAAATCAATTGACATTATTGCTATCGAAAGCTGCATGCGATAGCAGAAAATATACTTGATTAAATGTTTTTTGTGTAAAAACATGTCAATCGATTATTGCCGATAGTGTAATCGTACGCGTGGACACTTGTTATCGAATAGTAACACAAATTTTGCAGTGCCAGTGCAAATGTCTGAGAAATGCCAGAGTATTGTCAATTCATGTAGAAGAATCCGCCGTGCATTTGCCAAGTGAAGTGTAGCATAATATCAGCAGGTTTCAGACTGACAACGTCAACGCTTTCACCGCACACTGCATTAAATATACAACGAAAACAAGAGCAGAAGAAGTAGCAGCAACAATTTAGGTTCAATCCACCCCCCCCCCATTTACCCACCCGCTACCGTCAGCAGCACCACTGGAACAAGATGCAACAGAACACAAACAGCAGTAATCCATTTTCGGTGGCCGCCTATGGCGATCGACCACAAATGGGACTGGACGTGGAGTTTGGAGCAGATCCGGCAAGCGGAGCAGCATTCTTTCAGAGCGATGGCCGCAAACATGATGATCTGAAGCAAATGCTGGATAGCAATAAAGATGGCCTCAAGCTGGAGGCAATGAAACGCATAATCGGCATGATTGCCCGTGGGCGTGATGCCAGCGATCTGTTTCCGGCCGTTGTCAAGAACGTTGTCTCCAAGAACATTGAGGTGAAGAAACTGGTCTATGTCTATTTGGTTCGCTATGCCGAGGAGCAACAGGATTTGGCACTGCTCTCGATATCGACATTTCAACGTGCTCTTAAGGATCCCAATCAATTGATACGCGCCTCAGCACTCCGTGTCCTCTCTTCCATAAGGGTCAGTATGATTGTGCCCATTGTGATGCTGGCCATACGTGACAGTGCCGCCGATTTGAGTCCATATGTGCGTAAGACGGCGGCACATGCCATACCCAAACTATATTCCCTGGATCCCGAGCAAAAGGATGAGCTTGTCATGGTTATTGAGAAACTACTCTCGGATCGCACCACACTGGTGGTTGGCTCCGCCGTCATGGCCTTTGATGAGGTAAGTGTCTCACACACTTGTGAATATATTCATTAAATATTTACTGAGCGATTTATTTTGTAGGTTTGTCCGGAACGCGTTGATCTGATACACAAGAATTATCGTAAGCTATGTAATCTGCTCGTGGATGTGGATGAATGGGGACAGGTGATAATCATCAATATGCTAACACGCTATGCACGCACACAGTTTGTTGATCCGAATCCGGATGAGGAGCATGGTCAAATCGATGGCCTTGATGGCGAAGCGCTACCTAATGAACGTTTCTATGACGAGTCATCGAACTCGAGCAGCGATGATGAAGCCTCAAGCGATGGCGATGATACCAAAGTCAAAGGCAAAGCCAAAGGCAAGGCAAACAACTCTAATTCTAACTCCAACTCCAATGTCAACAACAACGAGAAAGACAATGACAACACTAGCAGTTATCATATCGATTTGGATCATCGCCTGCTGCTCCGGCAGACAAAGCCCTTGCTGCAGTCTCGCAACGCATCTGTCGTGATGGCCGTGGCACAGCTCTACCATCATGTGGCGCCACGCAATGAGGTGCAATTAATTGCCAAGGCGTTGATAAGATTGTTGCGTTCCCACAAGGAAGTCCAGAGCGTGGTGCTCAATTGCATCGCCTCCATGTCCGCAAGGCGCAAAGCCATTTTTGAGCCGCATCTCAAGTCGTTTTTTGTGCGCACCAGTGATCCAACGCATCTGAAGCTTCTCAAGCTGGACATACTCACCAATCTAGCATCCGCGTCTAGCATTTCTCTAATTTTACGCGAATTCCAAACTTACATCTCGAGCAGCGATCGTCCATTTGTGGCAGCCACGATTCAGGCAATTGGACGCTGTGCGGCAAGCATTAAAGCGGTCACCGAAACTTGCCTCAGCGGCTTGGTCCATCTGCTCTCCAATCATGATGGTAAGCTTATTTATTTATTTAATATCAACTAAATGCAATTGACCAATATTTAAGTAAACACAATTTAAAGCAAAATTTAGCCATATATAAATTAAAGTAAAATTTAACAACTATATTTAAACGTAAAAATTTAACTGAACAGATATCCTATAAAAACCTCTTAACCACGTAATAAACTAGTGACGAAAACATTTCCATGACCCAAAATTTCTGATATCCAATTTTATGATGAACAATATTAAATTTATATATATAGATTATTCTAAAAAAAAATGTTTGGCATCCAAAAATCAAAGCTATCTCAAACGGCCTTTTCATCTCATTATCATCTGTTCTTAAAAGGTTCCCGATTTTGTAAGAGGCAGAAGAATGTAATTGACGATATCTAGTGGCCTAGTGGATAGAGTCGACTCTTTTGCTCTCTTGCACAAGTCTTTAAATCAGAAGTTTTCGTATTATTAATTTATTTTTTTTTACTCTTGACTTTAGAGGCTCTTATCAATATATATTTATTTTTATTATATTTATTAAGAATATTTCTGTATAAACATTTTTATATTCTTACTGAGTATCTCCACTGTCGAGTACGCTCTATTATGACATTCATGCAGCTTGAATACTAGCATTAGCTTGTCCCATTTGTCCCTTTTACAGAGCACGTGGTGGCCGAGAGTGTCGTGGTGATCAAGAAACTGTTGCAAAGCAAGGCGGCCGAGCATTATGAGATTATCACACAAATGGCCAAGTTGATAGACTACATCAATGTGGCAGCAGCACGAGCCGCAATCATTTGGCTTATTGGCGAATACAATGAGAAGGTGCCGCTGATAGCGCCCGATGTGCTGCGCAAGATGGCCAAATCGTTTGTGGATGAACAGGATGTGGTCAAATTACAGGTGCTTAACCTTGGCGTTAAATTGTATTTAACGAATCCGGAGCAGACTTCGTTGGTGTGTCAATACGTGTTCACGTTGGCTCGTTACGATACCAACTATGATGTACGTGATCGTGCCCGTTTCTTGCGTCAATTCATCTTCCCGGCGAGCGGCAGCAGCAGCGTCCTCACCCAACATGCACGCCAGGTATTTTTGGCGGCCAAGCCGGCTCCATTGCCGGAGAGCAAGTATCGGGATAGCAATCTGTACCAATTGGGTTCATTGTCGCACTATTTGAACATGCATGCCACGGGCTACAAGGAGTTGCCAGCATTCCCCACTATTGCACCCGATTCCAGTGTGCGCAACATCGAGGGTTACATGCAGGAGAAGCTGCCCACCGAGAGTCCAGGGCGGGGTAAGGCATCGTCAGCAGGTGCTGCGACAAAGGAGCAGCGTGAAAAGGGCTTCCTATCCGAATCGGATAAGTCATCCGCTTATTCCGAGTCCAGCGGCAGTGGCAGTGGCTCCAGCAGCGGCTCTAGCACCGATGGCTCCTCAAGCAGCGCTGACAGCGAGGATGAGGTGAAAGTACAAACCAAGAAGACGATGCCCAAGGCTGTGGCCATTGTTACTCCCAAGTTGATTGATGACAGCAGTAATCCTCCAGCTCCCGCTACCGCTACCGCTTCTACTGCTCTATCTCCATCAGTAGCTGTATCTGCTCCTGCGACTGGCAATAATAATAATAATAATGCTGTTGACGACTCTGGCACATCGGACAGTGCCGAATCCTCGTTCTACAGCGGTAGCAGCAGCGACGGCGACAGCAGCGATTCGGGCAGCGACAGCGAACAGGAGGCAACTGCCAAAGCACCAGCTGAGGCGAAGCTAGCGATTCCACAAGCAACCACACAACCGCCTGTCAAAAGTAACTTGGATTTGCTTCTAGACTTGGATGATATACCGCCCATTGGGCCTGTGATGACGCCCTCTCTGGGCGGCTTTCTCACACCTGGTAGGTAGCATCAATAGAACAAAATAACAAAAGTTATCTTGGCGCGCAGAATATTTGATACCCTTACGATTTTTGAAAACCTTTTATTTATTCATTTAACGTCAACTAAAAGCACTTATTAACCCTTTGTATGGCCGCGATGCATATCTGCAACATACCGATTATACTCATATATCTCGGAGCTTAGAATGAAATTGTGAAACTTAAATTTTGTATGTTAAAAACACAACCGTTTCAAAATCGGAAGCTTGCCATTCAACGGTTTAAATCTATTTTGAAAATTTGTAGTCAAATTTTGTGAACAGGGAATCGAGTCTAAACGATTGACTTATAAAGTTGCTAGATCGAAAATCAGACCAACTTCAAACTTTTATAGAGTTTTGCTTTTAAAATTATTCTGCACTTAAATTTCTTGAATATTATTTGAATAATTTGTTGCCTCAACATATCGATTTTTAATTAAGGAGAGATCCCTAACTTTTCCTCGAAAATTCAAAATCCAGACAGAGTTGAAAAGAGAGACAGTTAGAGAGATGAAGATAAATATGATTTTTCTTTCCAGGTACACCAATGATGCCTGGCCAGGTGGCATTGCAGCCGCAGCAGGCAAGCAATAGTATTGAGCTCGTGGGATCCTCGCACACGGAGTTTAAGCACAAGGAGCTGCTCAACAAGGTGACGGGACACGGATTGCAGCTGTCGTATCGCTTCACACGTGCACCACATCTTTACTCCGCAGCCATGTGCTCCATTGAACTGCAGTTTGAGAATCGTAGCGACAAGGAGTTGATCAGCATACGAATGGGACAACAGACATTGCATCCTGGCATGCAACTAAGTGAATTTGCGCCAATTGCACAACTGCAGCCACAACAAGTTGCAAGTGGTGTGCTTGGCGTCGACTTCAATGATACGACACATGCCATCGATTTCGAGCTGTTGTCGAGCGGGGGCAGTGCAAGAATTCAGCTGAAACCACCGGTGGGTGAGCTGGTGCGTGCTGTCCAAATTGGTGAGAGTTGTCATCGCGAGGAGCGCTCCAAGCTGCGTGGCATGAATGAGCATCAATGTGAATTGCGTGGCATGGAACGTGAACATGTCGATGTGACGTCGCTCAAGCAAAACATCTACGAGTGCATCAATGTGGCGCACACTTATAGCTCTCCAACGGGACAGCTGCATTGCTTTGCCGGCCAGACACTGAGCTCCAAGAGTCTTGTCCTTCTCACGCTCCAATGGCAAACGGATGATGCCCTCACATTGTTGGTCAACTGCGAGAAAATGGTCATCGGTTCCATGGTGCTCAACGAGCTGCGCAATTCTCTGCAGCTGAGCTTTTCCATCTAAATGTTGTAGCTGACAACCCTCGCATCGTATATGTATAGGGTACATAAACTTTAAGTTTGTTAAGCAATCGATTGTGTCAGTTGAAATTGAAATTGTTTGAAATTATTGAAATGAACAAATTAATTGAATCTTAACAAAAAGCTAAATTAGAACAAAAGAAAAAGCCGCAACATTACGTAATAACCATTATACAACAACATTATTATTATATACCCTTATATTATACATATGTATATCTTTATATTAACTTAAGTTGAAACAACTTGCGATTCCAAACAAACGAAAAAAGAAACAATGTATGAACAATTATTATTATGAAAAAAAGATTTTAATCAATGTTGTTGCCTATGCGAAATAATTATTGTAAACCGCATTTTCTCAGCGCGTGTGTATGCCTGGATGTGTGCGTGTGCGTGTGTGTGTGTGTGTGTGTGTGTATTTGTACTATAACTAAATATGAAATATTGTGTGTAAGTGTGTTTTTGATGTTGTAACTCTGTTGCCTTTGTGCTCTATGCGGCCTTTTTCAAACTGTAGCAAAAGAAATGAAAGAAAGAAAAACATACAAAACGCATATATACATATACATACTATATAGTTGCATATACATATATATATATATATATATTTATATATATTTATATAGATTGCCAGCTTGCAGCAGTACTAATTATTGAAATGTTGTTGCCTAATTCACTCGCATGACACAAAAGCGATGACAAAACAAATCCGAAATATACTTTATTTTAGCAACATAAGCTACCTACTTCATTATGTATCGTATATATATAATAATTTATACTATATATGCGTAGTTCTTGCCTGTTCTGATCAAAACTCATGTGCAGAACAGCATTTAATTTTTATTATAATTTTTTTTTTGTAGTAGACGCAATCCGATATATGTATCTGTATATGTGAACAATCGAGAAGACTATTGAGTACCAGCCAGTTAGCAGTTGAATCTATAAAGGAGCCTAGCTTCAATAAAAAAAAATTTTTTGATATTCGCCACAGTTTGATTATTAAGAAAAAATAATCAAATATATCTAAAACAATACATATGCATAAATATACATATATAGTATATACATATATATATATATATATGAATTGTGCCAGCTTATCTAAAGATACCCGTTTCCTACGCCAAGTTTTCAAGCTCCCCCCAAATTGAACTATTTAACGATTTTGAAGCATTTTTTATTTTGGCTTTTTAAAAAAGAATATTAAAAAAACAACATTCGAAAATTAAGCAATTAAATGTTAAATATTTACATAATTCTTTTTTATATCTATAAAAACTGTAAGACATTCAAGTTTCAAATCTCAAGC
Organism: Drosophila rellima; assembly: GCA_035043635.1. Taxonomy (NCBI): domain Eukaryota; kingdom Metazoa; phylum Arthropoda; class Insecta; order Diptera; family Drosophilidae; genus Drosophila; species Drosophila rellima. Next base: position 1,594,300 of record JAWNMV010000257.1, on the reverse strand, counting down.
GTATGTGCAACAGAACTTTATGAACAGTAATTATTTTGTCAAAGAAAAAAACCATGCGCAATTATTGTTAAAATATTGGAAATAAAATATATGGAAAAACAAATGAATAATATTATATTGTATGCTTTTTAAAACCTATTGAAATAAACGCAACGTTTTAACAATACTTTGAGAGCTTACATGGAAATTGCGATTACAGAAAAACTTACCCATGAACAGACGACATAACTTTGAAAGTGAAAACCACATGTTAATGATACAAATATAATTTTTGTTTTATTTTTTAATGTATTTCGTTTATTTACGCTTGTTTTTGTTGCTTGCTCCGCTTTTTATTTTTTGTTGTTGTTTTGTTTTTGGGACACATACAGAAGAAAGCCAGCAGCAGACAGACGGCAATTCTTAATTCTTCTTCTTCAATCTTCTCCTCACACACAGGCACACACAATCATTAATATAACTGTTGCTGCTGCTGGCATTTAAAAGATAGTTTTATTTTTTCTAGTTAAGTTTGCTAAGGTTAAGGTTTGTTTCTTTTGTATTTTTTTTTAGGTTAGGCTATACCGCTGATCAGGAAATGACGTAAAGAGGGGCCCGGGTGTTTTATGTTTTCGAAATGCACCTGTTCTTCGTTTGCTCCTTTATTTTCTTTATTTTTATTGTGGTTTTTTTATTTATTTTTGCTGAATCTGCACAATTAAAAAGCTCAATTTCATGCTTATAAGATAAACCATTAAATTTTAGTTTGTTTCTTTACTTTTTGTAGCTAGGTTCGTTTTGCATTTGCTGCTGCATTTATAAATTGTTAGGTTAGGTTTTGTTTAAGCTTAAGGGATGAAACTGGAAATAGCTTTAAGTTTGCCTGATAGTGTGATGAGTGCGATCGTGAGAGAAAGAGAGAGAGCTTGCGTGATGCTGCCTGCTTGCATGGCTGCGACAGCACTGCACTGCTTGCTTTCTGCGCTCAAGCAGTGCAGCCCGTCGTTAGCAGTTCATTTCAACGGAATAATATAAGTTGTATGTTTTTTTTAACATGTCCTTGTAATTTCGTGCTTATGTTTGACTTTCAATGAGCAATGATTATGCATAATGCAGGCTATATATGTATGTTTGCAAGTAGGTGCACTCATATTCAAAATAATAAGTACATCTGCATAAGATGACTTCAAACTGAATCAAATTTTTTGAAATTCAAATCAAATATTCATGCCAATCAATTATTATTTGAATTTTGTAGGTATGATTAGTAGTAAATATATTTAGGAAACAGAGTTAAACCAAAGAATTGAAGAAAAACCTATAAAAAATTTTCAAACATTTAAAAAAGAAACTTTCAAAAAAACGAATTACAAAAAAACTTTGTCGAATATTATTTATGATTTGAGTACTTCAGCTTGTTTTTAATTATGTTATCGAAATGAAAGTAAAATAAAATAAAATTAAATAAAGTAAATATTGAAAAATATTTCTGTTTTAAGTCAAGTTATGCAGATGTACTTCTTATTTAAATGCTTAGAGTAAATATATAGGTTATAAGATTAGGTATGTATATACTTGGCATGGGATTAGTATGACAGATATTGCGTTCTTCTTTTTTTTATAGGTAAGTGTACGAGTACTCGTATCCGCTTCTCTTCTTCTCTTACTATTACTCGTACTCGTATCTATATATATTATATAATCTAATCGCGGCTTTCCATTTCTTTTTTAGTTTTTTTTTTCTAAAGTTTTTTTTAGACTTGGTTTCATATAAAACTAATTTGTTTTTTTTTATAGTATATCTTTATGTATGTATATGCAGGTATTTATATGTATATATATATTTTATGTATATATATGTATATACATACATATATACATATAGGTATGTGTGTATATATTTCTGTATTTCTAGGGATGATTTTCAATCACTTATTGTTACATACGGTGTTTGGTATAACATGCTTCGCTTGGACTGAATGTCGCATTTCCATTTGCTTTTGCTATTCTTTGATTTTTCTTTTGCTAACTCTTCTCTCCTTTTTGCTTAATTCAAAATAACATGTAAAGCATACATATACTTGTGTTGTGTGTGTGTGTGCGTGCAGAGTCCAACGATCTCCGATCATTTCAATTCAATCCGAAAACTCTCAATCTCAAGAACGGACGGAGTGATAAATGAACCTAACCTCATTGCTGTTAACCAATTTTATGACAAAATCAACTTGGCTCGCAATCGATCGCTTTACAAAACTATCGATAGTTCTTATCGTCTTACTGCCTTCAAATACTCGATATTACTGCTAACCATAAGGATGGCTTTACCGTTATGCTGGCTGAGCCAAGAAGAAGCTTTAGAGTGAGAGCGCTAGAGATTGAGATAGAGCTTTTCTTTGTTTTTTCTTTGTTTCATTTCGTTGCGATCGTATGTGCATGTGTGTGTTTACAGGCCGCTTTTCTCATGTCTATGTTAAAGTTAACAGCCAGTTTGACGTGAACATTTTGTTAAAACAGTGCTGCCACCTGATCATATTTTGTCTTTAAGAAAAGTTAACATCAACTTTAACATGCACTTGAGAAAATCTGACTTTCAAAGGTGCGTAATTTGTAATTTTTTTAATGCTCCCGTCGGACGTCACTGTCGGTAAATTTGCCATTCACATAAATCGGTGAAAAATGGAAACCGTCGCTCTTTTACCAAAAAGTGTCGGTGAAAGAACGCTCGTCCGACGGAACTTTAAGTATTTGTGTTTCTTATTTTTGGTTTTGGGGTGGTTTTTTTGTATAACCCAAACACAATTGTAAGTTATCGTTAAGGTAAATATTTTGTAAATAGTATGCGTGTAAGTATATGTGGGATTATGCACGTATCTGGCGTGAGGCAGGAGGCGGGGAAGGAGATATTAATGCAGATTTTTGATTACGCCATTATTAGTATTCAGTTATATGAAAATGTATGTATGCAATTAGAGAGAGACTCATTTATGCACTTGTTCTATTTGTAGTATTAGCAGCTATTTGACCTCGCACATTTGTGGGTTAACTTTAGTTAGTTGTGACTAAGGCCAGCAAATCCATTTTTGAAGTGCTTAAAGTTTCTTATACCAATAGAGATAATGCTCCCCATCCTCGACCATTAGCTCATCCACGCCTAAAATATGTACAAATTATTTCTCAGTGGAATGAAAATGATTTTCTTTGAATCACTTACCAACAGGCGCAATAAGCTGATTCCCGGGCGTATTGTTTGGATCAGGTAATTCGGGCAATCTGTACAGCAGCCAGTAGTGATATCTATATCGAGAGCACCGTTTATCATTCTCACATTTAATACTGAAAGAATACATATATTTGGAACTTGACTTACCCTCGCGGTTCCTCTTTCTTGCCATAAAGCGTGTGCACGTAGTGACCATTGGGCCATTCCCGGGCCTCGAAAATGAATCTGCAATAGATGGAAAAAATCGTTATTGTTTCACTCCTCTTTCTCTCTTTCCATTCATGTGTAATCAATTTTTGAATAAGCCAAACTCCACTTTTGTGTATATCGTTAAGGTATACCGTTTATATACCTATCGATATATATATATATATATATATATATATATGATAATCACATAATGTATTATCAATAAAGCTAAAAGTACCTCGAATATGGTATAATAGCTTAATTACCTTCTGAGATTTAACCCATAATCCACATAGAATTCTAATATCTCTTTTTATTCAAGGACTATCGATATATTTGTATCTTTGGCTTTCTACGTAGAGCTAGCTAATAGCAGGACTTGCTTGTATCTAAGTCCCTCATCATTGCTGAAATATATATTGTACTATAGGAGTAAATCTAAGCTAATTTTCAACTTGCTCTTTGGGTGATCGATTACTTAATTATCGATAAACATGTATGAGGCTTGTGTCTCCATTATTGCTCAAATACCTTGCGAGCTATAACCTCAGGCCTATCGATATGTGATCGATTACTCTCATCTTGGACAACAACTTGAATAACTTATCGATTCGATTATCGTTAAAAACCTATCGATATATACTCGATTATTCATACCTTGGATCCATTAAGAAGAACTAACCACTTTAACGCTCCTTAAGACCCGACTATCGACTTATCGATATACATACTAACAATCGATTGCACTTACCTTGGATCCATTTCGGCGGCCTGTGTCATGGCCTTGAAAAAGCTCGTGTTTTTGGGCGATATCAAGGAGAGGGAGAAGGCCTCGGTGACGTTGGATCCCACCCACAGGGTGTAGGTGTATGAGATGTTCTTGGCATCCGATTCCTCGGCAGAGGAGCTGAGTCCAAATGGCAACGCCAGCTTCGGTTCACCGTTCTCTGCAAGCACAATGAGTGAGTTAGTGGAGGTAAGAAATTTAATTGGATAGGATGAATGTTTCACCTGTGGGATCGCTGCTCTCGCGTATGACGTGATCACACTGGAGGGCACGCACAGCGCCCAATCCCTTCCAGCCGAGGGCCAGAATGATATCCGCGGTGAGGCCAACACCTATGTCCGGCTCCTGGCCATCCTGCAGCGGCTCCTCGCTCCAGCCGCCATCGGCACGCTGACGGCTAAGTATGTAACGCGAGGCGGCCGTGCGATTCCAATGACCAGCCGGATCATATTCCAGATCCTGGAGAGCCTGCATGGCCAATGCCGTGCTCCGCAGCGAGCCGAAGCTGCCGCGTTGATCCTGGAGACTGGCCAAGCCGCGAGCCGGACGTCGAACAAAGTGCTGCAGATGCCGATGCCGATGATCGGTGACAATGCAGCGCAGGGCCAGAATCACCATGGCAATGGCATCCACACTCTGATCCGTCACGCCGCTGGCAATGTCCAAAAGTCGACGAATCTGCCGCTTGCGGACATGCGCCGCCGAGCTGCAGGCCGACAATGTTGTCAACGCGAACTCAATGTCCTGGGCGGGCTCGTGATGCTGCAGCGTCGCCACCAGATCATGGCCATGGAAATGCTTTGGATCCTTGCAGAGAGAGCCGAGCGCCAGGACATAACGAGCCAACTTGTCCAGATTCAATGGCTTGGGCAGCGTATGATGGCGATCCAACATGGCCAAAATTTCAATCTCCATCTCCTTGACGGAGAGCGTATCCTCCAGATCCTGGATGACCTGCATATGCGCATCGGCGCTATCATTTGGATCCCGTCCACCCGACAGCTCCTTGGCCAAGATGACAACGTGCGTATCGTTGCCCCAGCCATAATCCGAGGCGCGCTTCTCCTTCAGCCAATCCAAGGCACGCAATATCGCCTCCTGCTCACCCATTGTGGGCGTGGCCGAGCCAATCAGCTCGTGCGGTTGCGCTGATGGTGACGGTGCTTTTGTTGTTCCTGCTCCTCCAGCTGCTCCACCAGCTGCTCCTCCTGTTAGATCGACTGTTGTCGTCACTTTGCTGCTAACGTTGCCTGCTGGCGCTGGCAACTGCGCTGCAGCTGCGCTGCCGGCGCTCGATGTTGATTCCTGCTGCTCGACTGCTGCTGCTAAAGTTGCCGAAGCGGTGCTAGTTGTTATCGTTGATATCGTTGTTGTTGTTGTTGTGGTGGTGGTGGTATCTGCCGCTGTTAAGGATGTATTAGTGTTACTGTTGTTATTGTAGCTTAGCTCATAGCTGGCATCGTTGTTGTTGTGATTGCTGCTTGCGGTCAGATTTTCATAGTCATTAGCCAGCGGTGGCGCTGATGTGCTTGAGGTTGCGATAACGCCGACATTGACGTCGGCAGCGGCAGCGGCATATGTTAACGTCGCGTTCTCAGCTAACGCTAGCGCCGGCAGCGTCAGGCAACCGACGATAAGCAGCAGTGAGAGCATCCTTATTGTTGTTCTTGTTATTGTTGTTATTATTGTGCTGCTCAGTCAACTGGAAGAGAGGGCGAAAGCAAAGTTAGCAAGTAAAAGTCAATGGTTGGCAATAAAGGCAAAAATAGGAGGAGCAGAAGGGTGTGGAGCAGGAGGAGCAGAAGCAGAAGATACGTGACAGGCAATGGAGGCGTTGCCTTGAACTGAATTTGCTGCACACTGACACACACACACACACACACACACACACATATGCACAGGCACTCACACATACATATAATGCAATTGCATATTACATTTTGCTAACGTCATGCATTTATCGATAATTAAGGCATCAGATCGATATGCATGCGCTGCGTGTCACTGTGCTCACACACATATGCATATGCAAGTGTGTGTTAGTATGTCCTGTTCAACCACTGATAATTAGTCATTAAGAAAAGAGATAGCCTGTTTGGAGGGTGGTTGCGTGGAGGCGTGGCTCTGCTCTGTGAGTGTGTGTGCCTTTGAACAATATAACTTAATTAAGTGACAATTAAAGTGTTACTAACGCTTACATAATACATTTAATACATACAGTACATTAAGTAATTATTTTGTCGAAACAAACAAATATTTAATATAAAAAGAAATTACAAAGCAAAAAAATAGATTTCTCTACTAAATAAGTGTAAATATGTATATTCATTTCATTTTTTTTCTTTGTCAATACAATTACTTGACTAACGGTTTGTACAAATGTATTGCAGCAGCAAAAATATTTAATCAAATTAACGACAGCAGCAAAAACAAAGGCAGCGACAGCGGCAAAAGCTGCAAAGCTGCTGCCGCAAAGTTGGCAATAACAATAACAACAATAACAAGCAGCAACAGCAATGGCGGCGCCTGCGGTTTGCTGTCACTTATTGCTGTTGTTGTTGCTACTGCTTGCTCATAATTAACTGCACTTTTAAAACACACTCTCTCGCGCTCTCACACTCACAGACGGAACGACGCGAGCGACACTTGCTCAACTTTAACTTTATTATGCTGCCTCCTGCGTCTGCTGCTGTGAATGATGATGACGCTGTCGCCTTTTTTACTCACCTGCCACCTCCCTCTTCCTCTCCCTCACGCACGAGCTGTCTGTGCTTCTCTTTTGAGCTGCTTGAATTTGTGTGTCTGTCGTCTATTATATCCTTTGTTGTTATTGGTCTTGCTGCTGCTGCTGCGTTGCGCTGCGTTTTGTATTGTTGTCTTGTCTTGTTTGCTGCTCGCTGATGTCTATTGATTTTTAATACACAGCCAGGCTCCAAAAAGGACTTGGCGACTAGACGACGCTCACATACACATACACATACACATACACATAGGCATACAGCAGTAGCACCAACACATGCTCGCACAATCAATAAATTATGAATGACTAATTTTTGTTGTTTCTTTTTTTTCGCTGTTGTTTTGTTTTATGTAATCGCGCGCACACGACAAGGAATTTAATATAGTAGTAGCAATAGTAAAAGTAGTAGATGAATAAATAGTAGTATTTGTTGTTGTTGCTGTTGTTGTTGTTGTGGGGCGGGTGCTCTAACGGTCTCTAAGTAACAGGACTTTGTGTTGGCAGCATTTCGGCTGCTTGCACACACACACACGCACACACACTCGTACACACACACACTAAGCCACTGACTCACACAGCTGTTTGCAGTAAGCTAATAATAACAACAGTTGTTGTTGTTCGTGTTGTTTTTAATCGCTATTGTTGTTTTTGTTGTTGGTTACTTGTCGTTGACATTGTCGTTGTTGTTGTTGTTGTTATATTTGACTGCTCTTTTTGTTAACTTTGTTGTTACTGCTGTTTGTTGTTGTTGCCGTTGTTGCCTGCACTCAAAGTTTGCTTTATGTAAAGTTGTTGTGGCGGTTGTTGTCCGCTCTCGACTGTCTGACTGACTGACTGAATGTCGCCTAACAGTGCACGCACATCTCCAAAAAAAAAAACAGGCTCTTTATATCTGTGCGTGCGGTGCTGCCACATTGCCACCAGGCAATGCGCAGGATATGCACGCAGTCTGGCAGCATGCTGCGCTTGAGCCACGCTTACAACCATTTAGCATAGACAAACACCAGTCAAGCAGATATGGTGTGTATACTTTGGCATTCGTCTAAATAACTACAATCGTCAAGTGTTTGACTATGTTAAAAAGTGGTGTGTGACTTGGCTATTGCAAGTCCACTATCTTTCGTTAAGCAAGTAATTGTCTTTTAGTGTTTGCTGTTGTTTGAGCGTGGTGAGTGTACTGGCTACACTGGATTTTCTATATTTTGTGGTGCTTTAAGCTTTCAAGCTTTTGTGTCAACTTCAGGTGGTGTGTGTATTGGCTTCGTTATGTTTGCAAAATTCGTTAAGTAATTGTTTCGTTTTTTAGCTCATATACATATAATTTTCTATCAGTTTTAACTCGTTTTCTGCTTTCTAAAGTTGCCCTGGATTGTTGCCTGCACAAAATCTCATAATGTTAGAGCTCAATACACCACTTTTCATTTACATTTCGTTAAGTTGCTTTCCTTGTTGCGGCGTGCATCCTGGCTATTTTATTTGTGTCAGCTTCTTAAAATCTGGTGTGCGTCTTAGCTTCGTTGGGTGAGCAAGTGACGTTAAGTGCTTTTGCGTTAAGTTTGAAGTGGCGCTGGGTATGTGTCTCCGCTGAGAGTTAGCACAGAGACAGGGCTGTTATTTAAACTCAAATTTGAAAAGGCTTTGTTTTAAACAATATATGCATTTATTTAATATATGTGCGCACCTAACAATTGACTAGACTCTGTCCAAGGCAGACACGGCCCTCGGACCCCTTCAAATCGCTGAGGGGACGGTCGACAGTTTTTGTCACTGAAATTTGATATAGTTTTCTGTGGTCCGCAAAAGCCGACAATTGAAAAATGCCGCCAAACCGCCGACGTGGACGTGGACGGCGATGTGGACGTAGAATTTTTTTTGTTGTCCCAGTTTCAGTTTGGATTTGTGGAGTGAGGCGATAGCGATTCCTGATTCCTGATTGCCTATCATTTGTTTTTAGGGGCGTGCATAAGAAGCAATTAAAAGAACAAGCAAGGATATCGCTTACCACAAGGACGACGGCAACTGAAATCTATATGGGCAAGGCAGAGACGAGAAAAGACCAGAAATAAAAGAAAAAGGTAAAGCCAAAGGGAAGTTGATGTCCTTAGTCCTTATTGCCTGCCCATTGTGCAGTTATGACAGGCGTCCCCCTTGCCAAACAAAACACAGCGAGAGAGACAGTGACAGAGAGTGAGCTAAAGCGGGAGAGAGCGAGAGCGAGAGGGAGAGGGACTAATAGTGGCTGATAGTGAGAGTGAAAGAGCAAGACAATGTCGTCGGTTTAGTTCAAAGAGGGCTGGCAAAGCTTTTGTGCTTCTTCTTCTTCTGATTCTGATTCTGTTCGTGATTCTGATGCTGATCCTGATTTTGATTTTGATCCTTGGCAGCTGCCTGGCGACAGTTCACAGTTCACAGTTCAGCTGATCGCGGCACCTTGCACTAAATTATTTATTTGGCGACAATTGGCGACAAATTATCCTTGTGTAATCCCAGACAACTCTTTTTATCGCCGCCGACTGTCTGTCTGTCTCGCTCACTGTCTGTCTGTCTCTCTCTCCCTGCCTATGTGTGTGTGATTCTGTCTGCCTTCTGCTCAGTGTTGTCATTTGAGTTATTTATATTTTGTAATTTTACAAATTTAACATTTTCACTAATGCTTTTTAGCTACAAATCTGGCGATTTTTAATAATCACTTTCATTTTTTTTTTTGGCTGTCTATCTGTCCTTCTATCTATCTGCCATCTACTCAGTGTTGTCATTTAGCTATTTAAACCTAATTTCTAGTTGCAAAAATCCAAAATTTTAAAAATTGTATTAGCTAGAAATCTGACAATTTTTAAAGCCGAGTTTAACTTTTCTTGTATTTTTAGAAAAAAGTTGCTATCATTTTTATTTATTTAAATTTGTATTTATTTTTATTAATTTTTAGACAAATTAATTAAATTTAATTTAACTTTTTGTATATCTCAGAAATAATATCAGCTTGTGGCTAAAATTAATTAAAAAAATTTTTGAAGCATTTTTAATTTATAATTTTTTTGGATTTCTAGCTACTCTTATTGAAAGTTTTAAATGAGCTTTTTAAGCCACAACTCTCAAAAATAATTTCAGCTTGTAAATCGTAAATTTTGCAAGCAGTTTTTAGCGGTTTTTAGCTACTATTTTAAGCGTTGATTTTGTGTCAACTCTGCTCCGAATTTGATCGATCTGCAGTCTGTCTGCTGATCCGGCTACTTAGCTTCTCAACTTGATGCCGCTATCTAAAGCGGGCAGATACAAATACAGATGCAGATACAGATGCAGATACAGATACAGATACAGATACATATACAGATGAAGATGCAGGATCCAGGATCCTTTCAGGACAGGACACGGCCAATTGTCGATTGTGTGTTTCCGTTTAGTGTTCAGCCAGACAATGGAATGCGGCAATTGCGCCGTGGGTGCTGTTCACCTTTCTCTCATCAAGAACTCGCCGTCTTTCTTAGCCCCCGGCCTGATCCTTGACTGCGATATCCTGCGCAATATTTGGCAACCCAATTATGTGTGTGTGCTCGTTGTTTGCTTAGCCGTTCAATGTTTGGAACAATATTTATTCAAGCCTTGAGCGAAGCACTCGAAATAATTGTGCCTGCTGCTCCTGCTCCGGCTTGGATCTGCGTCTGGACAATAGAGGCATGCAGCCTTGAGCTATTATCCTGCCAGGATCGTTCTCCTTCTCCTTCCCCTTCCCCTTCACCGTCCCCGTCTCTTTCTCATCGCCGTCGTCGGAGGCTTAGCGCAATTTTCATGTTTTGCATTCTCTTAACATTTTTATCCCTTTGCGTAATCGAATTCTATGCGTGTGTGTGTGCGCGTGCGTGTGTGTGTGTGTGTGTGTGTGTGTGTGTGTGTGTGTGTGTGTGTGTGTTGCTAAGGGCGCACACAACAGCAGATGATGATAATAATAACGATGATCAGATCGCAGACTGATAAAAAAGAATACAAAACAAAACTAAACAAAACAAAACGAATCGAAACGAATTGAAAACAATGCAAAACAATCCAAAAAGTGCAGCGAACTGAGTCCTGATTACGAATCCGAATACGCATGTGAATGCGAGTGTGAGTGTGAGTGTGGTGAATGGTAAATGGTGAATGTGAATAACAAAATGAATTTCTCTTAGGGATGACGCATCATCATTTTTTTTGTATCTTGTTTCTATCAACATCACTGATTGATGAAAGCTGCTTAAAGCTCCAGAAAGCTGCTTAAAGCTTCAAAAAGCTGCTTAAAGCTTCGGAAAGCTGCTTAAAAGCGCACAAAAATAATATAAATATTTGGAGAGATTTAGACATAATCGATGCACGAAATAGTTGTTTTATTGAATATTTTATTTATTTCAAATATATTTAGCTAAAATAAAGTTTTCTTATTTAATACAACATTTTTAGAGATATTTAGTTGATGCAAAGCTTTTGGTATTTTATTTTTTCTTCTTAGAAACTCGGTTTTTTTCGTCTCTTTAAATCGGAATATATATTTACAAGCTGTTAATGTATTGGATCCCGAATCTCATGTGTATCATATCTGTCTAGTATCATGTACAATATTATGAGACTTGAAATAATTTCAAATTATGTGAATGTGAAACCTGAATCATTTACTACATTATTTATCATATTCAATCCTATTTTATTCTGTGTCTAATTATATTCAAAATATTTCTCGAATTCTTAATTTCTAACTACTCTTTCATTTCTAACTACATTTCCATGTTCACATTATGACATTTATTGCTATCATTCAAAATTTTATCAAAGTCGTTATAAATTTTCAACTAATTTTTTTTCGATAGCAATTGTCACATTGTCCTTTTGGGAGTAAGTTTCCTTAATTAATAATAGTCGATTCAATTAAATCAATATAAATTAACATTGAGTGCGTTATAAATTCTCGGTACTGGATTTTCCCATTATTATTTTACAAACTGACATCTTTTCAGTAATTTTTTTCTTCAAATATATCATATTAGATCTATTTGTAAATTCATTAATCAATCCATAAATTAAATTCATATTCATTTAGTTGACAATCGTAGGTCCTCCATAGTTATATTATTAGATTACATCCGTAATTTTTTGTAGATTCTTCGCTAAACTAATGACTGAGTCAATGTTAAGTTCTTGTTTTTTGAAACAATTTTCAGTTGTTCTTAGCACAAATGGGTCCTCCCTGGTCACATTATTAGCTGACTTACAAACTCCCAATGTTTTTTAATTCCTGCACTTTCCCAAACATTTTCCGCCAATATCAATCAAGTTATGCCAATGTTAAAGTCCAATTTTCAATTGATTTGCTATTCATGTTGCTTGGTCCTCCATGGTCACATGGCGCTCAGTGGTGTCTTATAAATACAGTTGGCAGTTGGTTATTCTTCAGCAAGTTGTTGAGTTTTTTGTTTGTCTGTTTGAGATGTCCTTTGTGTGCATTTAAGGGCGACAAGTACAAAGAATTTCACAGGAATATTAAAAAAAGGCAGAAAAATAAGGAAAAAGTGGGAAGAGGAAAGTGGAAAGTGGAAAGACACAAAACGAGCAAACGACAAATGACCGCAAATCAACAAATAAAGAAACAAACAGGCAAATAAACAGATAGAAAACGAAACGAGAGTACAACAGGACATTAAGGACGAGGAGACATGTGTCATGGAGGCCCTTAGGAAAGTATGTATATAGGCGCCTTATGTTATATAAGCCCAACCTTACAGAGAATTCTCTACTTCATTCTCTTTCTGCCACCCTCCCTCCCTCAATCTCTGTTTCCATGTGCAGGAAAGAAGCAGCAAAGTCGGGGAAGAAGGACAACGCACAACACCTAAAAGCACCTGAATGACAAGGCAAGACAGCATTGAAGAGATACACCGAGCGAAAAAATCGAGTATTGCCAAACTTGATATCAGTTGATGTCGCGAATTCAGATTTGTTTTTAAGTCAGAAAATTTCAAGTTTTCTAACTTTAAGGTGAGTTAGAATCGTGCTCAAAGTAACCAGTTCATTACTGATTTAAGTACAATTCCAACTTAAATCGATTCCCTTAAACTCTTCAAATTAAAACACGATATTTGCATACTGTAAATGAAATACTCTTAAATCAAATTCGCTAGTGACTATAGAAATTATCCAGTTAAAAACAAGTATAATTTCTCGTTTGTCAAGAATTTGTTTTCAGATTTTAAGAATTTTAACTGCAAATTGATGTGAATAATTTTGAAACACATTTCAGCGCAGGGAAGAACAATTTCTAAACCTACTTTAAAATTCTTGATACAATTGTTAAACTCAAAAATAAATGCGCATAATATGTCAAGGAATTGACATGAAAATACTCAAACAAATCTAGAACATGGGATTAAATTCCAGTAAAAGTTTTGAACCTAGCAATTCCTAATCGATTTAAGGAATTCCGAGATTTTCAAACTCTTGAAACCCTTTCGGATTAAGTGTTTCCCGAATATTTCTTTCCTGTGTAGTAAAATTTAGAGTTCTATTTAATTCATTTTCATGCTAATATTCAGTTATTTGTGATACTTCACTCAAAACAATTGCCATAGACTCGACAAAAGTTTTTAACTTTTCAGTTTTATATTTAAAACTTTTATATCATTTAGGAATTTTATAATTTGCCTGAAAATGTAACGAAAATAATTTTGAAATTATAAACTAAACATATGTGAGATAAAACTTATATGTGATTTAAGAAGAACGACTCCTAATTTGTCGCTGTGTAGGACAGTCGCTAGCTAACTATGCCAGGACACAAGCCAAAGGACGCGCCAGTGAGTGGTGCCAAATGCTCGGTCCACGCTCCATGCTCCACAGTCCTTTGGTCCTTTTGGTCTAGGCAAAAAAGCGACGGCTAAAGTGAACTGAAGCCAAATGAAGCAGCGAGGACAACAACAAAAAAAAACAAAAATAGACACTCCACCCCATGAACAGACACCCCAACCAACAATGTGCTCACTGTACCCACATACATACATACATACATATGTATGTATGTATTTCCATTACAGGGGGTGCAACAGACAAGAGGGTTGCTCGCCGGGTTGACTGGGTTGGCTGGGTTGCCTGCGCTGCTTGGGTTGCTTCGCTTTTTTATTTTCATTTTAATTTTTTTTCCCTCACATAAGGGAGGGTTCCTCTGCCGGGCGATGAAAGGCAAGTAAAGCGCTATAAGAGCAAATATGGCTGCCAACACCCGAATCCGACACGTAAAGTGACGCGTTAGCTGCGTTGCTATGACAACCCTGGTCTCGACTCGACTCGACTCAGCTCTACTCGACTCGACTCGACTCGTCTGGCCTTTCCTAGCCAGATCTGGCTTCCAACCATGATGAAAAATGGTCGCACAAACTTTTTTGGCGTTTTTTTTTCTTTTTTTTTTCTTTGATTTTTTTTCCAATTTTTCCTTTTTATTTTGTGTCCTTGTGGCGCAGGCTCTACGGCTGTTGGGAATTTGTCGTCCGGTCGTAAATAAAGTTGCTTAACTGTCCGACGGGTGCACAGTTGGGTGGGGGGAGGGTAAGTGAGAGACTTTATCTATCGGTCAGCAAAGTGGATACACGGAGGCCATCATTGGCTTGCATTTAATGAGATTTTTTTCCCTCTCTTTACATTCTTGCCTTTTGCCATTTTCCGTTTTTTCCGATTCCTTTCTTTTTTCTTCTTTTTACATATATTTCATTTTTTTTTAGTTCTTTTCGGTTGACTGTCAGGCGCCTTTTTAAAGCTCAGCCAATATGACAGGTGAGTGGATATCAGAGGATTTTTCGGATTCACTTTGAGCCACTGCTTTGTGCTGTCTGCCTTGTGAGAATCGCATAGAGAGGCGGTTTTTGCGAAGAGGTAGTTTTGTTCTCTCGATTTACACGAGTGAACATTAACAATATGAAAATTAAAATATTAATTAAATGTATTAAATTTGAATTAAATATAAATATTATATAAAGTCAAAGGACTCTTATATTCAAAGAAAATTGATTGAATTTGTAGTTGCCAATCCCAACTTAAATATGTTTGTAGTTGCTCAATTTAAATGTCTTTCAATTTTCAATTTTATTTAGTATTTCATTGGTTTGTTCTGAATATTTCATAAGAATCGTCTTACTAACTGAAAAGTAGTTGTCATTTACGCAAATGAAAATACAAATTAATCGGGATAATCAAAAAGATTTATGAACTCTGAAATTATTTATATATTTCACTATTTTAGACATGAAGTTGATTTTTAGGTATTTTATTTAAACATAGATGTAGACCGATTTAGATAAATATATGAATATTTATGTACATATCCTGGCATGGAAAAAATAAAGTAATTTAGAAACAATTTTTGAAATTGTTGATATCAAAATTTTTTTAGTTCATATGAAAACCTTTGAGAATTCAATAGAGAGGCGACAATTCAAAACTTTATCCAATCAGCTTGATTTAATCGAATTTTTCTTTAAGTTTCAAATGAATCTCATTGAAGAAGTTAATTAATTATACTCGATACGATTTGTCTAAGGAATTTTTTTTTATCAATCGATTATAATAATTATTTGCTTAAGCCCCGATGAACTTAGGACATTGATGAATAGAAATATTTACTTTGCGAATGCAGATTAATTCGCAGAGAAAATTAAATGAAGGAAGTAATCTGATTAATGATTTCATAATTTCATTTCTATTGACAGAGACACACAAATAAATTCACATTGCTGAAAAGCTTTTCTTGAGCTGTTTTGACTTAGCTACCGAATTAAAGTTGAAGCTTTTGGCTTAAATCATTAATAATATGCCGATGCATATTGTTTGTTGTTGCATTTGGTATTCGAATTATTTTGTTAAGCTGATTTCGAGTTTGAACTGCAACTGAAAAGACGAAATTGAATATGAATCAAAGCCAGATTCTGATTCGTGATGCCGTTTTCAGCTGTGTTGGCCTCTCGCTCTTAGCCAGGATAATCAGCAGTGTATTTGACTTTTCTGCTCCGTTGATTCATAGATGGTTGAGGCGGGGAAAAAGGGCAGTGGGGTGAAGGGGTGAAGGGGTGAAGGGTGGTATCTGGTGGGGGTAATAAGGTGCAGCAAGCAGAAATATCTTTTGTTTAGCGCCACTCGAGGAAATGAGCAAATGTCGAGGACATGAGTAGATGGCGATGGTGTAGCAACAACAAGAAGAAGCAGATGAAGAAGAAGCAGAAGAAGAGGCAGCAGAAGCTGCTACTTGTCACCAAAATGCATACAGACGTGTGCAAAATAATAAGAACACCTTGTCATAGTATCGATGAGATTGGAGCGGCTCAATCGTAGGAATAGATTATTCAATATAGAATTTTTTACTCGATTTTTGTTACATCACTAGCAAAAAAACGAGAGATGTTTGGATCAGAAAAAAGGATCAGAAAACTGCCAAATATTTCACTTTAAGAAGCCGTTTACTTATTGTAGCTATAAGAAAACGGCTTCTTAAAGTTCACGATTATCGAAAATAATTGGGACATCCTTTATAAGTATAAAAAAAACACACAACAGAATATAAAACGATCGTAGGAATCGATAAAATGTCGATATTTCTCTTTGATCTTTCTTTTTTAAAACGCAAATTTCGTGAGCTAATCCAAAAAAGTCATCAGAAATATAATTTTTAAATAACTGACTTAAAAAAATTATAGGAGTTTATAAGTATGGAAAAAGAATTATTTAAAGAAAGTTTTCGGGCAAATGATGCTGTTTCTATTATTTTGCACAAGTCTATATGTACAATATCAATGGCACACACACACATTTACACACACACACACACACACACATTTACACACACACACACACATTTACACACACACACACACACACACACACACACACACACACTCATACTGTGACAGTTGGCAACCGTAGTTGGTCATATTGGCACATGTCCTTTGAAAGTAACACACAAACACACACACACACACACTCTCTATCAAGTTATCTCAGCAGTTGTTGTTGCTGTTGTTGTGATGTTGCAGTTGTTGTAATTATGCGGCTTGGCAGACAAGGCAAAAAAAAGGAGGAAAATACGAGAGAAAAATGAAAAAAAGAAGAAAATTGTTGTCGAGATAGAAAGAAAGCTGCAAAGAAAGCAGACAACAATAAAAGCAACAACATGACATCGCCTAAAAGCCAACAGCATGTGAATTCCACACACAGACACACACTAATACGCTCTCACACACACACACACACACACACACACACACAAACACACTTACACAGTCAAAAAAAACTCATCTACTTGACAGTTATTAAGCTAACGACGTCATAAGCAAGTCGTGACAAGGCAACAACAACAACAAAACATAAACTCATCATCATTAACTTCATCATCATCATGTTGTTCATCATCATCATCGTCATCATCATCATCGTCAACAACATCGTAATCATCATCATAGTGTCGTTGTTTGACTTGAACACAATTGGCTGTTGCGGTCTCCCTCTCTCTCTCTCACTCTCTCTCTTCCTCTCTTCCTCTCTTCCTGTCCCTCTCTCCCACTCCTCACTTTACTCTGCATTTTACTGCTTGTTTCTCTATACAGCTTCGTCTCGGCTTTGTGGCCATCTAATCAAAGTTTCCAGATGTTAGCAGCGTTTAGCAACAGATCAATGAAAACTCAGTTTTTCACTGAGAGCACACACACCTATGCACACACACACACACACCTATACACACACACACATATAAAGACAGACAGAGAATCATTTGGCCAAAAAGATTTTAATTACAGCTGCGATTGCGATTACGAGACTCAAACTCAAACTCAGTTTCGGGTTTTCTTTGTCATCCGTTTTTGGATCCATGAAATTTTCGTCTCAAAAGCCGAAATTAATTAAGTACACATTTCATTCTGGCACTTTGCTTTTAAAGTTGAACTTTAAGCGCATTGCTGGGATTAATCTGTTGTAAATAGTTGTGTCCTTGCAGAGTTCAATTCTCTCAATGGGCCAACTACTTAATTGGCTACACATTCCATTCCAACACTTTGCCCAGGAAAATCCTTTAATTCAGTTCGGAGCCCAATCTTAAGCTCATTGTTCAGTTGTATTTATGACTTGGACTTGGACATCGATTCAATTGGAAAATCATTTCAAAACAAAAGTGGAACATTTTACGAGTACACTGCTAAAAATTTCTATTGTGCAATGACTTAAATTCAATTCAAAGCTCTAGCTCAAAGTTAATGTTTAAGTCTCAGTGTTCAGTCGAAACTGTTTTCCATATTTTTGGCAATGTCTTTGAACACATTAATTGGAAAGCGAATTAAATTCTTATACTCTGCTTCGCTGTAAATATAGTGTCAAAATTCCCTAACTCGAATCATCAAAAGATTGCATTATGGAAAATTTGAGTTATGGTATTTTTTTTTTTTTTTTTAGTAGCGCTGCTGCCACTTGATTTAGTTAGCGAAAATTCGACTTATAGATTCTAGTTGAAAATTCAACCTTAAGTTGATTTGTTGAGTTTAATCAATGTTGGCTTAAACTGACAAGTTTTATACAAACTTTTCTACAAAAATTTCAAAGAAATTTCAGGCTTTCAAACTAAAAGATTTCTTATTATGATTATAGTGACAGCTGTAAGATTTATTTAGATTCGATCTAACTACTTCAACTTCTTAACTACTTTAAACCAAAACTTAATAAGCAGAAAGCTGAAACTTTTCTAGCTAACACTGAAATTTTTAAAGCAAATATTGAACTTTTTAAAGTGGAACGGAAACATTCTCAGCTGAAACTGGATCTTTTCTAGTTTATAATGGAATTTTTCAAGATGAGACTGGAAATTAAATTTCCCCAATCCAAACTATTTTGATATTTCCGCATTCATTTTAATCTTCTTCATAAGCTATTTATAATGAGAAAATCCCATAAATAGGTTAAGAGGTTCAATTTCTTATGTCTTCTTTTTGCTGTTCTACTGGAAACTCTTTCTATTTGTTTTGAAAAAATTATGGATTTTGTGTCATTCTCTTTTGTTTCGGTTTCTTAACCGTTGCGCTGACTAAGCAAATGAGCAAAGAAGTGCAATTTCTTGCCTGAATAAATAATCTTAAGTAATTTATTTTTTAATTATTAAAATAAATATGAGAAATATAAAAATTAAAACCCTTACAATGCAGTTGATTTCTCTCGTTTTTCATTTTATAGTTCTCAACGCAATTTTTTAACATATGGTCTTAGTGTTTATTTATTTATTTATTGTAGCATGACTAAGAATTAAATTAATTAAGGCAAATTAAACTTAGATTAAAATTAAAAACTATTCAAATAAAATTAATTAAAACTGAAATGAAAAAGAAGTTAAATTAAACATATTTAAATTTAAATTTAATTTGAGATAAAAATCGTAATTTTGAGCACTTATTTCATTATGAGTTAATATTATATATAGATATACATAATTATATCTAACAGATATATCGGTGCATTCTGTTTATAACTGGTTAAGAACTTGTGGTTTATTCCAAATAGACGCCAGTTACAGTTACAGTTCGTTTGAGGTATTTTCTACAGCTTCAGCTTCAGCTTCAGCTTCATTTTCCCCCTGAAAATTCAGTTTTGCCATTTGCTCATTTGTTACCCATGTCACATAATTTACGGCCCTTTGGCGTTCATCTTTTTTTTAATTACGCATATTGCGGCGAAGCTAAAAAATCGGAAAGCCTGAGCGAATGCGAATGGGAACGGAAAAGGGGCGTGAGGGCGGGGTTGGGTTGGTTTGGATTGGGGTAGGGGTTGGGGGCTCAAAGCAAAGGTAAAGGCAAAGGCAATGGCAAAGGCAAGTCTGGCTGGCACTCGAGTCGTGCAAATCCAAACGGAAATATGCGCAAATTAAGCCGTTTGTTATTTACGGAAATTATAAAACGCGTCAAGTGCGCCCAAGTTGCCGTTGCCGTTGCCACAAATTCAACCCCATGGCGGCCAACGTGGCCCAAAACGCATGCGGATGCGCAATCCTTGGCAAATGGCAAATGGCGGCCTCGACAACGACAACGACAGCGAAACAAATAAATGCTGCTGTCGAGTCAAAACCTCAACCCAAAAATGGCACAGTCAATGCAAGAAAATGTCATGAATGCGATTTGCTTGCCGTCAGCCTGAGGGGGGGGAAAGGGGGGTTAGTCTGCCACTTGAATGCATGTGAATGACTGTGGAGTGACTCGACGACTGGATAGCCTGGCTAAGATGGCTGCCAGGCCAAAAGCCACTCTGGCAGAGCGTCTACTTAAGCGGTAATGCAGCGCCATGCAATTTTTACAAGCTTCAATACCTAGGCAAGAGAACCAGCCCCCATTCGCCACTCAAACAACCCCCATCCCTCATCCTCAACCCTTAGCTACCCAACAGTTGTCGCTCTCTAACAGCAACGACATTGCATAATAGGCAAAAGCGAGTAGTATAGTTTTGTGTAAAGCTATGCAACAGAGACAGAAGTAGGCAAATCTGATTCTACAAACAGCTTCAACTTATCTTTGGGTAAGTGGCGCCACAGAGACGCACAAGCAGGCGAGCCAACAGATGCCGATCTTGAGGGAGCTTACAAGAATATGCAGTCCCACAAGCAAATGTCAGCAGTAAGAAAATTAAAGCACTAGGAAATAGACAAAAAATAAATAAATAAAATAAATAAGCAATGTTCGAGTGAAGCTCGCGGTGACGGCGACTTTTTAATATTTATTGCTCGCAGGTTGTAATCGACCCGTTTTGAAGATTTTGTAGTGTTTCGTATCTACCGCTGCTATGAAGAATTTATATTCTAGATCAGCATCATTAAAATAATATAATAAGTCTTTTTCAGACTTTAAGCGGAAAGAACCATTTTCTTGATCCATTATTTCATTCATCTTATTATTTCATTCTGTTTTTAATATGCATTAAATTTTACTACTGTTATTGTTACGTTTTTCGTAAATTTCTATCGATTTAATCTGATCAGGCTCATGTTCAGTTTAAAGTATCACGACATTTTTTCTGTAAATAAAAGAATTACAGGATACATTTTTTTAACTTTACCCTTGGAATACATTAATTTTAAATGCACTACATCAAGGCTGACAATTGCATTCGATTGGGATATTTGATAGGTGCTAAATAAGTTATCAGTGAATAGACGAAGATAAAAGAGGAAGAAGTAAAGAGTAGAATAATTAGCCGAATAAAAAAGGAAGAATGTAGAATGAGTAATGATGCAACACAAAGTGTGTACAGTCTACTCAAAAAAAGAAAGTCCGGCACTTTGGCTTAAAATCAATCCCAAAAAGCCACGACTCATCTAGATTTCGGTGATCTCGGCTTTTTTTTCTAACCGAATACGAAAAGCTACATTGAAGTACGGTTTTTTTTTAGTTTTTAATTTAAATCGTTTGTAACTGAATCAAATATTTTAGTGTTTTATTTTTAGTTTTTTTATTTTAGTGTCTTAATTTGATGATTATATTCTGAAGACACTTAAAAAGTACTTTTAAAATCAAGAACATTTCATTTGAGTTTTAGATGAATGCAATTTTTTAAAGTTGTGCTTATTATATGTATTAGGACTTCACGCAGGGTATTTAATAATCGAGTAGACTCGAAAATTGTGTACTAACTTGTGTTTGACTTGCATTTAGCACACAGCGACAACGACATCGAATGATGATAAAGACGATGATGATGATGATGATGATGATGATGATGAAGATGCTGATGATGATGATGATGTGGCTGCCATAGCTGCCTCTATTGCTGCCGCCTGATGCTGCATTGGGGGGAGGAGGGCAGAGTCGGCCCAGACGCGGCCCATTTCATGAGACTCGTAGGTCGTATTTGTTGTATCTTTGGCTTGCTGCATGCAAATGCCACGTTGATTTGATTTTGCCAATAAAGTAAGCTGTCACAGTCAGCACTTTTGTAACCTTTCTCCTTTGCCCCGTCGCCCCCTTGGCTCGTTGGTCATAGTCTGGCATCCATTTGCTCGTATTGTGTGCTGCTTCGGCCCCTCCATCCGCCTTAGCCCTTTAGAAACCTGGTCTGATCCATCATTCCGTTGCCATTGTTGCCAATGCCTCTCTAGGCAGCGCAGCGTCTGATTATGCCGCAATTTTCTAAGTGCTGCGGCCTCCGACCCGAAAAATACTTCCAACTGCCCCAAAAGTGCCGAGCACAATGTTTCTGATTGAGGTCCAGTTACATGAAGGAACTAAACTCCTCGTCCTGCCAATTGTTGTGCGATTCGAGTGTCACTAATTGGGCGTTTTGGCAAAAAGTTGCAAATAGTTTGTTTGGACTGGCCAACGAAAGGCAGTTTTTAGACAGCTATTAGGAAACACAACAAAGCGGACCAGAGCTCATTATGAGAAATTCTTTTCTGCATTATTCTCTGGCTCTTTTGCCATCTGTCTTGTGCTACGATTGTAAAACCCTTCAGAGACTCTCTTGAGAGTTTGTAACATTTTAATTTAAATTCAAATTATTTGCGGAAAGCATTTGAAATTTGGAGCTATATAATGGATAAGGGATCTGAGTAATATCTTTTATCTATAGCTCTTATCTTTTCAGATTTATAGATAAGACATCTGAAAATTTGAAGGAAATACTGTTATGCATTCTATATATTTTATGTTTTGTTTTTATAGATTTGTTTGAAATATAAATGTATTTTAAATTTAAAGTCGATCTTCATCGACAACTATATAGATTAATCAAATTTAGATTTAAATTGTATGCAAGATTTCCCATCACTAGACATTTTTATACCCATCATCAATATTTCTTTTGATCTGAAAAATACAACTAAAAAAAGATTGAATTATAAGTTAGAGATACACTCCTAAGTGTGTCTGATCTTCCATATGAAATGTATCAGATTTTATTTTTTATCGTTCTCAAGATCTAAAAAGTAGAGTATATCATTAACTTATATATAAGTTATGTAAGCCAATTACAGTAGAAAATTAAGACTGCAAAGAACTTATAAATGTCAAAAACTAAAATAACAAGAGTTTGTGAACAAGACGAAAGAAAGACTTGTTGAATTTTTCAAAAGTATTTTAAACTGTTTTAATTATTTTGCCATTCGAATTTTAAAAGTAAACTAGCCAAATAATGTAAATAAATAAATATTGTACATAAGTAAATAACTACATTCAATTTAAAATGATTAGCAATAATCAGTTGGGTTAAGAGTAAAAATCAAAAATAAAATCTTAACTGCATTCTAGAAACTAAGAATTAAATAATATTTCTGAATTTTATGATCAAATAAATCCTGCAAAATCTAACAAAATATTTAAATATTTGATGGTCAATTAACGCCCCTAAGGGGGTGGCAAGGAGTGTTGGGGAGGAGTTATGAGAGAAAGGGGGAAGGAGGGGGAGGCTGGCATAAATGAGGTGCTCGTTGAGTCAGCAACAAGATTTGTGCCTCACTATCAACGCAAGCATTCACTTGAATTAACCGCAGACACACACACACATACACACACACACACACACATACACACGCATCTGTTGTGCACGAGTATGTGTGTTTATATGTATATATATATTAATTTGCGTCCTGCCACCCAAATGCCAGGACAAAACGCATTTTGGAATTACAACGTTAACAAAGTGCGGCAGGAAATGCGCTCAAAAATTCATGAGGCACTTTTAAAATTTGTCTTAAGCACCGGAAATACAAATACAAGCCCAAGTTTATATATATATGTACATATGTATATATATATATTCATATTTGTGTGTGTGCATATGTAAACTAAGGATGCTTGGCGTCAAAGCTGTCCGACTTGGCAATACAATATGCATGAAGATACAGTGAGCACTCGCATCGTTCACACACTGTACATTAGTGTTGTACCTAAATCCAAACAGCGAACCGAGTTTAATATCAATGTGTAAATATTGATACAAAATTAATCGTGTTGATGATATATCTCCAAATAATATATAAGGTTTTCCGAAAAATACATTTTAAAGAAAACGCAGTTGCAAATACAAAATCCTTTTTTTTTTGTTCAAAAATTCAAAATTTCTAATCTCAAGTCTTAACTTGCAATTAACTATACTTCATTCTGATACAAAATAATTTTTTTTTTTAATTGTCCCAAAATGAATAAAAATGTTGATGTTGCTATGTAGATCAAAAATATATACTACTTTAAGATTTCGTAACTTTTGCCGAAACCGAACAGATTTTCGAACTGAATGTCAACTTAATCATGGTTTGACCTCTTAATTCATTATGCTTTCAAAAATAGTTAATTTCGTTGAAAAGTGTCGATTTTTAAGAAAGTTTACTTTTTCGAAATTCGAAAATTTTTAAATTTCAAGTTTTAACATTTCGAAACTGAACTTAATTCAGCAAATGAACTAACTACAAGAAACAAACTTTAGTAAGCTGTACATTTTTCTTAAAGAGCGATTTAATTAACTCAATTGAGGGTCAACAAAATTATCGAGTTAGAGTCCTTGAAAATCGCTTACGCGAAAATCGAGTGATCCAACAAATCAAAATCTGACTTAAATGTGAGTTTAAAATTTCAGATTCAATAAGGTTAATTTAATAATAAGCTTTAAAATTTAATACCAAAAAATTACTATAATCTGTTTAATAGTTATCAGGCATCTCAAAAGAATGGGCTTAAGTATATTATATAATTTAAATAAGGAAATATTTCTTAAATTAAGACAATAAGTGTGAAAAGGTGATTCAAATATTTCAAGTATATTCAGAGCATTTAAGAGTGATCCAAAAAATCAAAATCTGACTTAACTGTGAGCTTAAAATTTCAGATTCAATCAAGTTAATTTAATAACAAGATTTAAAATTTAATATCAAAATATCACTATAATCTGTTTAATAGTTATCAGGCATCTCAAAAGAATGGGCTTAAGTATATTATATAATATAAATAAGGAAATATTTCTTAAATTAAAGATGATTCCAGTATTTCAAGTTTATTCAGAGCATTTGAGATTCCCAAACTTTTCACATCGAATATTTTTTCCTCTGTGTGGCACTGTACTTTTTGGACTAGTCAAAGTTACTAGTAGCTCATCGACCTGTTGGACATCTTTCAAATTTCCTTAGCTCGCAGTGTGCGACAAATGGCGATCCTTTAGACGTCCCGCAGGACTTGAAGTTCGGTTTCGGCAGCGCGTTGTGTAAATGTAAATTAAACGTCTCATTTCCGTTGATGCCGCCCCACAGGCACCAGAGCCACCTTAAGCACCGCCATAAGCACCACCAAAAGTACTCGGAAAGCGTTGTCAGGAGTCCGCAAACAACCACCAAAAATGTTGTTGAGCAACACGACAAAATGCGGAACACGGCCGTGTCAACCATTCGTCAAGTCGACAGTTGAGTCTCTCAGCCCCTTTCGTATCCTTGCTGGCTGTTGTTGTCCTTTCTCTGCTTTTTCCGCTTGTTGTTGTTGTTTCGTTTCAATATCTTATTGTTGGAATATTATACATATAAAGTCTATATGTATTTGTGTTGTCGTCACCCAAGCGTTGCCCAGGCACAGGACGACCGTCTTCCCTCTCACTCTATCTACCATCTCTGGCAACTCTCTCTCTCACTCGCCATCTCTCTCTCTCCCGCTCTCTGTCACTCTCAATCTTGTTTCAAGCGTCCACCTACTGCTGCCTGCGGATGTTAGTTATTAAATTGAAGAATTTGCGCCCCTTATTCTTGCTATAAATAAGTATGTACACATACATATGTATGTACACACATATATACATGTAAGTATGTACAATATGTGGGTGTGTGTGTGTGTGTGTGTGTGTGTGTGTGTGTATTGAGTGCGGCTTGCATCATTTTGCGTGAATTTTTGCCCCCTAATTAGAACGCCTTTTATATTTGCGCTACATAAACACACACACACACACACATTTATGCACCAATACATATACATAAGTATATACAAAATATTTATCTGCATATATATATATATACATATATATATATACATATATATATATACATATATATATACATATATATAAAGAATGCAAAAGAATGTGTGCTTGTGTTGCGGCCTTGCTTTGCTTGGCCAACTTTTGGTCAACTGTTGCTTCAAAAGTCTAATATTCTGATTCAATACGAGCAGATTTTTTAATCGACCTGCCTAATTGGAGGGTTAACTTAAGATGTGAGATATGGCCAAGCTATCTTTTTTTAATGTGTTTTAAAATAGTGTAAGTTATTTTTTATGTGGTAGTTGAATTTCCTTTTCTTTTTTTTTTTTTGATTTAATTTTTAATTGACATATTACATTGCCTTAAGGTTCCTTTTGATTTTATTGAGAATTGATATATTCTTAAACAAGATTTATGTATTTCAACTTTTTAAGCATTTAGCAAAATTATTCAAAAGTATTAAAGTCTGTCCTTTCCTGAATTTACTTCAGAGTGGAGTCGGTATGCTCATGAATTCTAGTGAATATTGTTTTAATAAGTAACTTGAACATGATTTTTTTTTTTTTAGATGAATATTGCACTAGATATGAGTTTTACATTAGTGTAAGGATTTTGGCCGCGGTGGACATTTCTGTGGAAATGCCAATATATTTAGTTTTCTTTTCACTTAATAAAAACTTTCATAAACTGTATTCATGTTTATATTATATACTTTATATAGTTCCCATATTTTTATCAAATGATAATGACATATACTTATATCTTATCTGACTTCATCGAGCAATTTTCAATAAATTCATATTGATGTAAAAATACATCGAAAAGTCGTCAACTCGATTTTAACAGAAACGTTTTCTAACTACTTTAATTCGATTACTTTTGACGAGTTCAGAAAATCGATTTTCATGAAATATTGACATTTTATTAAAGTTTGCTCTTAGTAATTTTTTTTGAAATTTTAAGTTCAATCGTTGAACCGAACTAAACAATCTACAATTCATAAACCCAAAATTGTCACTACTTTATCAAAAACTTAACCGATTACCTTTCGAAATGTCAATTTTATCATGATTTTAGACAATTAGATTGTGCATCATTACTTTATTCACTTAAAAAGTTTATTCCTTGACACGTTTTCAAAAACTTCAAACTATTAAGAGAAAAAAATAATGGGAGAACTCGACATGAAGGCATAGTTTGCCGATTGATCGACAACTCGATTTATCATTTTGTTGATTTCCACGTTTCGATTATAAACTCGATTAACAGTTTGGATTTACATCAGCAGTTCTATGTATGTACAGAGTTTTTCTCTAGTCGTCCTTTAAGATTTTCCCTTTTCGAGCTGGGATCGGTTAGAAGAGCTGAGATGCGATAGATTGCACATTGGGCTCTCTCTCTCCTTTGCTAGCTTTCTGTATCTTTCTCTTTCTGGCTCTCTCCTTATCTGTTCATCTTATTTTTTGCCCATTGTCTTCAGTCGTTTCTTTCAATTTGGCTCTGCATCCACTTTTAAAATGACGGCAATTTTGCATTACAAGAGGAGAAAAAAATCTTTTGCACAAACAGTAAAAACAAAAGCAGTCAACAATATGCAGAGCCACATCCTTAATCCCCAATCCCCAATCCCCAATCCCTAGCCCCTGAGACCCCAAGCTCCTCACCAGCCCCAACCGCACCCTTACTTTCAGTCACATTCACAACCCCAACGAATGAGCTTTGACAAACGCCCCAAAAAAGTGTTTTTAATATACGCTTTCCTTGGGGGTATTGCGGTTTTGATATGCGACTTTGATACAATGAAAGTGTGTAAGTAAATAAAAGTTGAACAAATAGATCTTTAAAACTTCACATATTGAAAATACGAATAGGAGTAGCGACGCGGCGAAATAATATGTGCACAGCTCGGAGTTGGTTTTTGGACTGATCTGCCGAGAGACTCGGCAGCTTTATTGAAAACTATATCATTATCTTAAAATACTTAGAACTATTACAATAAGTAACCTAAAACGATCAATACTTGCTGCACATGGGGTCGTCTTCTTACCACACGCAGATGGTGTGAAGACTCCGTATCTGTGCGTAGACCACTTGTCTTAGGTCTGCGGCTTATCGCCAGCGTGTAAGATAGATAAACTATTCTGTCCCAGGGTTTATCTATTTTTAGAGTCTTAGGTTCTAGTGAGAAATTTATGTCTAATAACTTATAAGATTAGACACATATATTAAAAATATATACTAATGTCAAAAATAATAGCTAGATAAAGAGTTCAATAAAACATTATATGATGTAATGTATATATACCTTTGAAATTTATTTCAACTTCTTGACTTTTATTTGACATTTGTAGGGAGTGTGTAATAATACTAAGAAAAACCGAGTATTCTTCAAGTTCTAAATCATTTTTTACAGCAAATTTTATTATGATTTAAATATAAATTTTGTCTGCAAGTGTATTGCATTTTCGTCACCTGAAAAATTAACAATTTTCAACTTTTCCGTACTGTCTTTTGTTTTTATTTCGGTGTGCAGCAGAAACAGCAGAATGAAACCGAGAGAAAGGAAAGCAAGTGAAGTGCTAGGCGCGGACGAATGAAACGACAATAAGGGGACAAAGAGGGGGTTGGGAATGGGGGAGTTTATTGAGGGTGTGGGATGATACAAGAGCTGCGACACTGGCAGTTAATTAAAATCGCTCACTTGTCCTGGAAAAAGCAAAAATCAAAAAGATGTGAAAAAGCAAAGGCGAGTCCCAACGAAATATCTTGAGAAATGACAAATGTTCCCTCGTCATTTTGTATACTATGTGCATCTGCCTTTGGGCAGACTTTTACAGCCATATGTTCGAAGGTGCAATTTCCCATTCTCCTGTGCCTCACAATTGGCGCACACTTTGAGACGACAGCCCGCTGAACTCAAAGGGAAAGCAGAATTTTTTCCACATGCAAGTATTGTAAAGAAGTTTGAATAATCAAAAAATTTCTTTACTACACGCTGTTCCTCACTCGTCATTTGCTACTTGAGAATGCTTTAAGATGAATGACTTTAAAATGTGAACAGCATAGTTATAACCTTTTTAACAGTCGCAACTCGACTAAAAACACTCGCTCTTTGTTACTCGTTACTCGTTATATATCATTCGCTAAATCTGTCTGTTCTTCACGAGTCATTCGCTACTTGAGAATACTTTAAAAGGAATGGCTTTAAAATGTGAATAGCATAGTTCTAATTTATTTAATAGTCGCTACTAGACAACAATCACTCGCTATTTGTTACTCGTTATATATCTTTCGTTAAATCGGTCTGTTCTTCACTCGTCATTCGCTACTTGAGAATACTTTAAAATGAATGACTTTAAAATGCGAACAGCATAGTTATAAGCTATTTAACAGTCGCTACTGGACAACAATCAGTCGCTATTTGTTGCTCGTTACTTGTTATATTTCTTTCGCCGCTCGTACTTTTGTCAACTAGCTGCAATTTTCCAATTAAAATTTTTGGGTAAACCAACATTAGCATTAGCTGCTAAACCTTCACTACTCGTCAGTTATTACTCGCTACTCGTTAATATTTGCATAACACTTACAACGAGTCGCTCGATACTTGAAATCACTTGAAATTTAAAGCTTTCTAAATTTTATTTTTATCAAATCAACATCCATATTCTCTGCTCAACACTCGCTACTCACTTTTTGCCACTCGTTACTTGTATAAATGGCTTCATTATCATTTTGTTTACCAATCACACTGCAGTTTTTTTTCGAAATCTGCGCAAATTGTGAGCTCATTAACGCGTTTCAAGTTCTCAATCTCATAGAGCATTAACGCAATGCATCAAAACAATGCCAAAAACGAAAAAAAAAATATAATGTAAAAAAGAGGAAAAAACAGTATGAAAACTGCAAAGTCCTTTGGAAAAACGTTAAATGGCGTTCCTTCAATGACTCTGTCGACTAATTAACAGCATAAATTATGCTCAAGTGTATTACAGCAACACCAAACATGGGCACAGAACGAGTACGAGGACGAGTACGAGTACCCGTACAAGGACTATGAGTACTCGTCGACGAATCCGTTGAATCCGGATGCGAAATATTGCATTGGGCATATGTGCAATTTCAGAAAATTTCGCGTCGACGAATCGAGTTGAGAGAGTAACATAAATCGACACTTGAGTGTGCACAACAAGAGGGTGGCAATTTTACCCACAGTTGAGGTGGATGTTGGATGAGGTTGAGGGAGAGGGAGAGGGAGAGGCTGAGGGAGACCAGCTTGTAGGGTGGTGATGATGATAATGATGATGATGATCTGGGCTCAGTTTCAGTATGATATCCATTTCATTAAAAGTCAAAAGGCTGCTCTGAATGCGGGCCGCGAATTGAATTGAGATGGGGGCTCTACACGTGTCACGCTGACGTTTTATTGTTGTTGTTGTAGTTGCTGCTGTTGTTGTTGCGGCGGTTGTATCTGGGCTTGGGATCAGGGTTGCCAGCATTTGGCATAATGGCGGCTACGCTGGCACTTCACTTTAGCGTTTTTGTTGTCGCTGCTTCTGTTTATTAATATATAATTCAGAATTTCAACCCTGAAAGCTCAACAACGAAGACAGAACAACCCTATGTACAGTACCTCTGTTGATGCTGATGGTGATGAAGATGTGGATGAGGATGAGGATGAGGACGAGAACGAGAACGAGGATGCGACTGTGGACGATGGCGATGGCGACACAACGAACGTGTTATTTACCAAACACTCGACTCTGGCACATAACACATAACACAGAACGACGAGTTCTCTGTTCTGTTGTCATCACCCTCAACAGTCCTCTCCCTTTCCCTTTCCCCTTTCCCCTGTCCTTTTCATGTTCTTTTTCCCATTCCCTTTTGCAATCTGTGCAGGACATACAGCGTACAGTTTGTTAAACAGACTTGGTAGCGTGTGTATTGAGTGCCTGGTAGGCCTGTTTCAACTGTCCCCAGTTTCAACTGTCAGTCGGCCATTTTTTTCATTTAGTCAGTCACTTTGTCAGTCAGTTTTTTACTTTGTCAGTGCTTTCAACACGCGCTGTTCCATACAATTGCCACTGGGGCAGACAGAACCCAAAACTGGGAGCAACTACAACGGCATTGTTGATAAGTTGCTAAAATTTCAGCTTAGTTATAGTGTTGTAAAATGTATTAAAGCTTATACAACACTGACTTGTCTGGAAAACATGTTTTTAGAATTATTTAGCCCAAGGCTGCAAATATCACAGAATTTGTTATATTTTTTTATTAGTCGTTTTCTATTATATTTGTATTATATAAAAATCTTCAGCTAAGTTTAAGTGTTGTAAAATCTATTTAAGCTTATACAACACTGACTTGTCTTGAATAATGATTTTTAGAATTACTTTTACATTGGGTTATGCTGCAAATTGATTGTGCGCCGAATATCAAAGAACCGATTTTCTACTTTTTTTATTAGTTTTTGCTTCTACTAATTATTTTTATACATTTTATTCAGCTATTTTATTTTTTTCCAACAGTTTGTTAAGCTTTTATAGTCTCCTTTTATTTATTATCCTATTCTATTCTGCGCACTTAACTTTTCCTACATATTAAACACTTTGTTATATTGACATTATTTATAATTATTATTATTTGTTAAGATGATAAATTTTAAATCAAAAGATATCTTAAATTTCCAACGGGTCCTTTATTCGATTTAAATATTTTATCTAGATTTAAAGCTCATCTCATGGCTTGATTTCTATATAATCAAAACAATTTCTATATGACTAAAAGAAAAGAAACTCAAGGATTAATCATTATTTTATGAGTTTTATTGCTTTTCATATTTTTTTTAATTTTATTTTTGCTGAAAAATAATAATTGGTATAAATGGTAAAAAGTTATATTTTCATAAATTATAAACATGTGCTTAAAACCTTAAAAATTAAAATAAAAAATGCATTACTTTGTAATTAAACCCTGTGTCCATTGAAAATGGTATTATAGTTTTGTGAAATGTATGTAACTGGCAGAAGGAGGCGTTGCAGACCCCATAAAGTATATGTATATTCTTGATCAGTATCAACAGTCGAGTTAATTGAGCCAAGTCCGTCTGATCGAGCGCGTTGATCTCAGAGATTATAAGAACTAGAGACTCCAAATTTGATATGTAGGCTCCTCGATCGATCGAAAATTAAGATTTAGTGCGAAACGAGCAGGGGGAGGAGTCCCGTTGTTTTTATAATAAAATTCAAATTGGCATTAATTATTATTATTAATAATAATAATATTTATTAGACTTATATCAGATTTTCATAAAGACCTCAATAAGTTTAAGAGGTTTAATGCATTCTGCCCCACTGTGCCACATCGTATATAGACTGTCTCTGAACCCGTCCTAGTGTGATTAGCCAACCCGCTTCATGCCAAGAGCATAAAAAGCGTAATGAATACAACAAATGCAACAACAACAAGCAAAACAACGTGCAAAGTTATTATGTTTTTAGACGGAGAGCCACAACACTCGGAGCACTACGAGAGATATGAAACACTCATAGACCAAGTGAGGGCGTAGGAAATAGGAGTCGTGGTCACGGGGTGGGGTGGTGGTGGCACAAGTGTGTGTGTGTGTGTGTGTGATGTTGTTGTTGTTGTTGTTGCCGTTTCGAGTATTTCAGCTATTATATTCAGCTTTTTTTCTTTCATTTGCTTTCTTCCTCTTTTTGCATTATTTGCACAAAGCTGCCGAATAAAAGCTAAGGTACAGCAGCAGATAAGGGCACAGCGCCAGTTCAAAGGGGAGGGAGTGAGTGTAGGGAGGGGGGGTGGTGCTAAGAGGAAATAAAGGTTGGGGAGGCTTTCACAAATTTGGTGAGCACACGCCAAATGTGTCGCCGTCACACGATGTCGAATGCCCCGCACGGATTTCAAACTGAAATTCGCATTCTCTGGCTAGGAGTGAGTGAGTGAGTGTGTGTGTGTGTGTGAGTGTGTGTTCTCTGTTTGGGTGCTCTTGAAAAACATGCACGAGTCTGCTGAATCTTTTTGTGTAAATAGATTACAAACGACAAAACATTTGCCGTGCCTTTCAGCCCCTTCCCAGCCGAGCAAAAGAATCGAGCACAGGATAACATGCTGAGCAGAAGCCCCACATCCTGCAGACTGCAAGCTTACAGACATAGACAGTCACACACACACACACACACACACACACACACACACACACACACACACACACACACACACACACACACACACACACACACACACACACACACACACACACACACACACACACACACACACACACACACACACACACACACACACACACACACACACACACACACCTCATACGTATAGCTGTCATTGGAAAGTTGAGGGCGTGACAGGATGAAAACTCCATTGCAGCTTTACTGTCCACATTGTCAGAGCAAACGCCATAAAAGTGCGTTGTGGCAGCTGCCAGAATAACATCAGGACAACAGGACAAAATGACAAACAGGACAATGTCGCAAGTCAAACCTGAACTTAAAATAAATGAAAAGAAATTGAGCGATGTGTAGATACCCTAGAGAACAGAAATTAGAATTTAAACTCATCCCAACAAAAACTGAAAGTTTATCAACATACCGACTTATTAAATAAGTTTTACATGCAATTTTTAAAATTAGCTAAAAAAAATAATAATCGGTACTTCAACCGAAAACCGAAATGAGAACACAACCGATACCGTAACTAAAACCGATATTCGTTTCGGGTTTCTTCCTGATTAATATATATAATAAATATGATATGTATAATTTTCTTTCTTATTTTTTATTCCAGCTTATTCTTTTTGCAAATACTCGTATCTAAGCTCAAGGGGTTTTGTAGAGACTTAGTTTGAATAGTTCTTAAGTATGCTTTCTATGCTCAATGATGATATATACATATGTATGCACATATATAAAAATAGTCATGACTGTTGTTCGGCGACGCACAGTGGATCCGTCAGAGGACAAAAATGCCAAATAAAAGAGTAAAAATATTATAAGCATATTAGTAGAAACTATTTCCCTGAAAACCATATTTTTTATAAAGTTGTTCAATTTGTGCCATTTAACTCGGTTCTTTTGCAAAAAGCGCCAAAGGAGCGAAGAACTATAAATATAAATATTAATATAATTACTAAATTTTTTTTAAATTGTTTATATTGTTTAAATTTAATTGAATTTTTACTTTAATTTTGGTCAACTGTTCTTAGTTGACATTAAATAAATAATAATAAATAAATAATAACTAGCTAATCAGTTTCATCAGTGCGAAAAGCTTTAAATGAAGAGAAATACTAAAGTAAAAAATTGAAACGAATAGGCAAGGATATTGATTAATATCAATAGGAAAATTTAAAACAAAGCTATTAACTATAATTATTTTTATTTTAGTGCTTTAAAGCTATTTTTATGATCTCCCCTTAATCCACCAATACGACTGTTTTAGTAGTATTAGTTAACCTTTTCAAATTCTAAAATGCTTACCAACTTATGCCAGGCTTAGTGCTGAAATTCACCGATTAAAACCCAAACCACTTCAAGTATTGAAGAAATAAGGATATTTGGAAGGAACTTTGCATAAAATGGGTATAATAGTTGACCAACCGAGAGATGCAGGTATAGAATCTTTCAACGATGGAAATATCGCAAGCAATTTATTTTCTAATGAAGCTTTGGATGCCGAAATTACAAGAATTGATGAAAGTTGAATTCATATAGTAGATGTGTAACATTATTGCAAGCCATGGCATCGGGATAAAAAATGAATGCGGAAATTATATCATAATCCATATAATGGCACATTTTTCCATAATGTTTAAAAAGCATGGCCCGCTATCTCAATTAGAAGTATTTTTGCCCGCTGCTCCATAGAAGCGGAACCAGTGTGCGACGCCACTATTAGGAGCTCAGCGGCATTAGAGATGGAACCGTTGAGTATTCTATAAAAATTATATAATAAACATAACATAAACTTAATAATTATAATTTTCAAAATAAAAATGACTTGTTAATTATTATAAAGTTATTTATACATACTCGTATGCTAATTAAACATGATGGTTTCTAAATAAAAATTGATATTTAATTATTGGTACACGGTTCGAGTTTTTGCTACAGTCAAAACATAAGTCTTGACAAATCGCATCGTATTACTATATCATATATATCTATATTAAGTATAAAAATCTTTGTTTTCTCTTTTTATTATTTTCCAATTAGTTTTACACATTGTATATTTGGTATTGTAATTATATTTTAATTATTATTTTAACTGAAAGAATAAAAAAGTTAAATTGAAGATTAAGAACCTGGGGTTATTCAAAATTAAAAATGATCCAACATTTGTTTCAAGGATTGGGGAAAATCCAGAAAAACCCAATCAGATCAAAAAGTTTTAGTAGTAATAATAAGTAGAAATACCCAATTATTATAATTAGTAAGGTGCTGTATTTCTTGACTTAATTTGTAACAAATTGAGAAAATAAGTCTTTTAATATAAAAAACATTTTTATTCCTTGAGATATGTGTATTAGACAGTCCTCGTGTCACGACACGACCGGCTCACATCTCAAAGGATTTCCTTTCGAAATTCAAGTTTTATCGAAAATATATTGTTTATTTCGCGTTCATTGTTGTGTGTTGGGATGTGTGAGTGTGAGTGTGTCTAAGTTTGAGTATTTGTTGTGCACACTCGTGAATGGCACCCAATGCTCTCTCGCAGACTTTGCCACACATTGCGCTTGGGGTGCAGTCGAAAAAGTGTTTACTTCCTTGAGGCTCATTCAGGATATCCGTTGTTGTTACTGCTTGAAAAGCTGTACACAGGATGCTCGATGCTCGATGCTCGATACTCGATGCTCAATGTGTCCTGTCCATCTGCCTCACAGCCTTCATCGGGGTTGTTGATGCTTGCTGTGGCCAGAAACACGGATGAGGGGTTGGTGAATCTGCCAGAGGACGGGGGATTGGCCACAACAGCCTAACATTGACTCTGTCGTTGCCGGGGCACAAAACTATGGCCAGCTTAGCGTTTTACGAGTATTGATAAAAGTTGCCGCCCTGCAAAACTTGGCATATCGATTTCAAGTGGAGTATCGTTGCATTATCGTCCTCGTTCTCGTCCTCGTCCTCGTCATCATCATTATTATCCTCGAATGTTTTCATTATTTTTCCACTTGGCTCAACTCCTTGTCTGTTCAAATGCCGTCAATGGAAGCACGACATGTTTATAATGCCCGTCGAGAGTCGCCCCCGAGTTGAGTTGAGTTCAGTTGGGAGTTTGAGAGTTGGAATCTGTATCCGTTGGGTGGTGCCACGTGGTTTGCTGCTGCTTATGAGTAGGGTGGTTGCTTGGCTCTAGCACCATTTTGATCTAACTCCTGGGAATTAGCTCAAGCTGATTCATTTGATGAAATGCTTGTAATCCAGCCATACTCTCTATATCCATGACACATAAGTCGTTGCACAACAAAAAAAAAAGAAAAAAACAGAAATTAAAGTAGAATATGCTGCATGTGGCAGCATTTGATTAAAAGCGCTGCAAAATTAATTTCAACGCTACAGAGTGTGTCGGCTTTATGTATGTAATAAGAGGGTGGCATGTGTAAGAGGTGGCTGGGGGGAGGGGTGTGTATGTGTGAGGGGTTGTATTTTTGACGGGGGAGGGTGTGAGTGTTTGAAATTGTCGCAGCACTCGTGAAACTACTTGAGCGCTAAACGTCGTCCTTTGTGTCCCCCTCTCAGCAGGGGTGAATTAATTAGGGCGGCTCTAAAATTGACCTCCCACTCTACTGTCCACTACCCACCGCCCGGGCTTTTGCCGCTTGGAAGTTGACAAGATGGCCGCCATTTTGGCATTTGCTTGGCTTCTTCTTGTTGCCCGAAATGTCCTGGCATTTTTTTCGTTTTTTTTTATTATTATTATTTTTTTATTTTATATATTGCCTTTCATTGAAGTGGAGCAGCTAGCTCTTGAGCTAGCGTCCAACGTAATTAAAAAATGCTTTGCATACAAAGAGAGTTTTGCACCCTCCCCACTTCTCTCTGCAACTGCTGCTCCCAACTCTGGCTCCCAATTCAGATGTCGTCCTTATTGAACTGTGGCGCACTTTCAGAATTTGTGCATTTTAATTAAGGGGCAGCGCAGCACCAACCACAGTGTGTTTTGTCGTCAACCACTTGCCGGACAATTCAGCATATTATTACCAGTTCCGTTCGACCAATATTTCCAGCTCATTTTCAAGTCCTTTTTCTGGGCACATTGTCGAGCACGTTTGATTTCCCTCAACTACATTTTATACCCGTTGCTTACTAATCAAGTAGAAGAGTTCACTGCATTTGTTGAAATATATATAACATAAAGAAGGTAACATCTCCTGTTCAATAATGTAAGTATATGTATATTCTTGATCAGCATCATAATAATCGAGTCGATATAGATTTGTCCGACAGTGCTAAAACATATTGAGATTTTAGCGACTATAAAAGTTAGAGCGACCAAATTCGCTGCGCAGATTTCTAAGTACGAGTCTTCCCGTCTATTGCTTCCATTTTCGCAAATTGAAGACAGAACTCCCTTCTTGCTGTTTAACTTTCTTCTAATATTATTCTATATAATCCTACTTAATGGCATTTAAATCGGATAAATATAGGTAGATTTATGGATGTTTTAAGTTTGTAAGCAGCACACGCGCCTAAAAGTATGCAGTAATTTCTGCAGCATAAGAAATTAAATTAATATCTAAATTGTGTAAAGGATATTTCTTAGTCGGGATCACTATAATAACATTTTCCTCTTTTTCTTATTTTGCCACAACCACACACACACACACTCGCATCCATTCCTCCAAAGTGAATGGTCTTAGCCTTCCCTGGAGCCTAGGATCTCTTCTCATTAGCCTGAAGCCTGCGAGGGCAGAGGGCAGAGGGGCAGGACGTTGGAGGGGGTGCTCATAATTTCAATTCGAGGGGCACTTGACGGTGCAAGCTCCGACGACGACGATGACGACGACGATGACGACGACGATGACGACGACGATGACGACGACGACGGCGACGGCGACGGCGCCCGCTACATTTATTTACAACATGGCTGCCACTCAACGGAATGCAAGCTGCCACGCCTCCAACATCACCTACGCCTCCCACATACCTCCTACCTTTTTTCCTTCCCCCCTTGCTGTTATTCACCTCGCTTCGGTTCGGGCTTCATTTATGCCAATTTTTCAAACTAATTGGTCCTGTTGACATCTTTTCATTTTTTTTGTGCCCCGCTGAAGTTTGCTGCCGGATCAGAAGCACCACCACCCACCCAAGACCCACCCATGACCCACCCATGACCCGCCACTCGACAAGGACATTTGCATAGAGAGTTTTCCTTCTCGCCCCTCCTCCGACCCGATTTCCCTCCGTCACCCGCCGTCGCGTCGTGGGCGTCGGACTCGATGGATCCACTAAAAGCACTCAGCAATGAAATTAGTGCACGCTGCTGCACTCGGGCTTTTTGTGCATCCGGAAAACCCATCCAACAGCGACAACTATTCTCTCTCTCTCTCCCTCCATCCCACCCTCCACAAAACAGCGGCGTCTTGCAAGGGGGGCCAAGTGTGAGAAGATGCCGATGCAGGTCGAAAATTTTAGAAAAATTAAATTCAAAGAATTTAATTAGATTTCTCTTCTAGTTTTCAAATTAAGAGGCCTTTTTTACGAGTCATGCGTTTTTCTACATGTTTTTCACAAAAAACTTAAATTTGTATTTCGCTCAGTAAATTCAAGACTGCCAACAGTCGAACATACCGATTTTGCAGAAAATTTGAGATGTAACAAGATATGATTTTGCATTTTCTGTTCATTATAGAAAAAGACTTGAAGTCATATATATGCAGCATTAAAAAGTGTTTCTTTTTAATATGGCCAGTCCTAAAGTAAATAAAAGACTTTTCATAGCGAAGTAATGAAATTATTTGTAGTAGCAATAATATGAAGTCCTTTATGAGCGTGATTTTACCCAAAATGCATAAGCAATTTAAATTTTAATTTTATCGCTCAACTTTTTTGTTTAATTGATCCAACAACTTAAGAGTATTGGTGTATACGACTGGTACAATTAATTATATTGACAATTATACAGACAAAAAGAGTAAATTTTCACTTAACTTTGTCATGAAAACAGAAAAACATTGTTTAAAAAATTAGCTAAATTACTCAAAAAAGTCTTGAGAGCCAAGGATGGTTTGAAAATGTAGCTATATCACGATAATGTATTTTAATAACATATTTAGCTATGTGTGTTTATATGCAATTTAATGTGTTTCCTATTACAATTGTTAAAGTACAGTCCCCTCTTGACTTGTGTAATTTTTTGCCTACGCCTCTGGGACTTGTTCTTTGTTCTGTGCTATGTTTTGCCTTTCGCGACTTTTTTATCGTATTTGGGCTAATAAATGCCGTAAATGCAATAAATGTAAAAGTTGCAACAAAAACCATGCCACCGAGTAGACAAGGGGGCGTGGCAGGGTAGGGTGTGGTAGGTGTCTATTTGAAGGGGACTCACGACAAATCGCTAATTACAAGACGTTTGTGAAATGTGTACATGCGATGACAATAGTTTGCAATTATTGCTAATGATCTGCAATATAACACGTATATGGAGAGTTAAGATAGTTTACCAACTGTAGGTTGTATTCAAATATATTTGTAAATATATACATATATGTGTAGTAGTATTTAGTTATGGTTTAATCAAAAATCTAGCCAAGTTTCTGTCCTGCGGCAATGTTCAAAACATGGAAAATGTTTTGCACAAAAGTCAATAAATTGGCGCGTGTGTGTGTGTGTGTGTGTGTGTGTGTGTGTGTGTGTGTGTGTGTGTGTGTGTGTGTGTGTGTGTGTGTGTGTGTGTGTGTGTGTGTGTGTGTGTGTGTGTGTGTGTGTGTGTGTGTGTGTGTGTGTGTGTGTGTGTGTGTGTGTGTGTGTGTGTGTGGTGTGTGTGGCTGGTATAAGTGGCAGGCAGATGGTCGGCGGCTCAATCAATTTTTGATGGACGTGCGAAAATTTATGGTGAAAAGTATTTGACTATGCACAATGAAGTCCAACGAGTTGCAAAAATCATCAGAGGTCGGAAAAATACAAATAAAAATAAACAAAATGCTGCCGCTTTTCGACCATGTCCACCAATGCGGCTAGCCGAAAATAACTACAGCATACCCCCCCCCTTCTCCACCACCCCTACTAAGCTAGAGCAACTCAAAGGGGGAAACGGAAAAGGGGTGCCTCGAGTTTGGCTCTATTCAAAATATTTTTATGCACATGAGAAAAGCAACAACAGCAACAACAACAATTGAACACAATACATTTATTGTTGTATTGTTGTTATTTCTTTTCATTTGTTGCGTATTTATGACGCTAGGGGGCGCTGCTGTTGCCGCTTGCTACATTTGCTACCTGAACCATTCTCGACATTGTGGGTATTTCCATCCTATAGAAACGAGCACACAGAATTCTCAAAACAATCCGGGAAAGTGGCTTGACTTACCGAAACACTCTTGATTTAGAAATTCTTACTTGGATCCAGAATTTTTAGAATAATTGACCTTTTGGCAGCGCAAATTCTTGATTCAAGTTCGTTCATATTTGATTTTTCTCTCAGTGTAAACTTAACCATACATATGATAATGGATTTGAGTTGTTAAGGATACTTATGTTCAATAATAAATATTTTGTTTATTTTTGAATAAATGTTATATGATAACTTTGACATCAATTTTATTTTCTCTAGCTCAGAAACATTTTAACATGTTTTGAAAAGATATTTGAACGAATCTAATGAGGTTAAAGTGTAAACTCTTTTAACTATTTAACTTTTCGTTGGAGTATTTTTAGCTTTTGATAAAAGCTTTTGTTTTTATTTAATCATAACAATGTTTTTGTCATGTACAAAATTTCTCTTCGTGCCATTAATTTCTTTATACACCATTCTTCTAAGCTCGTTTGTGGGAAAAGGATAAGATAATCTATTAAAACTTGGCTATTATGGAGTACTAGCTCAACTGTAACAAAACCCTAACAAATTATTCTAATACAAAAAATATTAGTTCACTATATAAGGCATAAAACAAAATTGAAAAACGGAGTTTAAATAAAGGGCTCAGCTTATGAGGTTGAGATAATGAGAAATAGGAAATTCTCGTTCCATCGGTACAAAAACAATTTTGGATCTTCGCCCTCCGGGGTCTTAACTGGAATACTAAAATTCGCTTGCCTCCTCACCGAAGTAGACTTGGAGATTTAACAATATCTCCCCTCTCTTTCTGATCGGAGAATAATGCTTGGTGTAGTCTTTCTACGTAAACTATTGTAGTACTAACTATGCTATCCATAACTCTTTCCGGGTTCTGTGCTCTAATTATAACAGTCTATTTCACATTATATCTAATAATTTTTCCATTGCTTGTACTGCTCGTTTAGTACATCAACGACCAAATTATACAAATTAAATTATAAGAATTGCTTTTCTGAGACTTTAATATTTAAATTAAAGTTATCTTAATTATGGTATCAATACGAATCGAGTGCGGGTATTTCGTGAGTCGGTCAACTGCAGCGTAATCGCGTTCTCTTGTTGTTGGTGCTCTATGAAGCGTTTTAAAGTGCTTCCAGGCAATTTGCCGATAAACAATCGCTGAAATAACGAACATGAAATATTTAAAAAGTGCTCAAATAGCATAGGCTTGCATATATGTATGTACATAGTACGCCACGCCCCCATTCAAATACTGTACCCGTACCGCCCCCTCCCTCCCCCCTCTTCCAGCTGGACGCCCATCTCCGTTGGCGGTCCGCGTTGGTGTTGCTGCCGCTTCGTTACCTCTTGCGGCGCGTTTGATTTGATTTATTTGAAATTTGCATTTTTTGGCGCCATGCCCCAAAATCCCACTTCACCACCTCACGGCACTCGGAAATGCATCCCCTAACGATTTGGCAGCTATGCACTTGCATTTTTAAACATGTTGCATACTTTTGTGCGTTTTCCCGCCGAAGGGGAGCTTCAGAATACGCGATTGGAGTCCTGTTTAGAATTTTGATGAACATTTCGATTAACTGCCATAACTTGGAACTCATTGAAAGCTCCACTCGAAAGTCATCCATATCCTAATCATAATCCGAACTTTATCCATTTTTCACAAATTTCGTTATTCTATTGGGTTTAGTTTTAGTTTCGATCTCCCCTATAAACTCATTTTGTTTATTTTCTATCAGTTCGATGAACTAAGAAAACAAGTCAGTCTAAATTATTTTATTGTATTTTCCGAAATTGTTTTGCACATATGCACACATAGTTCTAAAATATTGAACTAGTTTATAAAAAAAACCTTAAATATTAACTCAAATTTATATTCTTTGCCGTCGGCAAAGGTTTCATACTCGTAAAATCTGTCTCTTAGACAATTAATCTGTGAGGTTTCAAGTCAAGCAATATCAATGTTTTGCATACAGCCATGCTTCGATAAAGACAACACTAACATTTTACCATAATATTGAAACACAATATATATC
Source organism: Drosophila rellima (assembly GCA_035043635.1). Lineage (NCBI taxonomy): Eukaryota > Metazoa > Arthropoda > Insecta > Diptera > Drosophilidae > Drosophila > Drosophila rellima. The sequence continues at coordinate 1,551,833 of JAWNMV010000257.1, read as the reverse complement.
GTGAGATACAAAAAAGGGTTTAATATCCACACAGAAATGAAAACCATATCGGAATATACATAGTATATTTGCTTAAATTTTTTGTTTATGTGTTTGATATTTCTGGTAACATTGCTAATATGTATTTGGAATTTCTAAAATGTATCCTTAACTCCTTATTTTTATTTATTTTTTGTGAAATTCTTCTTAATTTGAAGAGAGTTACTAAAAGTGTTAAATTATTGAACTTGGTCGGGAGATTCGAAATCTGTTGTGCAATTTCTTAAGTAAGTTTCGTGAAATCACTTTAACAAAAAAATATATATATTGCATAAATCCTGATAAAGTTATATCAATATCGGGTTGCTCTAAATCTAAACTATTATAACTAAAAAAAAGCCTTTACTTTTACTAAAAAGAATTCTAGTTTCAAGTTGGTCTTGTTGGATAAAATAATATAAATAAATTGATTGTTGAGCTAAATCGAATAGCAAGATTATAAAGCTATCTGCAAGAGTATTGAATATTCAAAGCGCATTTTATTCTAATTTCTATTAGTCTTTTTAGTAAACATGTTTGCCATTTTCTTGAGCAAATGCAGCTCTTAATTTCGAAATGTTATATGCTAAACCCATTTAAATGTACACAAATTCCACTCATCTTAATCGAAGCAATGCCTGCATTCAGCTCAATTTCAGAATTCAAAATTCTGAATTCTGAAATTGGCAAATAAAATGAAAATCGAAATAAAAGGAAAGAAAGTTTGGACAGAGCGTTGGCAATCAATCGACCGAAAGAGAAAAATACTAAGAGAAAACAAAAATATGACGATTATAAAATATACAAGTCATAAAATATTTGCACAGTCTGTAGGGGAAACACATTCGGATGGAGCATCAGGTGAGGGAAGGGGAGGGGAAGGTTGGTGAAACTATTGGGGCTTTTAGTTTTGGCCAGCAAACTGGCCATGAAAATTGCATGCATTTGGATTTGTTTATTAGAATTCCATTGAATTGGATTTGAAATTGAAATATTTAACACATTTGAGGCAGGATGTTTGAATACTGAAAATACGAAAAATATTGCATATATTGTATGATATTTTCGCCTTGTATATTTGGATGCATGCCACTCCCTGGGGGATTAAGCAGGGGAAGGGGAAGTCCACAAAAGTAATTGACGCTGACCCACTGAATAAAGTTGAATAATATTTGCAAATAAATACTTTCGCTTTCTTGATCCGTTTATCGAATCTCTGGCTACCTGAAATACATATAATGTAGCACACTTGCATTCGTATTCCTATTCGAATTCGTATTTGAAATCGTTGTTGTATTCGTATTTGTATTCGTATTCGTATTCGTATTCGTTCTGGCTCGTATTCACAGCTGACTGGGCTAACAAAATTGCGCAATCAGGCGCAAATAACAAAAAGCAGAAATAAAATGAAAGCAAACGCAGAAACCCTTAGATCATATCATACCATCATCATCAGCATAATCAGCATAATCATCATCATCATCATCATCATCATCAGCATCATCATCGTTTTTAGCATTTGCAATGCCCAAAGGGCCCCTTAAAAATCTGACCAAGTTAATGATGTTGATGATGATGCTGATGATGCTGATGATGCCGATGATGCCGATGCTGATGCACAGCTAACGGCAAACTGATAAAAGTATTTCAATTAGTGTCAGGAAATAGATATACACACACACACACGCACACACACAAAGAGAGAAATAGAGTGAGAGACATGTGCTAGCAGATGGACAAAACAAATGATGAATCTTGAATAATTTGGAAGTGTGCAATGCGTTAAATGTATTTACCAGTAGATATTACATACATAACCATACATATGTACATACCAGTGCTGTCAACTCTAGATTAGATAAAAAAGAAACAATATCCTGTCACAAAAAATGGGTAAAAAGGGATAAAATATTCTGAAAGTTGATTTAAAATCAGACGAAATGACATGAAAAAATTGAACAATGTATTTATTTAATACTAGTATCAATTGGTAATTAATGGCTTAAATTATTATAATAAAAATTGTCAATTATTACTTTTACTTCTTATTTTATATATATTTTATTATTATTATATTTTGTTTGCATAGGGTGTTGCAGTATTCCTAACTTTTCTTTCATTACTATTAGTTTTTAAATACTTGTTAGAACTTTTCCATCGCGGCTTTTCAATATTTAAAATTCAGAAAATGTTTGCTTGTAATTTTTTAAACTAATAAACATCTTTTAAGTGTATGTGAATAAAGCACTTAAAAAAATTAATAAAGATATTGAAAGGTATTACAGAAACCAAAAGTAATTTATTTAATTATAAATGTATGTACATATGTATGTATATTGTATTGATATGTATTATTTTTCGAATAGGGGATGTTCGATAAAAGTTCCGGCAAAATAATTTTTGGCAAATGGCCAGATCTGTCTAAAATAAGGCAGCTTTTGCAGCACTGCTATGTATGTATATATGTATAGACATAAGTCCTGTATATATGTACAAAGATCTCTTAGTGTATAGCATGCTCGAATGCCTTTTTTTCACCCTCAGGCGACAACGCCAACGCCAAAACCAAAACAACAACAACAATAACAATAACAACAACAATGGCTGCCGCTGAAGCTGAAGCTGACGACGGTTGACACGAGACGAGCCAAATTAAACAAGAAGAAGATAAAGAAAAAGGAACAATAACAGCAGTTGCAACACACACACATATGTATGTACATACATTTGTACATGACATCATCAGGCAACGGTATCAGTCGGAGGCGGCGTTGGGCGTGACAGGCGCCGGGGAGAGTTGACGTGGACAGGCACGCGCTGCCATTTTATTAGAAAACGCCATGTAAAACGACAGACGACGGTAAACAGAGCAAATTCACCATTTTGTCACGAAGCGCACACACACACACACCCAGAGAGTGAGAGAGAGAGAATCGCCTCAATATCCAGTCAACGATGTGGGCAAACAAACACCAATAACAACAACAAGAGGACAGTAGGCAGAACACGGGCTCTGTTTTTGGTGGTGACAAAATCTAAAACGTTAACAACGCCAGCGTCAGCGTTAGCAGCGCAGTCAGCATAGTCTATTGCAAGGCAGCGGAAACTCACCACAGCAGCGTCAGTCGCTGCGATTACGGCAGCGACACCGACATCGACAGCGACTGCAGCGTATGAGCGCGCTTTCTCTTTCTTTCGCTTACACTCTGACGCTCACTCTCTGCGGCTAAAAACAACCCTCGCTCTCAGTTTTCGTGCATGTAGGTGTGTGTGTGTGTGTGTGTGTGTGTGTGTGTGAGACTGAGCATTTGCTGTTGCTGTGTCTTGTCTGTGCGTTGTCTTCGACCGGCACTTGGCCAATGCTGACACATGACCGCGCGGCCTAACGGTGTGTGTGGGCAAAAGCAGCGCTGCTTGTCGAAACTCAACGTGTGAATGCTTGTATGCTTGTATGTGTGAGTGTTTGCGTATGAGTTAAAATAAGAGTTGCGTTGTTAGATCAGTTTGAAGATCGTTAGCATAAAGGGAATTAAGTAGTATTCTTTTTTTTATTAAAATTTATTGCTAAATAAAATTAAAAAATAAATTAAAAGCGCTTTTATTTGTTTTAAATATTTTCAAGATCAGCATTAAAAAATTATTTAAATTTGCCTCTACTTTCTTAGCCACAACGACAGCTTCAGCAACTGCTTAGCTCATGTCTGCCAACAACCCTGTCTTTGGACTAATGAAATCGAAAGCGAAACCACCCTTAGAAGCAGCAAGAAATTCAATGAGGACAACAACAACGCAATTCTCAGCTGCAGTTCAGCCCCCTTTTTTTCTTTTATTGCGTTCTTCTTTTATCATTGCTTGCAGCAAACGGCTGAAAGAATTGCGCTGCGAACACCACGCAACAGATGGCGCTACGCCAGTGCTGACGCCTGCCCATAGATGGCGCCTCAGCGCATTTGCTTCAAAGATGCTAAGAACTTTTCGCCCTTAGCTACAACTGAAATTTTCTGTGGCAGGTGACAGCAACTTGGCTACAATCAACGATTTGGACAGCTACTGAAATTAATAAAAACAATAAAAAAAATTAGTTTAAAATCTGAAGAAAAAAAAATTTAAATGTTAAGAAACATATACAGGTTGACAGTTGGATTGCTGAAAGGCGGCAATCAGGGCAATAAAAATAAAGCGTGAACAGGCTGAGGATAGTGCATAAATTGCACTGTAAATGTGTGTATGTCTGTGCGTGTGTGCGTGTGTGTGTGTGAGTGCGTGTGCAAGGCAACAACACAGCACAACAAACAGCTGGCGGTCATATTTTCCAGTCAACAAGGCAACAAACATAGCAAGGCACCATACGGAGCTACACTCACACACTTACATACACAGAGCGAAATAATCAAGTAGGTTAGACATAATATTGCATCTTTCAAACTTGATATCTCACTACGATTGAAATTACTACAGTCGAAGATTTCGGTCTTGTGAACTTAAAAGAACATATTTATTTTTTATTTTTCTTTAAATTCTCCAATTGAGTTCTAAAACATCTATAATCCTTGCCTTACTACAGAATTCAACTCAAATTCGAGTAAGATAAATTCTTTTTTAAGCAAATCTAGAGTCAAGATTTGGTTTAAATTTGTTTAACAAATAAATAAAGATTATTAATAAGCAATTTATGCTTAATGGCCAATACTTCATTCCAATTCTTTCGAACTTAATTTGCAATCAATTGTCTCAGTGTATCTGAATGCTCCCCTAGCCCGTTTCTACCCCCTTCTGAGCCACCCAATGCTGCAACCCACGCAGTTTTGGCCTGGTTGCTGTTGGCTTTTAAGCAGAAAATCATACAAACAACACGGGCAGCTGTGCCCGGACACACACACACACACACACACACACACACACACACACACACACACACACACACACACACACAACACACACACACACACACACATACATACATATATGTACATATATGGGTCCCAAATGGATGGCATGTCGGAGGGTGCAGAGGATGTAACTTTGGGACCTGCTGCAAGAATGAACTGTTTATTAGACTGACCCAAAATGGAGCCAGCCCCGTTGCCAGATGAACTATTTGGGCTTACCCTTGAACCAAAAATTCAGTTACAGCAAAAATCTCACTGGCTTTGTCTGCATATTTTTACTGGAAGCTCACCATAATTTCGGGTAGTTTTCCTGTTTGGGCTATGCCCAGTTATCGATAGTTAATTAGCTATAATTATGTGTATTTATATGAAAGGTAGTATTTCTGAAGATACCACTGATTATTTCACTTATTTTGTGATGAAAGTGGCGTAAATGCTGTTTTAATTATTAAAAATTGTATACCTATCGATAGTTATCGATAATATTCAGGCAGCAGAAGAAACTTCTTTATTTTGTAAATTTAGACATTATATGCGATTTTCACATTATTTGACCATTTTCAGATTATTTACAGGGCTAACAGTAAGTTATCGATTGTTATCGATTATGCATTTATATTCTAATTACATTGCAAATAAGATGATTAAAAAGAGGCTGCACAATAAGCTATCGATTGTATCGATGCAATACTATCGATAACAGAAATTATCAAAAAACTTGGTTAATGTCGTCTATTTATAAAGGTTACAAAAATGTTTTATATAGATACGCTTAAAATGTCTGTTTAAAGTCTAAACTATGATGAATAGTTGAACTATCGTTTGCTATGGCAACTTAAAGTGCTATCGATAGGTTGAGCTTTGATTTGTTAGGGCCGCTTCAATTGTAGTGTATACGAACGGACTTATTAGCCAATTGCATTTCACAATCCATTCTTCGAGGCCGGCAACCAAAATGGCTGACTAAGCTATGTGGCTGCCTCAACATGCACCGTTAGCTGCCCACCGATTTCCCCCTGCTCCTTCAACCTCGCAGCCCCCCCCCTCAATCCCCCTCGAGCCCCACCCCACCTCAATCACCCCTCAATCCCCATCCGTATGGTCGACAATTTCTCCTGAACTCTATGAACGAGTTGCCCTTTGGGTTCGCTGGCGTTGGCTACACTCAATTTTCGCAGGCGACACGTGTGTCTGCCATGTGTGTGTGTGTGTGTGTGTGTGTGTGTGTGTGTCCAGTTCATAGCCAAAAGTTATGGATTCAACTTTTGGCCAATTTAATTTTCTCGCCTGAAACGGCTACAGAGCAACGTCAACAGCCAGCAACGTTGACCAACGTTGCCACCCTTGGCCAAAACCTCCCCTTCCCTCCCTCTGTCCACCTCACTGTTCCCTTATCCCTGAGAGGACGCAAGGCAAACTGCCATTCCACTATGCGTAATGTGTGTGCATTGTGACGTTGTAGAGAGCTGAGTTGACGACCCAGGGCCAAAAACTGAATCACAATCCATTGCCAGACAGAAGAGACCCAGAACGAGAAGGAGAACGAGGCCCAGATCGAGGACGAGGCTCAGTAACGGATTCAGATTCAGATACAGGTCCTGGTCCTGAGCCTGGGCCACAGCCAGGAGTGCGATGTGAGCCCGCATTTACAGATGATTTAGCTGATGTTAAAGGCCAGCTGCAAAGAGGAGAGTTGACGGGGGCATTGCTGCAGGGAATAAGGGGTAGCAAAGGGGGGCGGGGGTAGGGCGAGGACTGGACTCATTCAGTGTGGACACATTGTGCCCCATTAGTTTCTACGACAACAACAATGAGAAGCAAAATTTGCATGATTTTGCATGGCATACATTCCTTGTTGTTGTTGTTGTTGTTGTTGCTGTTGCTGTTGTCCTGATTGTTGCTGTAATAAGAAATGCTTTATGCACGCACTTTCAGTTGGCCGCTCACTCTGTGTTGGCCTAGAGGGCCAGGCCAACATCAGGAGTGACCAGTTTTCCAGACCATTTAATTTTGTTGCCCAGCCCGCACTTTTTATATGTATTTTACTTATTTCTTAACATTTTTTTCGGTTGCTCGTTGCTCGTTGTTTGTTGTTGTTGTTGTTGTTGCTGCTCTTGTTGTAAGGATATTTCAACTCATAGCGGGTATCATCAGTTTGTTAAGAATTTTGCAACATTGACGAGATAATAACATCTATATATGTAAATAATAATGCCATTTTCACTCGGTATAGATCTTAACTTTCTAATGCACAATTAAACGTTTTTTTTATTTTTTTATTTAAGCTACAAGTGAGTAAATGTCAGTTGAATTTTTAATATGGGATATTTTAAAAAAGTGCTCATGGAAATTACGCTCAAATCAAACGAGTAGTTGTAGGAAAAACTTCGTTGTTTTCATAGAGCTTTCAATAAAGCTTAAAAATAATACATATCTTAGCAAATCTGACAAAGATTGTAAAAACTGTCGTAAATAAAGTTTAAAGTCGATATTAAATCAAGCTTCGAAAACCTGGTTGTTTGAGATATTTTGAAACTATTGAACAAACCTTTTTAGTCTCGTGAATATCTTTAAAAAATCTATTACATTTCTTACGCTAGTTCAAGCTTAAAGTAGGAGGTGTAAAAAATTTTGAGTTCAGTGCTTCACCCAATTTGATCAGTTTTGTCATAAAAATTAATAGTATAACTATAATAGAAACTTAATAGAATTGGGACTGGCACTTTAAGTATTTCAGGTGCACACTCTCAGAATTAGAATAGGGTATTTTTTAGCTCATCATTTGGTTATCACATTTTCAGTTGCTTCACTTGTTTTCATTTCCCTTCTTATTTCATCTCTTTGGCACTTTGATTTTTGGGGCCTGTGCAGCGTCACAGCAATTTGATGATGGCCTAATAAAATTATTTATATTCATATATATAATATGAGGGAGAAGTTCCAAATGCTGAGATTTGCATGAACATTTCTTGGAGGCAAAGTCCAAGAGGGTTGCGTTGTATTTTTGCTGCATTGCAAAATATGCTAAAATATTGCTGTTGTTGTTGTTGGGGAAGGAGAAATCAAGCAATTGGAATTTAATATAAACATTTCGACCAGTTCCTCAAATGTGCTAACAAATTGCATATCGAACACTTGCCAAAATTGTGCGAATCCAATGCAAAAATTGATGATTTGTGGTCCAACAATTTGTTCACTCTTAACAAAACTCACATATGTACATATGTATGTATGTACATATGTACATAGGCACATGAACACAAATATTCTGGTATTAGTTTTATCTCTACTTGATCTCTCAATTTCAAATTTTCAAAATTCCAATTTATATTTTTTGCCAGATTTCAATAACGTTTGGCAAATTGGAATGCAATAGATGCTCTCCTCATATCATATTATCAATTCACTTTGTTAACATTCTGATGAAGCTCACCTGAAGTGCAAATGCAAATGCAAATGCCGATTTGGATTTGTGTTTGTCTTGCTGAATAAGTATTTCTGTGATACCCTGTAAATTTAGAAGATGTTGAAAAGGATACAAAATTGATTAGGTCATTTGTAATCGGTTTTGGGGAGCATCAAATTTGATAAATGCTCTCAAAGACAGAAGCTGCTGGGTATTAAAGTCGTCTAGGGTTGTCAAGCTTCTGTTGGGAAAGGAAACATACAAATGTTAAGAGACTGAAGTTGGAGAGTAATCTTGGTTAGATGATAGGGTTGCCAGGCCACGCGAGTATGCGTCACCATACATGATACTCAAGTACATATACATACATATATGTATATGAAAATCGACTTTGAGTTTGAATTTGTTAAATTGGTACATTGTTTAATGCTTGCGCTTTGGCTAATGTCTAGGGTTGTCAGCGTTCTTAAGTATTGGCTTTGAGTACTGAATTATGTTAAAAGGTAGGTATGACAAGATTGTAATTGATAAGCATAAAAGTAGTTTCCTAGCTGCAATTTAGGGTTGCCAGAGTAATAAAATAATGCTTCTGATAATTTAAAAGAGCAAACAAATTTTGGGGGGCTAAAGGTTGAATATTATACCTTTAAAACTTATTATGTAACATGCTAGCCTTACCCTAGGGTTGTCAGACCTACCAAAGAATTCAGCGATTCAGAGGTTAACAAAACAAGTTTTTTCTCCCTCTTTTCTCTCTCTCTCTCCTCTCTGTGTCTCTGCTTTACACTCGTGCACTTTGACCAGCTTGTATTCTGTCTTAGAGTGTAGGGTTGCCATATTACAACGCTTCTGCCCACATGATGCTGGCCTGTTGCAACATGTTCTTAACCCTTCTTTTTTGCACCTCCCTTTAGGAAAAGGAATGTGGCAACCCTACGGTCTAAAAGGCGGCAAAGTTATGAGAGTGGAAAACGAAAAGAAAAAGTAAAGAAATGAGAAACCAGCACAGTTACTTTCAAGTCGAGCTTGCACTCACACACACACACACAAACACACATGCATACCCAGGAGTGTGCGGTGCGAGTGTGTATGTGTGTGTGTGAGTGTGTGTGTGTGCACTCAAGTGGGGCTGCTTCATCTACAGCTGGCGCCGCTGTTGCTGCAACTTGAGGCAAAACTTGCAGCAACAGTAAAAAATAAGAACCATGACAGATATTCTTGGGCACGCCGAAGATTTGATACCCTTACAGAGCTTTGAATTTAACTTTGGACTGATCGTTCCTAAGACAGCTAAAAATATTGGGATATGAGATTGTTTGACATATCGCTAAACACAAAAAAGTTTTCCATACTACAGATTGGTTTTCAACCGATCGTTCCTATGGAAGCCATAAGAAATAGCTCTACGGTTTCAACTAAATTTAATGAAAATGTTTAAGATACTGCTTAATGCATAAACTGCGAGATTGGTTGATATATCTGAAAAAAAAAAACATTTTTTTTTTTAGTAGAGTTGTTTCAATTTAACCAATTTTCCTTGGGTTGCCCAGAATAATATTAAATACACAATCTGTGAGATTGGCTCCGATATCTCAAAAAAAAAAAAAACAAACAAAATAAAGATATGTTATTAATATAAATGCGAAATACTTAATTCAAGTACGATTTTTCAATTTTTTCTCTGCAAGTATTTTGACTATCAAATGTTTTAGGCATTTTAGACTTTCATAATATTGAATGCTTGCCTGAATACATACATAAAAAATGCATGCTAAAGTCAAGAATTTAAAACTTGAGTTTTAGAATAATTCTTTTTTTTTGTGTATTAACTCGACTTTTATATTATACTCGAGAGAAAATTAGAATACCCTCTGCAAGGGTATAAAAGGCTTTGAAAGAATGCCGACAAGTCTGTCCTTCTGTGTGTGAGTCTGTGTGTGTGTGGGGGTGTGTATGTGTGCGTGTGTGTGTGTGTGTGTTGTTTGGTTTTGTTTAGCTTAATTTGTTCATTTGCTTTGATGTGTCGACTTACTGCCACATGGACTGCGGGTGGCACAAGGGGTTCCCTCTGGCCGGGAGGGGAAGCTACGGGAAGGGGCAGAGTAACTTCAACTGCTGCCCAAGCAATGGCATTTTTCTATGGCCAGAACTCTTGTGAAGTAAGTCTTTTGCCTGCTTTGCGCCTTTCTTGCGATAATCGAGTCAAAAGAGCCACTTGCCACATGTGGCAGCTTCAGATGCAGCTTCATCTTGGGATTCGGATCTGTGTTCACAGGTGTGAAATATTATGACATTAATTGTATGAAGCTTTTTCGAGTGCCGCACTCAAGTTCCGTTGATATTTATGTGTCTGTGTGTGTGTATATATATATGTGTGTGTGTGTGTGTGTGTCCAGTCCAGTTGTTGCACTTGTCGAGTGTCTTTCAGAGCAACTCTTCAAGTGTCAACTTGGGCCTTTGTGTCATCTAAACTGTTGCCTAACTTGAGGCGGTTTGTAAATAATTCGATATCGATTAAAATTATAATCAGAAAACGTAGGAGTAAAAACTAAATGTAATTTTATTGCCTAGTGCTATCTGAACTTGTTAGTTATTTAACTCGTTCTTATTCAACTTTCTCCGCTTTGTTGGGGAAGAGCTTTAAAATATATAAAATAAATTTAAAATGAAATCTAAATAACTTTTTATTATCTTATCAGTTGTGAATTAAAAGCTTATTTATATTCAATTAATTGTTATTTTCCAAAGATATTTTTAATCCATTTCGAATACTTAACAAATTTTAATAAAATATAGAGGTGTGCCGTAACTGAAAGGCAAATTCTTAAGGTAAAATATGCACTTAAAGAAATATTTTCATGGGGAGAGCCACAACGCAGTTGAATCGATTTAGTTGATTTGAGCTACAAAAGAGCTTAAAATATTTGCCGTCCCTTGAGGGTGAATTTGAACTAAACGAAAGGTTTATTAGCCAACCCAATTATACAAATCAAATGTTACCTGCGCTTGTCATTTATCAAAATGCAAATCGTTTTCATATTATTTTTATTTCCTTTGTAAATTCAGAAGACTTTTGTGCCAGAAGGAATGAAGCATGAGAATAAAATTAAATATGAAATAAATCTCAAACATGTATTAGCTCTAACTAAATTACACATTTATTTAATCGATTTTTGTGTTGCATTTTTTCAAGTTATACAAATGATATTGTTCTGTTTTAATTTATGCTCACATTGGAATTGGAAATGGAATTGGGTTGGAGAATGTGAAATAACGTCTAGAGACTTGAGACTTCTGGGAAACAGCTGAAACAATTAATGGTTTTTTTGTTGTTGTTCGTTTATTCAGCGTTCTTTTTTGTATTGTGGCACGCTCATTGAGTCAATTGTCGTGGCACTTGTTGTCACGATCGACTCGCTCTTAATCCCCCCTCCCCCAGCTCCACCCCCCTCAATCCCCTCTGGTTGCTTCCCTCGCGCGTGTCGGCGACCCTCGTCTAGGCGCAGGTTCGACTGACGTGTCGATGGTGTGAAAGCGACGGCGACAATGCGAGGCGACGATAAGATCCGAGTCTGAATACCCCTACCCAATGCCAGTACCTTTCAATAGTTATGATTATCAGGAAAGAAAGAAGAAACACATTCACGCAGTTTTGTTTAATCTTCATCATCATTTGTCTGCTTTCTGATTCCCATTCATTTAGAAAAGCCAACGGAAACTATGTCCAGCTGATTTGTATGCAGGGAGCGTCGTTTGGTGCGAGTTTAACAAATTTCCAGTTGCTTGAATTGCAATTTTATACCCTGTAAATCTAGTTTGTGTTAGGAGGGGTATTTTTATTACTAAAGGGTACCAAAGGAAAGCCATCAATTCAACGGAGTATCAGAAGTTCGGTAATTTCGGATATTTTAAATCAAGTACAAAATACTTGGTAAAAGTACGCGTTTTCAATTCCTTCTTTGCACATATTTTTATTTTTTGGAATTCTATAAGTTTTGTGTCACTGAATTCAAATGTCTAATGCATTTTTGTTCTTTTTAATGCTGAATGGTTGTCATTTGATCCGAATATTGTTTAAACTTAACATTAATATCCTGAATACCTACTTAAGAAATATGTACCTACATGCTAATAGCAAGGTTATAAAACTACTATTTTTTAGAATTGACTTCTTTTTCCATATACTACTGTTTATTTTCTAGGGTTGCAATTGCGACTTAAGATTGTATACATCCAAGCCCCTATTCAATTTCAACTGGTAGCTTTGTGGAGCATTAAAGCTGTCTGTAGGGTGTCTGCTAGTCGGAAACTGACAACTTACTAAGTATAGCTTATATAGGGTATAGGATATCTGATAGTCGATCAGTTGGCGGTTGCATCAAACTCACTTAGAACATTGCTATTTTTGTCCTCTCCTGTGCAATTTTCTGTTAACTGTCAGCAATTTGCAAGGCTGTTGCCGTTGTTGCAACTGCAACTGCAACTGCAACAGCAACAACAACAGCAATGTGTCCCTTTCTGCTTTGCTTTGCTTATGAAGTGTCACATGAAATTTTGTAATTTTCTTATCCAACATTTTTGTGTCACTTGGCCAATGGACGGGCGTTTAAGGTGTCACGCGGTTGCAAGTTGCAAGTTGCAAGTCTCAACTTGCAACTGACGGTACGACAATTGCCAATTGTCGATTTGTCAGCCATTGGCAGTGCAGTGCCAATGCAATTTGGCTATTATGGAAATTGCACTTAACATTTGGCAACGGCAGCAGCAATGATTGCAACGGTTGCAACGGTTGCAACAACAGCAATTTATGCTGCCACACACTTGGGGGCCAACTTATAGAGCATAAATTTCGAGTGGCCACCGCCAACATAATTAATTTCAGTTCACTTAACTACAGCAGCAATAACAACTAAGAAAACTCTAGTCGCAAATGCTCGACTACGAGATACCCTAACTGACTGATTGACTGATTTATGGCAAGCTTCAATTGTTATTATAACATCAATTTTCGTAACATTTAAATACGATATTGAAAACTATTCATTGAATTTATTTAAAAAAAGTTTATTTAAATTTTAAACGTTTATTTCTATCCAGTCAAATTTTAAGTGAGAGCCAATTTTCAGTTGGCATAAATTTCTAAGCATTTTACGTTAAAATGGTCTTTATCAAGATTTTTTATGTTTTGTTATATTTTATTTATTATTTAGGTACGTCCCAACGAAATTTGCTAAAAAGAATTCAACTTATGGCTGAAATATGGAGTTTCAAAGTTTTCTGGATGAAAATTTCATCCGATCGCCTTCAAACTTATTTTGAAAGATTACATTTTATAAAGCAAAACAAATGAATACATTTTCTCAATTGATTTGATTTTTATTGATTTCTCAAGTCAGTTGCATAATTTCAATTATTATTGTAAAATACGCTTATACATATGTATGTACAAATATTTATGTCTTATGCAAAAAGCGATTCATTGATGTTATTAAAATATTTATACATAATATGTGACACATACATATATGTACATATATATAAATATGTTAAATGTTCAAAAGGCAGTATTGAGTTCTTACATCACTGCAATAAGCAATATAACCCATATTTTCATTTTAGATAAAGGGTATAACATCAGCTAAAACTTATTAAGACAATATGTTCAATAAAACTTTGTATGCTCCACACACACAACGAGAGAGAGAGTTAGATATATGGAGAGAGAGAGAGTGGGAGATAGAGAGAGGGAGAGAGAACTTTAAACAGCTGCCTCAGTCTAACTTTATACATACATACATACATACATATGTGTGTACATATGTACATATGTGTCCTAGCGCGGAGGACATGCCACAAAGCGTCGCAACTGCAACTGACCCGCCAACATTGTGTAAAACGAAGATTTATGCGACTTTGCCCCAAAAACTGTCACGCTCTCTCCCTCTCCCTCTCTCTATCTCTGCTTGCTCTTTCTAGCTATGTTTGTGTGTGCATAACTGTACTTCCGCTGCGTTAACTGTACCTTCTGGCCATGTGTGTGTGTGTGTGTGTGTGTGCGTTGCAATTTGCATAGAAAGTGTCGCCACAAATTTGGATACGGCAAACGTATGGTGTCTCTATGTGTGTGTGTCTCTCTTATATATATATGTATGTGTGTGTGTGTGTGTGTGTGTGTGTGTGTGTGTATGCTTCAAGGCGGCTCTGTTGGTTGGTGGTCCAACCTTTTCTTAATTTGCTGTGAAACTATTGCCAACTAAGCGTGGCAAGCTGGCAAATGCTGGCAACGCTTTTGGCCATCATCTCACTGGCTGGCCAAGTTAAATAGCCTGAAATTGTTCAACTTCCGGCTACGGTAGACGCCGCTGGCCGTTTGTCAGCCACGTTTTGCATTAATTAAGCAAAGCAAATAGCAAACAGGAATACATAGATAGCATTAAGAGATGGGGGAAAGCGGGGAAAACAGCTTGTGGAACTTATGAGACCGCAACAGAAGGCGAGAAAATGGCCAGAAGGAATGCTTGATGCTCGCAAATCTGGCTATGAAACAGCACCAAGATTAAGCATTAAAGTTTGAAGCTTTTAAAAGAAAGTTTATACATTAAGAATACAAAATTGGTTAAAGCTTATAGAAAACTGTGTGCGAGTACATATGTATGTACAGATGTATATAATATAGACACGTAAATACTAATCTACGATTCAGAGACCTTAATCTATATCTTAAAGGCTTGAAAAATTACCAACGAGAGCTAAGAGAATGGTATTTAATAATGGAATAATATAAATGTAATAAAATAATATAATGTCGTCTGTTTAATAGGTTATTATGTTTGTTTTTCACCTGGACAATAAATTTAAGTATTACCAAATTTCTACAATTCTAAAGAGCTCGTTGTTCTTCTTAATTACCTTAAACTATAGACCAAGGTTTTGTTTTTGAGGTTATGCAAAGCGTTAAGAGTGGGATTAATGTTAGAAGCAAATAACGCTCTCCTTTATCTAATTTCTTCGAATCTAGATCTTTAATTCTTAGTCCCTATCCGTTATGGTTACCATATTTTCTTAGTCTCTCTGTCTTTGACTTTTTTTGACACTTTTGTTCAAGCTTAACCTTGAGTTATAAATTTTTAATTTGCTTTTAAAGTTTATCAGCTCTCTTCCACCAGATAACACCTTTGCTTTCGACCATAATCAATACTTTCAAGAACTTTCTTTTCAACAGTAACCTCAAATTCTAAGCTCAAGATTTGTATTTGCGGTTATGCTTAATACTTAGCTTCAAAATCCGTCTGTAAATATAGAAAATACGACCACAATAATAAAACTTGAAAGATGCCAAATAAACGGCACTTCTTGCTGTGGTACAGTCTGACAATTCAACTGTCTGCCATTTTGACAGTTGAATAACCTCAAAAAAGCGCCGTGGCTAACAACTGCCTGTGGAACTGAGGGATAAGTAGGAGGGTGGGAAATGGAAGTGGGGAAGGGATATTGGAAGAGGGAGGCGAAGGTGGAAAGGAAGAACGAGCACCTTTCGTTACGTGTCTTTGACAGTCAAATGGCTGAGGACACACAACAAACTGCAAACTTAAACACTTAATCTTTTCATTTAATGTTAATTTGTTTGTTTTATCGACATA
This sequence comes from Drosophila rellima, assembly GCA_035043635.1. Lineage (NCBI taxonomy): Eukaryota > Metazoa > Arthropoda > Insecta > Diptera > Drosophilidae > Drosophila > Drosophila rellima. Next base: position 1,535,880 of record JAWNMV010000257.1, on the reverse strand, counting down.
TTTCTGTGAGGTGGGAAGGGAAGGGGAGGGATGTGGGTGGGAATAAAGGTTGGATATTGTTTCCCTATCCAACAACTTTTGGGGAAATGGAAAACGCCGTTAAATGCGCGGCGCTTGTTACGACAACAAACTCATTTCACGTTATGACAAATTGCTGCCAATCAACATAATTCAGTGGCAAGCCAAGAAAGTGGCAAGCAGCTGATGCACGAACTGAAAAAGGGGGCAGTGGGGAAGGGGGACTGGGGGTCCAGGTGGCAGAAGCCACACACACAGAGAGACTGTCACAGAAAGCGCCAAAGAAGGACAGAGAGCAAAACAAAAAGAGAGAGAGAGATAGAGAGCCAAGTTTTGCGCTGACACGCCTTCAATCCCTTGGCCAGGGCCATTGCCTGATTAAGAGTCGCCAAAAAACAAAAAAAGTAGCTCAGTGACGATTTTTTTAGCATTATTCCAGCGTGATTTTTGACTTTTTTCTAGCAACTGTTAAATTTGATTGGCCCTTTCCCTAATCAAAAATATATTATTATAACCAGGAATTAAAACCGTTACCTCAACTGTAGCCGTTAACCGGTATTAACCGTTTGAAATTGGCATCCGTAATTGAAATTGTAACAGGAACAAAACTTATTTAGTTCACCTAAACCCAAAAATCGAAATAATTCAGACGTAATAACCATTTAGATTTTGAACAAACAAGTGGAAATAAGTTTAAAAGTACTTTTTTACCCTTAATTTATCACCGGGAGTTGATTTACAGAATAAATTTAAGTTTTAAAATTTTTGAAAATTTTCGAAAAACGTAAAGGGGTAACTATGTAAAAATCGACAAAAAAAAAATGCTTGTCACAGAAGCATAAAACTTAAATGCAAAGTTAAAGAAGGTTAAAAATTATGAAAAATAAGTCATTCCTCATGGACATCGGATAAGCTTTAATGAAGTTGTGCGTGCTGAAAGACCAAAGAGTCAACATTTCTCATAAGTATTTAGACAATTTACAATAATTGAAACATTGGGATACACTAACTTTTTTATTGTTTGAGCTATCTCAACCAATTTTACAGAGCATGCATTTCAGATTTTAATTTTATTATTGGCCAAATTTGGTTCAAATCGGACTACTATATCATATAGCTGCCATAGGAACATCCACTCGAAAATCAAGTTTTGTGACACATTATGACACAATAGCTTTAAAAATTGTCGTGTAAGCCGAAATCATACCGGTATTTCGAAACCGAAATATACAATAAATTGGTAACCGAAAACCTAAATGCGAACGTAACCAAAACCGTAACTAAAACCGATATACGTTTCCGTTTGATACCCGATTATAACACTTTTGTATTATCACGGATGCTTTTTTATACTGTTGATGCACCTGCTGCATTTTTCAGTTGATATTCAAATGCTTGATATATTTGTTATTTTATTATTTCTTTTAAATACTTTTAAATATTTTATGTTATAACTGGTGACGATAAGTTTAAGAACTTTGGCTATAAACCCAATTCTCTTTTATTTTTTGCGAGCTCTCTAGCATTAATGAGGCTGGATTTTAAAGTGGTCTTACTACTGTTCAACAATTAAACTTTAAGCGGTAAACATATATATTTTTTAGCAATAAATTGAATGATACTATAATAAATGATACATTCAAATAACTGAGTTTATTTACTCACTTATTTTTAAGGTTACAAAATAAATTGAGCAGTGTTTGAGTTGATCTATGTCATTTCTCTCTGAGAGCTGTCAGCACTGAATCGGCAAAGGTGAAGGGGCTGTAGGGTTGTTGAGGGGGCCGTAGGGTTGTCAGATTTTAGACCAATCCTCAGCATAGACTTGAACTCTGGAGCTGTTGGCGTTTTTTGACAAAATGTCATGCCTCGCTGGCGCTGCTCACTTTAACGCTCATTGCTATTGCCACGCCCACTCATCAGATGAGAATGAGGGCGGGGTGTGGGCGTGGGCGATGGTAAAGCCGCCATAACAAATTGTTAGGCTATGACCTCGAAAACATTTGCCAGTTGTCTTCGTAACGTTGCCTGTCTTTTTCTTCTTCTTTCCGAGGGGGATCCCCTCCTCAGAGTGCGAGGTTTGATTCAGCAACTTGAAACTTGGCCTGCAGTTATGTGGCTAGTTTGTAGGCATAGGCATCACCCCTTCCCTCGACCAAACTCTCAACCCCTAACTTGGTTATTATTATTATATTTTTGCCAAGTTGTTGGGCTGCTCGTTCTTTTTTCTTTTTTGTGGCTTTCATGTGATAATTGCGGCGCATGAATTACAATTAATTCGTGACGATTCGTGCAAGAGCTTTGCGCCCAGGTAGACAGTCCCAGACAGGTGGTGGGACAGACAGGCAGACAGACAGACAAACAGATAGAGAGGCAGACATACAAATGCCTCGACTACAGTGACTGCCGCGAGGAGAGAAAGCAACGTCCGCGTGTCGTTAGCAGCGCCTGTTTATTATTCCGTTAATTCTCTCCACCCTCCCCTTCCTACCCCCACCACTGCCAACCCCTTCCGTATAGCCTGCAACTCTTTTTGTGGCTACGCGACATGCAACGCGGCGGTGACATCGCCAAAAGCCAAACCGAACCAAACCGAACCAAACCCAACCAAAGACCCAACAACATCCAGCCCCCAAAATGTGTCGCCCACCAACTGTAACCAAAACACGCGCACTCCGACGAGGCTCCTCGAACGCCAATCAACTGAATTTTAATGCGGCTCTTCATGGAGGCGCAGAAGTGCCAACGAGGATGAAGTGGGCGAGGGGTGCTTTATCAGTTTCATTCTACAGCCCCCGCATACTATCTCTTTCATCAGTTTATCCTTGAACGTTGCTCTGACTGATCTGTACCTTTTTTAATTTAAACCTTTCTTTAGTCCGTTCATTATTTAGACAAACATATTTTATGTCTCCCTTCATTTAAGTTTCTTTTCCATGTCATTCATGATCCTTAAACTATTAAATTTCAACACACTTTTCTACTTTAAGCACAATCAATCGATCTTTCTTTATCCATTTTAATTCGTAAACGTTTTACTGACGGTACTCTCAAAATCTCTGCCTTTGATATTTTTTACTCTTGCTTTAATTACTCTTTGTGTCATTACACTTTATGTATTCATCTTTGTTCTCTCAGCTCATCCTTAAATGTTTTACTCTCTATTTTCTCCCCTCAGTCTCTCTATTGCGTTTAGTTGCTCTTTCTTTTTCTTTTGTCTCTTCTCCGTCTCAATGTATTTTAACCTATTAATTTTGTTGAGCATCTTTTCGCTTATAATCTCTCTCTCTCTCTTGTGTTTGCCCCCTGGTCGTCCTCGCAGTGTGAGCTTCGAAAACTTTCGCACCCAATTAGCATTTTATAGAGCTGGCATTTGGGATATCCCGTAGCTCAGTTTCCTCAACTCCTTTGACGCGACTCCTTTAACCACGTTTTCTGGGCTCATTGTTTTGGGTGGGCGCTTTTTGTATTGCTGTTGTCATCGCTTTCATTCAGCTTCAAACTGCGTTCTAGACTCAGGCCAGAGATTTTTCCGTTGCTCTAAGTTTTGTTTTCGGTTTCGGTTTAGGTTTCGGTTTCGATTTGAGCTCTGATCGCGCCAGACGCTAACCCGCTGTGATTTTATGAGCCGCAATTGCAGAAAACATTTCCATTGAGTCAGCAAGCCTCAAGTCGATGGAGTGATGAAAGAAGGGGATGGATTTGATATGGATATGTGGCGAGGAATGCATTAGCAACCCTCTGACTGACTGGCTGACTCTGCCTGACTGGCTTATGATTACTGTGATTATGCCGCCAAAGTGCGTGCAAAGTTCCGGCTGGGTGCAGGGTCGTATGGATGGATGGATGGATGGATGGATGGATGGATGGACTCTCTGGCTGTATCGTTTACGCTTAACAATAATAACAACTGATTTTCGGATGTATTATTACATTTCCCGTGGTGACTGCAGCACCCAAATTATCACAGCTACCCCTCACAGTTGGAGTTCCACAACCTCCTACCCATTCTCATGCTCAATCCCAATCCCAATCCCTCTTCCCATTTCCATTTCCATTTCCATTTGGAGTGCGAGGTGTGCACGGGAGCAGGAACAGGGGCAAGGGGTACGGAATTGCGGTTAGCTTCAATAGAGGATAATGGAGATGAACACAAATAGAAACCGCAGGATTTTCTATTTGGGCAACTTTTCTTGGCCAGCGACTTTGGCGTTTTTCGGATAATGAAGTTAAAGCTGCCAAGCTTGGGACAAAGGCGACTTGATTGTACGTTGAGATGATGAGATGGCTCATTTACAGCAATTACCAAAGCATTTTGTCACCCACAAGCTAAGGACACAGCCGAGGTGTGGAAACGGCAGTGCGAACGGAAGGGAGAAACGGAGTAGGTGTGCGATTAGAGCACCTGCTGTGCCCAATGTGATGGAATACTGCGCATTTGCCTGTAGAGTGAAGAGTGAATTAGACAGGCTGCCGGAAGAGTCTAAGCCTCTAAGAAGAAGAATGCAGTTCCTCAAATTCTAAGCAATAAAAAACAAGGAATAGGCTAGGAAAATGCTGACAAGTCAGGCAGAAATTTGAATGCTTAGTTGAAGTAAGCCCAATCTACAGAAGCAAATATTTTAGTCACAAGAATGAGCAAGGAAAGTGTAGAATGTCAAAACAAAGAAGATATTCAGTTCCATAGAAGCAAATATAAAACATATTAGAAAAGAAAATTTTTTTAATACACTTTTCATTCTTTTTTCAAACTCATTTTGTAACGTCTTTAAGTCAACAGTGCAAAATTGTTTATAGATTTTAGTATCCTAATTTTCCAACTCTATTCTAAGACATTTTATGATAAGACAAATCAACAAAAACAAACAAACCAATCAAGTGGAAAATTCAATAAGTTTTTAGCCAAATTCAATGATCTAGCTACGTTGAAATGCAAAAATAAAAACGGAGTTGAAAATTACCTCAGAGAACATGATTTATAATTTTAAAATCTGTCGACCGCTTGAAACCAAAACCGATTCGTTAAGGTATATTTTATATGCTGTTTTATATTTTACATTCTATATTTTCATTTTAGCTTGATTTTGAGCCAAATTAAATAAATTTAATAGTTCTAAACACTCTTAGAATAAAGTCAAATAGTAATTTATAGACAGAAAAAATATATGATTTATATATTGAGATATGTATATATTTTTGTTATTTACCTAAATTATATATAATATGAAACAAATAATACAATATAGATTCCAGTGAGTACCAGCAACTAATTAGGCCTTTAATTCTAAATTTTATTATTTTTCTTTTATATAATTGTTGGAACATCTAGCAGTATTATGTTTGTTTTAGCCGTGGCTAAAACACAGTTCACCTACTCATTAAGTCCAACTTGCGAATTCTGCCCATTTGGTATCGATCTCATGTGCTCAGGGCTCATTTGATTGTGCTTTATCATCCACAGACATTGGATGGACATGGCAGATGACGCACGTACATAACAGGGCACATGAATGTATATCAAGTGCACACCGAAATTCAGTGGATCCCTTTGATAGACCCCTTCTACAGTCACTTGCCTCCACCGAGGGATGGATGAGAGGGGAGAAGAGAGAAGAGAGAGGAGGAGTGGAGTGGAGAGATGCATTGCCTTCGTGTCTGAGGCAATGTTAGTCGAAGGGGCACGTAATCCATTTGTTGTTTGCATGTCCATCTCGGGGTAACCCCAAGTTTCGGTTAGAGACCATGTTATGTGTGCATTGGACACAACTCAATTGGTTGAATTCTATGCCAGACTCAGTGTGCGTGTGTGTGTGTGTGTGTGTGTGTCAGTGTGTGTGTGTTTGCTCACATTTCTGTGCTCTGTTAATGATGAGAGACCACGGAACGAGTTTACTGCCATTCTGCCAAATTTTGGTGTGCAACTGACGCACATTCGCAGGACAAGTATGAGGATGAACAGGAAAGGAAGAAATGGAGCAATGGGAGGTACACTGAAAAAATGAATCGTTCTGAAATGCAAGTTTAAAATACTTGAATTTAGTGTTCACGTATTCTGTATATTATTGTGTATTCAGTGTACACATTTTTATTAAGCTCCGACAGTCAAAATATTTGCGGAGAAGGATTGGAATAATCGGGTTATTTCGACAGAATTTCATACTCGATTTAAGAACTTCCTAGATCACCGAACTTTTGACAGAGCATCAGATTGATTTCATCCCGAGGTCCCGTTTTTTTTTTCTGTGTAGATTAGAGTCTTTGTGCCTGGCCACATTTCCGCTGCAGTTCAGAGAGAGATAGCATAAAGAGCGGGGGAGAGAGACAGAGAGAGAGAGACATTCGGTAGGACGACTTGCAATTTGAGCGCTCGCATGGCATATTAATGTAGTTTGTGTCGACTGACCAACTGGCGGCTGGTCAAGGAGAAGAAGAAGGACCACTAAATGGAGTGGGACAGTAGGAGTGGGTATGCTTGCGGAATCAGCTTGTTGGCTGTCGCCGTAATCCATCCTCATCATCATCAACATCAGCAACATCAACAACATCAACAACATCAACAACATCAACAACATCAACAACATCAACAACATCAACAACATCAACAACATCATCGTCATCATCAACATCATCGTCATCATCAACATCATCATCAGCGTCATCATTCGTCGTTGTCGTCTCTGATTCCGTCATCGCCATTGCCATTTAGTTCATTAGAGCAAAAATGTTGCGATGCTGCACGTAAACAGGACTGCTGCAGGGGAAAACATCGAAGGGGGGAAATTGAGACTGGGGGTAGTCAAGTGGTGGGGTTAGGGGTTGGTAGGGGGTTGGCTCTCACTTAAGCGATATCTTCTACGACCCCAAACTTCAACTACTTCAACTACGCATTTACGTGATTAATCAGTTGGCCACGTGTGCAACTGTATTTCTCTCTCTGCATATGCATATGTATGTGTATGTCTGTTGCTGTGTGTGTGCGTGTGTTTCTATCTATGTGTCTATGTGTGAGTGTAACGCATATGCTTCTAAGTCATGCAAAGCGCTCCGAAACGTTTTAATTGCCCAGCGACATTCACGAATTGAGAGTGGAAAATGCACTCGAAACTATACATGCCACTTGCCACTTGCCACTCGCCACATGCCACTTGCCACTTGCCACATGCCACTTGCCGCACATGCTACATGGCCAAATGCCTTTTTCGATATTCTGCAAGTAACAAATAATAGAAGGAAAGTATGCAGCCCAGAGAAAGTTGTCTGAAATACCGTAAAATGAATTAATTGCAGTAGTCGACGTATTTCCTAATGCGACTCTTCAAAGCTAATATTTATATTACCCTGCAAGTATTAAATGACCGAAATATAGAATCGACGAAAGTGTCTAAAGGACACAAAGAATTGGAATTGAATAAGATTGATTATATTTATTTATTTATACACAAAGCAAACATTGCTGCCTCCAATTAATTTAGATAATAATATTAATTACAATATTACAAGAATTGAAAAAGAGAAGAAAGCCTAAATTAATATACAAGTTAAGTCTAATAACACCACCGACACGATGGGGGAATTTTATTTGCCAGTCCGGCGAGCTAATGTGAAAAATTTGCCTTAATTTAAAGCTTAAAAGGTTAAATGTTGTCAACAGTTTTACCATTTTTCTTGATTTATTTAAGCTATAAAACTATGCAATAAATATTATTCAAGTTTAAAAAAAATTATACCTTATGATAATGATTTTATTTTAATATTATTTGTAATTACTAATTTAAAATAATAATAAGTCCAAACCCTAAAAATCGCATTGAAATGAAAGAAAAAAAACGTCTGTTGTATTCAAATGCTGTGTTTACTTTGGCCTTGGCTTCCATAAGAATCGAGAGTGTTAACGCCAGTGAGAGGGATCAACGTTTTGGACTCTGGTGTCGCATTGTTCTGAAGATATTCAGATATTCTTGTCTGTTTGTCTGTTTGTCTTTCTGGTCGACTTATCAAGTTGACACCCAACAACTGCACGAAATTCCAAATCAATTTCAATTCCAATTCAATTTCAATGGAGCCAACTGTTTGTACCTCCCTACATATTTGCTCTCTCGCTCTCTGTTATCCTTGACTCGCTACGGTTTTCAAAATTCAAAGAGTGTTTCGACTTTGACTTTGTTTATTGTGCGGCACAAGGGTTTCGTGCTAAAAATTACAGCCAGGCCAACTGACATAACCGCAGCTTGTTGCAGCCGCAAACATTTTGCGGCAGCGTGCGAAAGAGCCGTCAGGTGCGTTTCTGGATAAGATTAAACAACGACAGCAGCAGCTACTCTCTGAACTCTGACACTCTATAGATCGCGTTGACTTGACTTGGGTTGAGTTGAGTCAGCGAAGCATTTAACCAAACTAATTTTCCCATTAGGACCGACACTTTGCGAGCCGCTTTCGGGGCGCACAAAACAACACGTTGATGTCTACCACAAAATGTTCAAAGTTCCCCGACTGAAGCTTCACTCAACGATCGACGCGTTGATCGCCGATCAAGCGCAACATTTGCCTAGACTACGATCGCTCTCTCGCTCTCTCTCTCTCTCTCTCTCCCTCTCTCTATCTGTTTCTTTCGCTTTCTCTGCGCCTTCTTTGTCGGTCAGTGTCAGCCTTTTCCTTCTTGATGTTGGCCAACTAATTGATCGGTTCCAAATGGTCGATCGCACGTAACGGCCGCATATGTGATCGCTGCGCGCGAAATTTAGACGAAGACGACATTCGGCTATGCGATCGTATCACGCGATAAGCCAGCCACTGACTCTGTCCTCACTGCCCTCACTGGCATTACCTGGGAAGGTAGCCCAAATGGTAGACCGGACCCATAGCCAAACACTGCGAGAAACATCAAGTACGCCAAATATATATATATATACGCCAATAAAAATGGTGAATAGCATTTCAGTTAGTGTGAAAGTAAGTGCAATTTTATTAGAGAAATTATCCGGTTAAATATAGTCTTAATTTCTGAGTGACCGTCGAACTCCTCATAGCAGACGAACAAGCACCATTTGGGAATTCTAAGCAAGCGAGCTCAAAAAAAAAATAAGCATTAAAGATATTTACTGAGTTCCAAACTTAAAAAAATCATTTTTTGATTAAGCTTGTTTATATTTAAAAACAAAAGAGTCGAAACTTATATATATACATTTATATTGATTCAGAAATTCAAGAGCGATTCGATCTAAAAGAAAGTTAAGGTGAATAGTCATTAAACAATTCTAAAACGAAACGGTACTAATTCAAGAACTCTCTTTCTCTGAGTGTACCCATACTCTTACTCACTCTCACTCTCACACTCATTCGCATTCGCATTCTCATGTCTGTGTGTTTACCTTCGGTACAGACCCCAATCGATTCAGTGAGGCGTCACTTGAGCGCGATCACTCGTTCAATTTGATCAGACCAAATGGGTTTTGCAGCGGGTTCACTTAACGTTTCTCAATATCCAGCTAATTTTTTTGTTAACAGATACAATCGTAACCATGAAATAGATCGCTGATGATCTTCAACATTTTGCTCACATTATGTTGATTTTCTGTCCCATCATGTTCATTAAAGGGTAACTTCTCTTTTATGCGACTCTTCGAACGATCTTTGCTGACAGTTTTGAATCATATTGGATTGAGTTTGAATAGATCTCGGGTGATCAACTATGCTCAAGAGTTAATCTTCTGCATTGACTTTTCTTTTTTCTAAAATCTTCTAATGATCTTTATAGATATATTTGCGAATATTTTTTAGCGATATATGAAATTTGATTCTGAGACGGTTTATTTGTTTGTACAAAATCATGCCAAGCTTAAGCTTGCAAAGTTGCTAGGTCAAAGATGTGAGCAACTTTAAGCTTTCATTATTTTATCCCAAACTATTTCGATATCTGAACATTACTACATTAAAATTTAATTAATTTCAATTCATTCAAAGGGGGCTCCTTAACTTTCCTAAAATTAAAAATTTCAAATCATAACGCTTAAGATTTAATCCTCATGTTATAATTAACTGAACTTAGTCGTTGATCTTTCAAAAAAATCAATTTAATTGACTTGAGTGATTGTCAATAAAGCTAATTGAGTTAACATAAAGTACTCGAAAATCGAGTTATCAATTCATCGATGTATTTTTATATCACTAGTATACCGTGTAACGATATTTAGTAAGATTTTCATTACCATTAATTAAATTTTATAAATATTGCCAATCATAATTGTTCATAATTTGATACAAAATATTAAATAGTGATTATCAGTTGATCTTTTTTGTTGCTTTCAAATGTTTCGAAGACATTTGTTGAATACATCGCCTAGCTGCGGCCACTTCATTAGAAAATTGCTTTGCGAATATTGAAAACGCATTAGGCTGATGGCTTTATTTCAATCTCTGAGACGGACCGAGACGACAACCCTTGAGAGAGCAACCCTCGGACTGAATCTCGTACCCACTGCGACTAATATGACACGACAATCAACAACAGGGCAACATCCCCTCCCCTCCCCGCCCAGTCCCTCATCGAACTACGAGTACAAGTACAACCTCAATGCTTACCAACTCAATTACTCTAGTCAACTATCAGTAGCTGCTTCGACGCTATCCTCTATCCTCAATCCTCATCTATAGCTCCGGCTTTTGCCTTTTCGCCAAATCGTTGTAATTTACGAAATTGACACTCAAAAGATTCCCAGTGCCCGTCGATTCAAGGCGCAACCCCAGCAATTAAACGAAGGTCCCATATGGAACTGGACATGAACAGAGATCCGAAACGATGATATAGGGATGGAATGAGTGTGTGTGGGAGAGTGTGTGGCAGAGTGTGGGTTTAAGTGAAGGCTGCACAATTTGTCACACGATAAACATAAAAACTGCCAATTGCAGTCGCTGCACTGGCCCTTGGTCAAGTCAGACCCACACAGACACACACACACACACACACACACACACACACACACACACACACACACACACACACACACACACACACACACACACACACACACACACACACACACACACACACACACACACACACACACACACACACACACACCGATTCTGAGTGATGCGAGGGGTCACAGCGGGGTCAATGCTGGGGGTCAGCTGCGCTTGTGCAAATTAAATAAACTCTAATGTCTTTAATTTGTTTGAGTTGCCCTTCAACAAACACCCTGACCCCTGTCCCCCCACCATCTGCCTCTGCCTCTATCACTTTCTCTCTCTCTCTCTCTCTGTTGCTATCCTGCTTTCTGACCCTTCTCCCTGGATCCACTCAAGTGTGCCGTCGCCACGTCGTCGTTGCCGTTGCCGTCAATGTCGCCGCGGGTTCGATACCCATTTCGATAACCAATTCAAAAAAAAAAAAAATACCAGAAAAAAAGTTTTGTTGTGCATACCGAAAATTTGATACCCTGTGTTTAAAATTTGACTGTTCGTTTCTACATGATATAGTCAAATGATTTGTAGCAAATTTGTTAAGAATAAATAGAATAACACCATAACACACTTATATTAATTCTTATTGTGTGAAACGAAACCAGTTACTTTGAAAATTGAAAGTTCTTAACTCGAACTAGTTTTGCATAGAAACTGATGAACAGACATGGATATGGCTATTTAAATTTGAATATTTGTTCGGAGCAACAATATACGGTGATGAAAAAAATTATAAAAACGATACTTTTTCATTTTTAAAATTGATGTCTTTTAATTTCATAACTTTTACTTAATTTGTATTTAGCATTAATTCAAAATTTAACAAAGCAACGGAATTCAATATTCATGCGGAACTTTTAATCATATTATTAAATAATTGGTTTTAAATGTCAAAATGACTGGTGTTTCTATTATTTTTTCCATCACTGTATATCCAGCTCTTTTGATGTTGTACACAACTCGTAACACAGTCAAAGTACCCGTACGAAAGGGTATACAAAGAATTCCATTCTCATTCCGTTGGCGAGTCAGTCGCATGTCGTCGCTGACGCTGGCCATAAATTTCGTATTAAATTGAGTGTTAAATGCTGGACGCAGCAGCCTCGCGCTGCCAATACTCCTCCACCTTCAGCAGTACCATCATCACCACCACCACCATCACCATCACCATCACTATTGCCTTCTCCACCCCCTTGCCACCCGCTTGCCACCCAACTGCACACCCCTCTCTCCACTCTCGTCTTCCCTCTCTGCTAACAACAAATGCGCCCAATGTGCAACCGTGCGCGTACTTCCTTGCGACATCATCTTCCTCCTCTTCTTCTTCCCCCTCTTCAGTTCTCTCCCCCCTTTCTCCTTCTACTCCTCCTGCTGCTTCTTGCCACAATTCGTCAGTTGTAGCCAATTTATTATGCCCAATTCTTAGTGGTCGTTGTTGTTGTTGTGTTTCTCCTTGTTGTCGTTTTCTTTTATTGCTTCTCGTGTTCTTCTTGTTCCCAATTCTCTTTTTTTTCTGCTCTTATTTTTGCTGCGCTTTTTGGCACAATTCGAGCTGAGCTCAAAATCAATAAGTTCCATTTACTCGCTTGTATTTGGGCAAATCACTTAATTCCCTGCTCTTTAAGCCGAGTTAAAAGCGCCTCCTCAATGAAAATGGAAAGCAGCTTTAAGAACAAGAAGAAAGAAAGAAAGATTAACATTTAGAGATATCGAATGCAATCTAATGCATCTATAAAAAATTAAATGCATAAGCATAGATTGGCATAAAAAAAGAAAACCTTCATAAATTGCATGCTGTCATTATGTTTTGAAAATTATTGTAATATTAATTAATGACACTTGAATATTTTACATAACCATTTTTACTAACCCACTTTTGCCACTTGGTCTTAACAACTTTCTATGGTCATGTGACAGATGGCAAGTCGCAAGTGGCAAGTGGCAAGTGGCAACTAAGAAGCTCAACTCGTGACGTTGATATGGAGACATTTTCTCGCTTGACCAATTCGATAAGTGCAATGCCAAGTAGAATTCCAATTCCAATTTCAAGTCCAATACTAATACCAATTTCAGCTTCCATCTCAATTGTCATGGACTTTTAATCGGACTCGGAATCGGACTCGGACTCGGACTTGGTCCAAAGTGCGGCAAAGTGCGCGACATTTTCAGCGGCAATTGGCGATTGCTGACGACACCCAATAAACACCATCCAATTACATGTTGTGCATGTGTGTGTGTGTGTGTGTGTGTGTCTGTGTAGTTGGCAACAATCAGCGGAGGTTAAAGCTGATGAAATACCACAGACAAAAGCTGCTTCTGCTCTCTGGTAATTTCCCACAAAAGTATTTGAATGTCGTGTAAAGTGTTAAATTGTTTTAAATTTTTTTCATTTTTATTCAATTGTTGCTGTTGCTGTTGTTGTGGTTGTTGTTGTTGTTGTGGCTACTGTTCGGGTCAATACAGTCACATAAATCCCAACGAAACTGCGGTAATTTGAATAAAATATGCACAGACACTGGCACTGGCACAGACACCGATGCGATTCGGATATGGTTTGGATCCAAGGGAGACAGAAGGCTGAAAAGCTGAAGGTAACAGGTATCAAGAGGTACCTCCAGTTACCAGTTGCCAGCTACCAGTTACCAGCCACAGATACAACTTCAGTCGACAGCCTGAAGAGACCTGCTTCAAAAGCGACCGTCTTCGGGTGTCGATTGGAATTTTAAACGGAGCACCACCGATAAAGTTCCCCTTTCAGCACTTTCAACATCTCCTCAATCGACTTCAGCTCGTACTCCGACTCCCAACTCCAACTCCAACTTCAACTCCAACTCTGTCTTCAGATTTAACTATTGCATTGCCTTGAACTTAACTTTTGCTTGATTGTCTTTCTTGCTGTTGCTTAAGCTTCATTGTTTGGCCAGGATAATTGACAGGACATCTGGGAGTGTTACATATCTGGTAATACTTTGCAGGGATGTTGATAAAGTCAATGAAGAACACGAGTTGCTGAGTCCTTAAGGTGCCTGCAATTCTGCTTCATATAAGAAAATAATATAATATATGTAAGAAAATAAAACATATAATAATATAAGAAAATAGATTCTTTTTAAAACAAGGCTACTAGGATAGTTTTAAAACAGTGAAAATAAAATTCTTATTCTTATGTTAGACTACTTAAAATTTTCGGATTATTTTTTACCCTGTGCCCATTAAAAATGGTCAAAAAGGGTATAATGGTTTTGTGCAATGTATGTAACAGGCAGAAGGAAGCATCTCCGACCCTATAAAGTATATATATTCTTGATCAGTATCAATAGCCGAGTCGATTGAGCCATGTCCGTCTGTCTGTCCGTCTGTCCGTCCGTCTGTTTGAGTCAAAGGATCTCAGAAACTATAAAAGCTAGAGACTTCAAACTTGGTATGTAGGTTCCTGGATAGCGGGCGCAGATCAAGTTTGTTTTAAAATGTGGATCGGACCACTATATCATATAGCTGCCATAGGAACGATCAGTACAAAATCAAGTTTTAGTATGAAAAACTTTTTTGTTGTCTGAAATATCACGACCAAACTAGCAGAATATGCATTTGGTTTAGTCCTATACATCCTGATCAAATTTGGTTGAAATCGGACCACTATATCATATAGCTGTCATAGGAACGATCAGCCCAAAATCAAGATTTAGTATGAAAAACTTTTTTGTTGTTTGAAATATCCCAACGAAACTGACAGGATTTACATTTCGGATGGTCCTTTACATTTTGATCAAATTTGGTTGAAATCGGACCACTATATCATATAGCTGCCATAGGAACGATCAGTTCAAAATCAATTTTTTGTATGAAAATCTCTTATACTGCTTAAAATATCTTGACCAAACTGACAGGATATGCATTTAGGAAGGTTCTATACATCCTGATCAAATTTGGTTGAAATCGGACCACTATATCATATAGCTGTCATAGGAACGATCAGCCCAAAATCAAGATTTAGTATGAAAAACTTTTTTGTTGTTTGAAATATCCCAACGAAACTGACAGGATTTACATTTCGGATGGTCCTTTACATTTTGATCAAATTTGGTTGAAATCGGACCACTATATCATATAGCTGCCATAGGAACGATCAGTTCAAAATCAATTTTTTGTATGAAAATCTCTTATAATGCTTAAAATATCTTGACCAAACTGACAGGATATGCATTTAGGAAGGTTCTATACATCCTGATCAAATTTGGTTGAAATCGGACCACTATATCATATAGCTGTCATAGGAACGATCAGCCCAAAATCAAGATTTAGTATGAAAAACTTTTTTGTTGTTTGAAATATCCCAACGAAACTGACAGGATTTACATTTCGGATGGTCCTATACATTTTGATCAAATTTGGTTGAAATCGGACCACTATATCATATAGCTGCCATAGGAACGATCAGTTCAAAATCAAGTTTTAGTATGAAAATCTCTTTTGTTGTTTAAAATATCTTGACCAAACTGACAGGATATGCATTTAGGAAGGTTCTATACATCCTAAACAAATTTGGTTAAAATCGGACCACTATATCATATAGCTGCCATAGGAACAATCAGTACAAAATCAAGTTTTGGTATGAAAAACTTTTTTTTTGCTTAAGATATGTCAACCAAACTGAGACAATATGCATGTGGGATAGTCCCATACATCCTGACTAAACTTGGTTAACATCGAAACACTATGTGATATAGCTGCCATAGGAACGATCAGTCGAAAATCAAGTTTTAGTATGATAAACTTTTTTGTTGTTTAAGGTATCTCAACCAAACTAACAAAATACGCATTTGGGATGGTATTCTACATCCTGACCAAGTTTGGTTGAAATCGGATATCAAATAGCTGCCATAGGAACGAATTTTAAGATATAGTACGAAGATTATTGTTGTTTTTAGAGATAAGTCAACCAAACTCACAGATTCAGAATTTGCAATTTGGTTTAAGTCGGTTCACTAGATCACATAGATGTAATACGAACAATTAGTCAAAAAGTTAATGCCGCATCATCACAACTTTGGCATGCCTAACGTAGCGCACATACGTATGACCTATCGGAGAGCCAGGGCACAGGGTATTCTACAGTCGAGCACACTCGACTGTAGCCGGAGCCCCCTTGTTTAAATTTGGGTAATTTTCAAACGAAATCTTGTCATCAGAGGAGCCTAAAACTTTTCCGCGAACCGAAATGTTGTTCTTTAACTTTCATAATTGCCTTTAATTTGTCGCAATAAATATTTGAATTACAAAGAAAAATTCAAAAACAAATTTTTTTTTTTTTTTGGTTACTTTCTTATGAAATAAGTACGTATTTGTAGTAATTACTGGATTGTAATCTATCTAAGATATAGAGCGTTCTTCTTATATGTATTAACGCATTTACCTTTTGACTTGGCTACTAAGTTAAAGTTTTTACATGTTACTGAAAAGATTAATTTTCTGTTAAGTACTGCCTGGACTTTTTCTTTTAAGGTAGACTGCAATACTTATGTTCGGTGAAAGGATCGATTTATTACTGTACAAATCCCACAAAAAAAATTCGAAAACCTTTTCAGCGCCTGTTAATCATCGGATTTGATGTTTTTTTTTGCTTATATATATATTTGTTACTGATATTCACTTTCTCTTGTCCTCTTTGTCTCCTTAAGGATATCCAGATACCTATCCAACAGTTTTATAATCTCTTTTTCTATCGCTAGATTAGCTAAATGAATCTATTACTAAGGCTGTATGATATTCTTAGCTAGCTCTTTTCCTAAACTTAATATTTTCTTTCCTCTTCTGATTGATAAGCTAAGATATCAAGTTAACCTTTTCCTGTTTTTAAGTATCACCTTCTTTTTCATCTACTCCTTTTTTATTTGTCAAACCTCCTTCTACCGTCTACCGTCTTCAGTCTTCATGCTCCATTCTTCTCATCGGCGTCTTCAGCTTCAGCGGCTATTTCAAATCGAATGTCTGAGAGTATTCGCAATTGACACGAAAATCGCCGAAGAAAAAGAGGCAAATCAATCAAAGTGACGACAACGTTGCCAGACAGGTGCAAAGCGGCTGAGAGAGAGGAAGGGGTTATGGATGGTGGAGGGGGGGATAGGGGGATTTTTGCCATTTGTTGTGGCAGCCGCAAAATGTCAACTGACTTTGCATATGGAAATTGGATAATGGCAGCTGACCCCGCTAAAAGCGGCAAGAGGAGAAAAAGGGGGTATAATTGGTCAGCAACAATGGAAGGAGGAGGAGGGGGGAGGTGGGGGGTGGTCAACAATTTGTCGTTGAATTGAATGGCAATGCAATCGATGTGGCAAGTGGCATGAGGAGTGAGTCAACCCAATCAATGTGGCATAAAGAGGAGAGTATTGACTTAGCTACAGCTGCTCAGCTCTTTAATAAGTCAAAAGAGTGGAGGGGGGAGCGGTTGGTGCGCAGGGGTAGGTGGGTGCAGTTGTGGCACAATGCCACACCAAAACACCAAATTATTTTTGGACTATTGCCGCTTTTGTGGCAAGCCAACAAAATTGACCGCTAACTGATTTTCAAATTTGCGCCGACAACAACAACGACAACGATCAAGAGGGGCAGTGCAGAGAAGAAGGCTGTGGAGGGGGAAGAAAGAAGAGGAGGGGTAGTGTGTTGCAAGCCGCACCTACGCAGCTCGTTACAGCTGAATGATGGCCCAAGGGGGTGGGGAAGGAGGGGAGTGCACAGTTTTTGGGATTGAAAATTGGAATTGGAATTGAGTCTGCGCTTTTTGGTAACTCAACTTCCGGGCAATGCAGCAACCGTTGTGGCAGCCACAGTGGCAGTGGCAACAAAAGCAATTTAATCGAGCATGACTTTTGGTTAAACTTGTAAAAGCAACGCCTACGCAGGGAGAGGGAGATAAAAGCGAGAAAGAGACAGAGAGAGAGAGAGAGAGAGAGAGAGAAAAGCGACAGCTTTTGCCGGATGTAGGGAATTTTAATTTGTCGCGTCGTTTAAACGCGAGCGACGCTGCTGACGACAGCTTCTACCAACAGTCAGGGAGAGCGGTTAACAAGGTTGGGAGGGGCGTAGAGGGGGGAGGTGGTGAATACTGGGAAAGGGGAAAGGAGGGTTAACCCTTTAACGCCGTCTGTCGGCGTCAGCGCATTCATTGAAGCGTTGCATTTGCGTTTTTGGGCTACCCAAAATACACACTAGCACACACACTCACACACAAACACACACCCGCACACACTCACCCATGTGCCACGCCCACAACAGTAGCCTACAGCCACCCACAAAATTTTTAGGCAGCATTTTGGGTTTTTGATATCGGTTTTGTGGGTGGTTTTTATTGGGCCGCTTTTGTCAGTCGCATTGTGCCCAGCCCATTATCTCCCTCTCCCCGTCCCCGCCCCTCTTCTCACCATCCCACCTCTCTCTCTTTCACTCTCTCTGTGCTTATCTCTTTATCTCGCTGTTCACCTCTCTCCCTTTCCCACTCTCTGCAGCTCTTTCGCTTTGACTTTCTGTCTGTCCGTGCCACATTATTTATGGTCGCGCATTTGCATTTTGATGGTCTCAAACCCACTCCAACCCCGCTCCCTTCCCACCCCCCTCTCACCACATGCGGCACCCTTAACCCTTTTGAGTGTGTGTGTGTGTGTGTGTGCCTCTGTTTGTGGTAATACACTCACCTGTGTGTGCGTAAACCGTTTTTATGACCATTGTAACCGAAAAATTGAAAACAAATTTCCACGTATTGATGGTCTCCGTTTAGGGGCAGACTGTTGGCCAGGTTAATACCGAGCACAGGTGGGAACGGGGTACGTTGCCCAGTTGGGGGAAAAGGCAGAAACCTGGGCTCCTCAGCGGTCTGGGGCTGACTTTTTGGTTGCGCATGAGAAGATAATCGTAAAAAGGGAAATTGCGCTTATAAAATGATCAAAAGCGCACACCACACGACAGCTCAGAGACAGAATATAAATGTTGTTGTTGTGCGTGTATGTGTATGTGTGTGTGTTGTCGCTCGGCTTGTTATTGTTGCTGCCGTTTAGGCTGATTAGACCGCTAGGTGCTGACAGACGCAGCTTTTTGACTTTTCATTCTTGCTGTTTTATTTCTGTTTTTCATCTATATCCTGTTTCAGGGATATATTAAATTTGAGCAACAGTATATAACAGGCTCTCTGCTTAGAGTTGCAGCCTGCTATTTTAAACAACAGTCATTGATTTAAATATTCTATACCCAAACATGCGTTTTGAAGTTCCCAACGCAAATATACTTTCCCGACATGACACAAAAAAAATGAAATTTTTAAGTGAGTCTCTATAAGTAAACATATCTCAAATTTTCAAACTAAATGCACCTAATTTGTATGTTATTCAGCGGTGGACACGAGGTCTTAATCACACGAAATCAGAGACGTCTTTGCTATGTTGTTCTTGTTAATTTGATGACGGTCATAAATTTAAACTGTCCAAAATCCCTTCACAGTTGTTGTTATTATTTTGCTCGCGAGTCTTAAGTGCGACATCACGACGCCACTGCTCTCGGAGCATTCTCTGTTTTCAGGAGCACTTTGTGCCCACCGCTGATGTAAATAATAATAATCAAGAACGGATCAACTCAGATGATATTTAGCAAATAGTTAACAAGAAACGCTTTTTATGTTTATGCGTGCGTTAATGTGTTGACGTACATTTAGATTGATCAATATTGTTTCCGATTCAAAAATTGCATGCGCAGAATCTGGATGCAGGGTATTTCAGAGTCGAGCACACTCGAAAGTCGACACTCGACCTCTTTCGTCCTTGTGGTTACTGCAACTGTATTCCTTGTTGTTGTCAAATAAAAAGAGCAGCTCGCATCAGAGATACATATCAGTGCACCTGTTCTCGCTTAAAAGCTCTTCACACTGATTACCATAAGTTTTGGGAATGCATTTAGCCGATGCCTGGCACATTAAATGTATCCTCTTTCTTGGCTTTATCTACAACAGATGTATTTCCATATCCTCGAAATATATTTGCCAAAAGTTCAGCCTTTTGCAAACTGGTTAAGAGTCGAATTGTATTGAGGGTTCAGTCTCTTGGAAGCGGCTATGAATCATATTTGATATGAAAGAAAAAATATAAACTAAACCCGAGCCATTTCGGCTTAAAGCGTTCCAAGTTAAGGCTTTGAGCCAATTAAAAAGTATTTACAAACTTTTATTGTTAGATTTAAAAAGCATTTTTTTTTAACTGGTCACTATTTCCTACAGAAAGGTATAATAAGAAATTTGTAAAAAAAATTTGTTATCCCAATGAATCTCATAGTTTTTTTAAACACGCACCAAAAACTATAAGTAACTAAAATAGTGCCTCTTATTTTTAATTAAATAAAAATTAACTTGACTAAATTTATGTAAATTCCCCAAATCAGATCTAATTGGATATGTAGTAAGTGTAACTCAGAAGTGACTGCCGAGTATATCATAGTCGAACATTCTCGAGAGCAGCAATCTGATAAGCTTTCTCGGAATTATGTGATGCTTTTTGATTGAATAATTTGCATTTTTTGTTTTTTTTAGTAAAGTTGATTTGGCACAAAGGTCTATACACTTCCAGTAAAATCAACTTCAAGATTTCTCGATGAAATATGGAATGAAATGAAAATAAATCATATATGCAAATACAAAGATCATTTGCGAGTTGTTGTCAGCAATTAGATTCTTTGTTGTTCACAAATCAAATTACAATATCCAAAGGGAAAACGGAATGGAAAGGGGAAAGATCGTGAATGCGGTGGGTGGGTGGTTGGGTGTTAAGGGCAACCTCGTCGTTGACAAGTTGAGCATTTTAATTGCTGACGTGCGGCCGCTTAAGTTAAATGTCAACAACAACAACACAGAAATTGTTGCACTAGCAACAAAACATGGCAGAAATAACTGTTGGTGGTGCAACCCTTTTCAGTGGGTGCTGTGGTGCTGCCGGAAAGTAGCTGGGGGTTGGTTCAAAGGGGGCGGGGTGGTCGATACGAAACGCGCGCTGCACGCAAAGAGTCAACTTCCTGTGCGTATCCACAGAATGCGATAATAAAATATGCATAACAAACTTGAGCAACCAGCACTTAGCCCTACACCCTACCCCAACCCCTAACGGTACCTCTACCCCCCATTTGAAAGTATGTGTGTGTGTGTGTGTGCGACTGTCGCACGCAATGCGCTACGCACCATTGTCAAAGGGTTAAAAATCGAAAGTATGAAAACAATTTTACTCGATTTACTATAGTGTTGTTGTTGTTCATGTTGTTGTGGTTGTTGCTGCTATTGCTGTTGCTGCTGTTTTCGTTGTTGTGTTAAATTGTTGGTCGTTGTCGCTGTCGCTGTGACTGTGACTTCTCTAACCCGTAAAACTATTATTATGATCATTATAGTTGCGACTTCCAACGTCGAATAATGACACCGCAACTCTGGCACCGCCCTCAAATGGAGGACACATCCAGCTCGATACTCGTGTGCCCCAACCACCTAACTCCTTTCTTCCCTTCCCATTTCTTCTTTTGGAAATCCTTTAGAAGAACTTTCAGCACGCACTTTGTGGTCCTGTCGCGCTGTCTCATAAATGTTTTGGCAATAAAACGCAAGTTATGATAATGCACATTGACAGGCAGCAACTTGTCACAGACATGTCTTGACATGCTGAAAATTTCAATTGATGACTAGCTGCGATTATAATGGGCGATTTATTGACGTTGTTGCTACCGCTGTGGTTCTATTTTGCTACCATTGACTTATGCACATCAATTCATAGGCCAATGAAGTAACATAACTACTGACGAGTATTCCTTTAATTTCAGTCAAAAGTGATGAGTAGCTATTAAACTAGTTGACAAGTTTGACATGCGAGCGATAAGAGGTGAGCATGATATGAGTATGCTTAAAATCAACTTGAAACTGGTATGGAAACAAGTAACGAGTAGCGAGTAATTATTCACATTCTAATTTTATTAAATTGTTAAACCTAATCGTTATACTTACTCGTTAAACTTATTCGTTGAACTTACTCGTTCAACTTACTCGTTTAACTATGTGTAGGGTCTCTATTACAAGTTCAGTTATTCTGACGAGCAAACAATTCGTTGCATTTACTCGTTATTAAACAATAGAGTAATTTTACTCAACTTGTATGCTCAGTAACATAGTTTAAGAATCTCTTTATCCACAATTAGTTTCTCAGCCTTGTTGATCTGACGAGTAGGCCATTCATTATAGTTGCTCGTTAAACTTATTACGAATAGTTGCTCTATTAAATGATTCCGCTTCCTCAGCCTTGTTGATTTGACGAGTGGGCAACTCGTTACACTTATTGTAACGTTGTACAACTATCGACTAAGGTTAACCACAACTTGGTTTCCAACATTTCTCAGTTGGTTTAGCTAATACCCATTTAATTCGTTATGTTTTACTCGCTACTTGTTATAGCTATTGTTCCACTTCCTGCTGTTGCGTAGTAAACAATCCCATAATTCATGGTACAAATTGCTAGGCCGAAATGAACTAGGGGAGCAGAGGTTAGCCAAGTGCTGTCAACATCGCCATAACCCTTCGTCGAGCATTGGGAATCGAGTATCTTAACTGTTGTGTGACTGTAGCGTTGGTGGTAACACTGGTGACATTGGTGACGGTGACGGCATCGGCATCGGCAAAGGCGGCAGCAATTAATAATACTTAATTTATGCTACGCATTCAACTTCTATTTGACTTTTGGGCCAAAACACTCAAACTTATTGACAGACCGACAGGGAAATGAAATATATTACAATATATATTCGTTTACTATACAATACTATATAATAAAAAGGGTTACGGCTTAGGGTTTTTGGGTCGGTCGCATTTATTGCCGCACTTCAACTCTTTGTGCCTTCCCATTGAAGCGTTACAATTTACAACCGAAGGCGTCTCCACTCAAGTGTAACCAGCTGTTTGAACAGCTTTCGACCTAACTGGGAAAAATAAAAGAGCCAAGAGAGTATGCGGGCAACAAACATTTCGGGTTCGGGTTCAAGACTTTCAATTACCAATTCCCAAAATTAGCTCTATCGTTGGTAATCGTTGTAATCGTCATCGTAATCGTAAGCGTCTAGCCATCTATCTCAGCCCTCTCAGTCTTTAGACCATGGCACTAATTCCCAGCAATAAGCAATGAGTTTCGTGCCACATTCAATTAGTAACTGATACCCAGATACGAGCTAGGTTAACGCTTGGCTTCGTCGAGGGTTAGACCACGTTTAAAACGATAATCGCAAAACGCTTAATCCAAATTGTTTGCAGAACCCTCTGCAGGGGTCAAAGTAATCCTTTTTTACTTTTACTAACTACCAACTTTTATTGAATTAAATGTTACACCTTCTACTTTCACCTCGAGTGGACTTATCATATCATAATCCATCATTAAGACCATGAAAAGGTTTTCATATTCAAATTCTTACTCGTTTGCGAAACTTTACACATTGAGATACTTACTCATGTTTCATAAATAGATATACTTACGAAAACCTAAACCGATATCTAAATCATAAGATTTGTCAAGTAACTTCGCAGAATAGCCGCTTTGTTATCCAAAAGATACAATCCAATCTCATAGTTTGTCAAGAGTTTTTGTTGTCAAATCTTATCCAGCAATTCCAACGAAGGATATAATTACTTTTCATATTTAAATCTTAAGCAAGTTCTACAGAGTTGCAATTCCTTCAGTTTGTATCTGCATCTGTAGGTTAAGCTACTTATAAGCATAAATAGCACTTCGTCTATAAAAATAATTCAATTGGCCAGCATCTATACCTATAATCTTTGCCTAAGGCAGAATATATTTTGATGTATCTATAGCTTCATATTACTTTATCTATATTCATAAAAACTTAGGTAGATTTATCTGTATCTGTATCTGTATCTGTATCTGTATCTGTATCTGTATCTGTATCTGTATCTGTATCTGTATCTGTATCTGTATCTGTATCTGTATCTGTATCTGTATCTGTATCTGTATCTGTATCTGTATCTGTATCTGTATCTGTATCTGTATCTGTATCTGTATCTGTATCTGTATCTGTATCTGTATCTGTATCTGTATCTGTATCTGTATCTGTATCTGTATCTGTATCTGTATCTGTATCTGTATCTGTATCTGTATCTGTATCTGTATCTGTATCTGTATCTGTATCTGTATCTGTATCTGTATCTGTATCTGTATCTGTATCTGTATCTGTATCTGTATCTGTATCTGTATCTGTATCTGTATCTGTATCTGTATCTGTATCTGTATCTGTATCTGTATCTGTATCTGTATCTGTATCTGTATCTGTATCTGTATCTGTATCTGTATCTGTATCTGTATCTGTATCTGTATCTGTATCTGTATCTGTATCTGTATCTGTATCTGTATCTGTATCTGTATCTGTATCTGTATCTGTATCTGTATCTGTATCTGTATCTGTATCTGTATCTGTATCTGTATCTGTATCTGTATCTGTATCTGTATCTGTATCTGTATCTGTATCTGTATCTGTATCTGTATCTGTATCTGTATCTGTATCTGTATCTGTATCTGTATCTGTATCTGTATCTGTATCTGTATCTGTATCTGTATCTGTATCTGTATCTGTATCTGTATCTGTATCTGTATCTGTATCTGTATCTGTATCTGTATCTGTATCTGTATCTGTATCTGTATCTGTATCTGTATCTGTATCTGTATCTGTATCTGTATCTGTATCTGTATCTGTATCTGTATCTGTATCTGTATCTGTATCTGTATCTGTATCTGTATCTGTATCTGTATCTGTATCTGTATCTGTATCTGTATCTGTATCTGTATCTGTATCTGTATCTGTATCTGTATCTGTATCTGTATCTGTATCTGTATCTGTATCTGTATCTGTATCTGTATCTGTATCTGTATCTGTATCTGTATCTGTATCTGTATCTGTATCTGTATCTGTATCTGTGGCTGCCACACCAACTGGATGTAGGGAACTTAATTATGACACGGGTTATAACCCGTTATTTGCGCGGCTTTATTTACGCATTTTTAGTGCATTGATACAAAAGTCACCTCCTGTGAATTCACACAAAAATTTTGCTGCTCATTTGGGTAAATATTTTGTATTCTGCTTTATTTGCTGGTGTCGCTGTTGCTCTGTCTCTTGTTTTTGTTGAAACAGATATACATTCATATATGTATGTATGTATGCATAAAATATATATTTTTATATTTTATTGTAAAAGGAATGTCCTTTGTCAGTTTTGTTTGACAACCTGCGTTCCATTTAATGGTCAACTGCAATGCGAGCGGAGGCCAAATAAACAAAAATAAAAGTAAATAAATACACAAATAATACAATAATAAAACACGGATATCTTGTTGCATGTATGTTCTTGTTGTTCTTCTTGTTGTTGTTTAATTTTTTTTGTTGATTTTGTTTTATTATTTTTTTTGTCGTTTTCATTTTCAGTAATAATTTTTATTTAATTCGCTTTGTTTTGTTGTTGTTTAATTAATTTTAATATAATTGCAGTGACATGAGGTGTTGTTGCTTTTCATCGTTAATTTTATATTATTCATTTATATGTATATATATAATATATATGTATGTGCATATATATACTCTATATATATACAGATATATGATATTTATACGTTTTGCGTGTTGTTGTAGTGTTTTTTGTTTGCATTTCGTTTAAATTTAATTAACTATAATTAATATTGCTTTTGCGTATAATTCATTCAAAAAACAGCTAAACAAACAAAAAAAAATTAAGTATACAAATAGATATATATATTTATATATATATAAAGGTATATAAGTATATATCGGTTATAAGGAAAACAAACTGCGCTACAATGTTGCTCTTTTAATTATTCAGTTTTCATTTTATTTTTATTTCTTTTATGCTGAGTGTGTATGTTAGTGCGAGTGTGTGTGTGTGTGGGGCTGGGGAGAAGGAAAAGGAGTTGTTAAACTATAAGCAGTTGCTCTTTTGCTGCGTCTTTGTCGCTCTAAACTTATGCGAGGAACATGCGTTGAATGCCTTTTCAATATATTTCACTTAGATAAAGGAAAAAAAATTGATATAATATATATACATACATATATATGTATACAGATAAATAGGTTCTATACACGTTTAAATTAAAACACACACAATAATACTAAGTAGCTATTCCGAGACTCTAAATATTTATATATTGTATAAAAAAAAGTGTCTTGTTCTTTGGTTTTAGAACTTAAAAATTAACAAAAAAAATATAAAAAAGTAGAATATAACATATAAGAGCTATACTTGGCTAGTTTTGTGATATCTTCTTGAAAATTGTTTTGTGTGTGTATGTGTGTGAGTGGCTGCTACAAAGTGTCTAAGGAGTTGTGGGTAGAGGGGAATACGAATATTACATGCATACAGCAAAATCAAAGCAGGAGCGTAGGGAAGAACGAGGGGAGTACAACGCACAAGTTGGTTTAATAACCATCAAGGTCCGCTCATTCCCCTCCGTCCACTGCCTCCCGCCCTACACAGCAAGACAGCCCGTCAAACAGTATAAAGTGCCAAGGGTGCAGGAGCGGGCGAGGGGTTGATTAGGAGCCTAGGGGTAGAGTGGGCTGTGAGTTGTGGGCGTGAGTGTCAAAAAAAAAACGTATGTTTATAAATTATGCATTTGCTGTTCTGTTGTTGTTGTTGTTGATGTTGTTGTTTAACGGTAAACGGTACACGGTACTTAAGAACTACATAAATTAATTTAATTATAGTTATGTTTTTTTATATAATTTTTTATTTTTTTCCATTTATTTATAATTTTTGTTGTTTTTTTTTGTGTGCTTTTCGGTTTTCTTAATTCATTCAATTTACGATTACTAAAAAAAAAATTCATCCTATGACTAAGAAAAAAAATGTATATTCTTTTTTTGTGTTGTTGTTTATGCTTGCTTATTTTGTTGTTGTTAAAGGTTACAATTGTATATATATATTTTATATTTTGTTAGATTTACATATATGTATATATATATATATATTTATATGTGTGTGTGTTTAGGGATGTATATGTGAGTGTATGGATTTGTAGGTGTATATAGGCGCCATCTTAGATGTTGCAATATAAATATATATATCTATATATATATATATTTAGATACGTATGTTATCTATATAAATTTGTCAGCCCTGGGCGCGTTTTTATTTGCAATTAAACTTCTCTCCCTCTCTCGTTTGTTCTGTCTCTCTTTATACATCATCAATTGTATATATATATATATATATATATAGATAGGGGTGTGTGTGTGTGTGTGTTTAGGGTGTTACATATACATATATAAAGTTTTATGCTTGGGCTTATGTGCTAAAAAGGGGTTTTAAAAAGGATAATGCAAATAGGTTTCAACTAATTGCAAGAGCACTGGGCAATGTTTTTAAGGAAACGAAATATATAATTTTCTCTCTATCTCTAACTCTATTGCTGTCTCTGTCTGTTTGTCTGTCTGTCTCTTTCACTCACTTTAAACTAGGTTTTGAAAGCTGGCGGGTCCTGCGCATCACAAACAATTTACAGGCTAGGCTTCACTTATATATCGAGTTCTCAAAAAAAAAATTATAATATTTATAGTATATAAAAAAAAATAGTATTGTGATTACAGCTATACGCAAACCGACCCGCAATGTCTCTAGGCTCTATATAGGGTATTACAACTGTGTGCGTGTGTGTTAGGTGTGTGTGTGTGTGTGTGTGTGTGTGTGTGTGTGTGTGTGTGGACTACATACTATATGCTATATAGATCGTGGCGCGTATTTACAATTGATTTAGATCGATCAGTGTTGGTTAACGCCATCAACTGCCAACGCTGGCCAGGGCCGGAACAGTGGGATTGCGGTTACGGGCCCATGTTTGGCAGCAAGTCGCACGCTAAAGCTGCTGCAGCTGCACCGTTTGCGGTCAGACATCGACATCGAGATCGAGATCGATGACAGAGCTGCGATCGTGTTCATCATCGTCATCCACCTCGTCCATTTCCCCCGGGCCGCCCTCATCGCAGTCGGAGCGACCGTCCAGTAATTGTCACTGATCCGTTGCCGTTGTTGCCTGATGCGAATGCGCGTGCGGATGCGGATGCGAGTGCGGATGTCCATGCGAATGCGCGTGCGGATGCGAATGCGGATGCGTGTGATGTGCCTGTGTGTGATGCAACTGCGATGATTCCTCAGAGAGCAACGATGCTGCCGCTGCCGCCGCCGCTGCTGCTGCTGCAGCGCTGCCATTGTGTTGCACCTCCAGACCGTTGACCATCTTCTCCATGCTCTTCAGCTCCGACGGCGAATGCTGCGCCTGACGCTTCAGCAGCGACGGCGGCGTCGTCGGCGACATTGATATGGGACGCGTTGGCGGCGAGTGCGACGAGGCGCGCGGTCGCGGACTTGAGCTTAAGCTACGCGGTCCATTGTCCAGTGCCATGCCACCTCCACTTCCAGCTCCAGCTCCACTTCCACCACCTCCGCTGGTTGGCAACAGATTTGGTGGGGCAGCGGCATCCGCACCGGCGCCGCTGCTGCGATTCGCATTCGAGCCAGGCATCACGGCATCAAAGGCCGACCCGAGGCTGCCCGGCAAACTGTACGGCGAGAAGCGATGACTCTTCAGTCCCTGCAGCGGCGACACGGGCGTGTGGCCAGCGGCGGCATAGGCGTGTCCGAACAGCGCCGGATGCTGGGCCGCCAGCGCGAGCTGTGCGTTGAAGAGCAGGCCGGGATTGAGGCCGGCGGGATTCATGGCAGCGGCGGCTGCCGGATTGTGCAGCAGTCCCAGATGCGGCGGCGGATACAGACCATGCGGATAGAGGTAAGGCAACAGATGCGGCGACGGGTGGATCGGTGGTCCCACTGATATATTCGGTGATGGATAACTGCCAGCGGCATTCAGACCGGCCGCCGCTGCCGCTGCCGCAGCTGCTGCACCTCCGCCACCGCCAACGCCTTCCTTGGGACTGCCCGTTGAGGTCGGACGAAAGGCACCGCCGGTGCTGCCGCCGACGCTCTCCGAGCAACTGGAGTCGCTGCCATCGCGCTCCATATCGTCTGCCTGCAGGTGACGACGCAGTGCGTCCTCGGCATTCGCTGCGGCCGCATGCTCACCGGCGCCAGCGCCAGCCAAATGGTTGAACCAGGCAGCCAAAGCTGCTAATTCAGCGAGTAGCGAGTGACAAATGGAGGTGGATGAGCGACGAGTAGAGATGTATATGTAACGAGTGACGAGTAAATATTGACGAACACCGAATTGGCGAGTAGCAATCGACGAGTCAATATCGTAACGCATTGACGAGCATCAATTGAAGAGTAGTGAGTGGCGAAGTGAGAGTGACGAGTAAATATTGATGAACAGCGAATCGACGAGTAGCAATCGAGCACCAATTGAAGAGTAGCGTGTAACGAGAAGAGCAAAAATAGCGAGAGATTCCATTAGTTAGACAAAATGTTGAGCAAGGATCGTTCCTCAGAGCCGTAATGCTGGCAGAGAGAGGGGAATTTGATTACTTACCCGAATGCTGATGAGCGTGCATCTGCTGCAGCGAGTGGCTCAAAGGCAACAGCGGACTCTGCGGTGGCCCCACCACATCCAATAGCTTGTCCTCGTCGTCCTGCTGATTATCCAGCAGGGCCGCCGCATGGGCCGGATGCAAATGTGGAGGTCGTCCAGCGTGGCCCAAATGCAACGGCGCCCGCGAGCTGCTTACGTGCGTCGGATTCAATTTGTCCGAGTCGGACCCTCGATTCGACATCAGCGCCTGCCTGTAACAACAGTTGGGCGAGAGACAAAAACCAATTAGAACATCCAATTGTCTAAGTTGATAACTAAAGATACGAAGCTAAATATAAATTCATTCAGTGATCTTTTCCAGTTTCTTCAAGTTTTCTGTCTGTTTTGCTATGAAAAGAGTTTATAAAGATACTGGACATTTTATGTATTTCTAGACTTCTATTTAATTATGTTGTCAGCTCATTAGGAAACCAAATCTTTATAACCAACTAAAATTAAACCAATTTCAGTTTTGCCAAGCCAAAATCGATTGTGACATTTTTTCGACAATCCAATTTTATGCTGCCAAAGTAATATGCCAACTTTGGATTACAATTGTTAAAGACCTAAACTTTTTATAAAGTCTTTATTTGCAGTTTATTCTGTTACCCATTTGTAATCCGCTGAGTTAATTGTTTGTAAACACCACCTAAAAAAAAAGCACGTAGTTGTGGGATTTGTGATTGAAAAAACTGCCACTGTTGAAAGTTTCGTGGCGAACGCATTTTCCATGATACACGAGTATATTTTCTAGCGCGGTGTTTGTGTTTTTCTTTATTTTGTGTGAGGCTTTTTGGATCTAGCGGGGACTTGCATAATATTTTTGCTAGCTGGGAATATCTGATAAATGATAAAACGACGCTGGCGGCGTACGTGAATGCATGCACAGAGAGAGAGAGAGAGAGAGAGGAAAAGGGTGAGGGAAAGAGGCTTACGGCCGGAACCTTAATTGAAATGTAACAATGGCAGGCGGAAACAGCCGACAGTTTGTGTCTGGGCCGACAATGAAATTGAAAAATAATTCAAAACACGTTAGTGTAATTTAGTGTCTGCACTGTCCGTAATATACAGTCAGCCCTTCTCCCCCTTTCCCCGCTTTCCCCTCTTTCCACGCTTGTCTCTTCAGCAACTCCTCCATCCAGTGTACGGTTGTTTTATACGTCCGTAAATTTGCTTTTTTGTTGTTCACACATCAAAGCAACGCTGGCAGCGTCAGCCCGTGCTCGCCAAATTGGGCAATTTACTAGCACACACACACACACACACACACACACACACACACTCATGCCAGACATGTGTGTATCATTATCACAGCAACCACAGCCCCTGAACCACCTATAGACAATGTGTGGCTCAAATTGCGAGTAGCTCGCACAATTTGCGCCACAGGCGTCTTCTTTTACACTTAACTGTTTTTCCACGTATTTTCCAGCACCTGTATGCGAGTGTGCTTATGTGTGTGTGTATTCTTAATTTAATAGCAAATCAATTTGTATTAATCCAGGCAACGTTGCTAACCCACCCACTTAACAACAATGGGGCTACAACTAACGACGAATAGGTCAACACGGAAAGAAAAAAAAAACCCAAATGCGGCGCCCAAAAGGGGGCGCATTTATTAAACAAAAATGTAATAAAAATGAAAAGCATGTAAACGTCTTTTTTGCTTTGTATATTATTTTTGTACTTCGAATAATTCGACAGCTCTTAAATTTTCAACGTTTTCGGAATCAGTTCGCATTGTTAACCACTGGAAAATTCTTCATCTATTTAAAATTTTTTAACGTCCAATCAAAAGTCTCAAGTTGTCCAATATGCTATTATTGGCTATTTGCACGTTATTCTAATATGCCTCTAAACTCAAAGCTAGGCCCAAATTTAATTTTCATCACTGAACCGCTCCTGTGTCTCACATGCAACTCAACCATAAATTTCAGCACTCGCCCAAAAGGCAACTAAGACGTTTATCTTGGCCTTTGTATTGCACGCCCCAATCCCCCAAGCATAGGTGTGTGTCTTGGCTAAGGGAAATGGAGAGGGCGTGAGGGTGTCAGCGAGGGCGTGGCTGGTCTAAAACAATTTTTCTATAGCATACAAAAAAGGGCGTTGAGGCCGTGCTAAAAGTTAGAGAAATTGCGCGTTTTTGTCTGCCTGCGGTGCTCTGTAATTTTTGAATTACGCTTAAATGTGCGGCTTAAGCCAGTCCAAACACATTCACACACAAACACACACACACACACACACACATTCAGCTAAATTAACAGCATACCAAAAAATACAAATTGGGAGAGAAAGATAAAAAAAGTGCGCCAATTGTCAACTGACGCCTGAGGCTATTTGTCTGACTAGCTGGGAAAAATACGAGAGAGAGGTGAAAGAGAGAGACAAAGAGAGGGATGTAGAGAGTGGGGTTGGGAGGAAGCTGGCTGAGTGAAAAGGCATTTCAATTGCGCAACGTTTTCTGGAGCTGCTGTTAAAACGTTTTCACTTTAGATTTCCGCTGAGACCCGCGGGCAATGAATGGACAACAAAAGGGGTACGACTCTGAGCAGAGGGGGGTTAAGTGCCGAGGGGCGTATCGCGCAGAATGAGAAAGAAAAGGAGGGAGAGAGATGAATATCATTCCGGCGGAAGTTGAGAGCGCTGACTGCGGTAAGGCAAGAAGTAAAAAAAGGGGAGAAGCAGAGGGGAGTGGGGTAGACAAGAGTAGAAGGAGGGGAAAAGGAAAGGGGAGGCAACGGCATAAATAGTTGCCACCAATTAGCGCGTTTGCTGTGACGACACCCAAAGCGAATGATTGCGGCTCGAATGTCGTCATGACATTGTTATGGCCATTCTTGTTGTTAATATTGTTGCTGCTAATGAAGCACAGACTAAGCAGAAAGAGATAGTGAGAGAGAGAGAGAGAGCGTAGAAGGGTTAACCACAACAACAAATCAAATGTTGAGCTGCTTTAATCTGTTGCCCTTCCTTGGTTGACAACAACAAGAACAAAAGCCGGAAAGAAAATTCATTTTTA
This sequence comes from Drosophila rellima, assembly GCA_035043635.1. Lineage (NCBI taxonomy): Eukaryota > Metazoa > Arthropoda > Insecta > Diptera > Drosophilidae > Drosophila > Drosophila rellima. The sequence goes on along the minus strand of JAWNMV010000257.1, from coordinate 1,503,291 downwards.
ATACACCGAAGATTTAACACCCTTGCAGAACATTTTATGCAATCTTCGACAGATCTTTCCTCTGGCTATAGTAATCTGATTTTCTTTTGGATATTCTGTGATACGTAATGGGATATCTAAGAAATAAAAAAATATAAAATAAGGTCTTCCCACAAAGTTTGTCATGCTAAAACTGCAAAAAGACCGAGCTGTACCAAGATTAATCGAGATAGCTTTAAAGCTAAGAGACATCTTGGCATCAAAAATAAAATAATTGAGTTCATATCAAAGATCAAGAATATTTATGTTTGTTATACTTTACGAGGTCTTTTACACATTTCGTGACGTAAAGCAAAAAAGGTAACACCCTCTGGCAAGGGTATGAAAAGCTGTCGAATTGTCAAAAAGACTTTTGACTAAGTCGCACTAATTGCCCGGGATTTTCGGGCCAAAAACAGTCTGGCTAATTGAAAGTCCTTTTGCTGGGAAGCTTCGGCTAAGCGCTTTAGCGGTTGAAGCTCATAAAAAGCCATAGCATACTTTAGAGCATCGCCAGTTAATGCCTAATTGTGCACAACTTTGGAGACAGCCACCCCTTCCAACCCCTACTCCTGTCGGTAACCCCTTTGGCTTGGTAACTAAAGCGAAAGCCTTGACACATGGCTGTCACAGCAATGACCAGTCAGTTTTTGACTTGACTAAAAAGCACATTTTGTGGCTGACAGATAGACTGACAGACAGAAAGTCAGACAGTCTGATAGTCTAGGGAGGTGGGGTGGGAGGAACGAGAACGTTGGGGGTGTGGCAGCTAATGCCAATCAAACCGCAGTAATCAGTTTTACAACAACTCAACGGGAAGCCCAAGTAAATTGTTTGTGTCAATGCAAAAGACTGATGAAGTTGTTCTTACTTTCCTTTCCCCCTCTTCTGCTTCTTCTTCTTCGTTCTGCCTCCGCCCCCTCGGCTGTCATTGTCAGAGTGAAAATTGATTTGTAACGTTTAACAGAAGCAACTATTAAATGTCATTCATCATTATGCTAAGTCAGCCAAGTCCAAAGAGAGAGAGAGAGAGAGAGAGAGGGGGAGAGATTCATCGCTGTGGCCGGAAACCGGAACCACTCCAAGCCAGCCTCCCCCTGTCCCCCTTCTCGCCCTGCTCGACTACCCGCTAGGCGCGCTTGTTTGTTGACTTTTTGGTTATCCTTCAAAAACAATTGGAAAAAGTCAAAAGCATTCGCCCCTGCAGGCAAGTTTGGTCAACAGGAAATTGAAATCAATCCATCAATATGGATTACAATCGCACAGTGGGGGAGGCCGCAAAGCGGGGGAGGGGGAGAAGGGGAGCTGACAAGGTGCCAGTCATCAGCATCATCATCAACATTATCAGCATCATCATCATCATCAACATCATCAACATCATCAACATCATCATCATCATCAGCATCATCAACATTTGCTGTCTTTGTGGTCACTCCGACTCGACACAGAGCTTCCTCCAATCACAGAGCCCCCTTTTATTCCACTTTGCCTCCGCCTCTGTTTCTTTGTATGACTTGCAATTTGACAAGCAGCAGGCTAATTAGTTCCGCACAGATTTGACAAAAATTAATGTCTGCACTAATCAAGCTACAGATACAGAGATACAAAGATACAGATACACAGAATATGCTCAACTACAGATACAAATGAGTTCAGCCTTAGATTGAAATACAGCTAGACAAATGATACCGCTCTCATCTCTATCTCAACTGTCATTCAGTCGAATGTCGAATGTCGAATGTCTGAATGTCTGAATGTGAAGTGCAGTTCAAAGTGCTGATTAGTTTGCTTATAAACTGAGGCAGTTTGAGTTCTCTGTGATGCGGATAGAAGTCGATAGTCTATTGGATTCTATTCAATTGGATTCGGCAACAGTCTATTGACTGTCCGCTCTGCTGTCTAATACTTCGTCCAACTTATCAGCAGTCCTAGCAACCAATCACATATATGTGGAGAGGTCCTTGCACTATTTCTCACTACAATGGCTTAAGTTGCTTAAGAGCTTACTTTAAGTTAATCAGACACGTCTTAGAGCGTCCTACAATTATGTTTCTTTCTCATTCGCAGGAGGCCAAAGCCTAAACTAAAAGCAAGGCTATGCATTGTTTGTGAATTAACTGAGTGAACGAAACTGAAGACGAGAACTATGAAGAAGAGTTGAATTAGCAGAGCCATATATGTATAATTCTAGCAATAAAGGAATTTTGTATCTCAATTGAAGGACAGTTTTATTGTATGTATCTTCTTCTGAGACTACAGTTCTTTAAGCCAATTCTTAATTACTCGAAAATTAGTGTCCAATCAAAAGTTTAAACCATTTTATAACTTAGAAGATTCAATTAATCTCTTACAGAGAATTGCTTTCACTAAAGATTCTTACTTCCGACCTTGCCTTCTTCTGAGGCTACTTTCACTTAAGAACCGATTCTCCTGAGAATTTTTTGTCGTTTGGAATTGAATTTCCTGAGCATTGTCCTACCTCTGAGCATTTATTCTTTAAAGGTTACTTTCTTCTAAGGACCTTTTGTGTTGAGAGTTCTTTCGCCTATGCTTTCTTCTTTCTGAGGATACTTTCTCCCTAAGAATCTTTTTCCTAAAGATCCTGCCACTGAAAATGTCTGTTTCTGGGGATTTTCCTTTGGTGGTTACGTTCTGCATCATCATTCATCCACATTTTTCAAAAATTAGTTATATAAAGACATGAGTTCCAACAAACTATTCTCCTATCTTAGTCTCTTTCTCCTTCAGTTTCGTGATGACTCGGAACTCACTTGAAATTAACACTTGATGCATTAGATTCTACTCAGTGGGATTTGCTTAACTCTAGTGATACTCACTTCTTTTCCCGTTTGCCAGCACCAGTATCACGAAAGCCCTTCGCAAAGGGATTGTTGTCAATTTTCAATTGAGTTATCTACAGAAAAGATAATTGAACGGTAATATGTTATTAATGAATACATAGTTGAAGGGATTGATGTGAATGTATTGAATGTAATGTCAGCTCACCTTCTCATTCTGATATGCAGTCACGGCTATAAACTCCGTCTCCTTGAACACGTACGTGCGAAATGTGGAATATGGTAGCTTCAAGATATCGTTGGCTCGCACCAAATGAAAGCGCGGCTGATATTTATGCATTGAGTTCAGTATTGTCTACAGATAGAGATAGAAATAGAAACAGAGATAGAGAACGGGATTAGTTAGCGTTGGCATGCTAAATGCAAGGGGGATCAACAAAAACCAAAAAAAACAAAATACGGCACAAAGTATTCCCCGACTGGCGGCAGTAACTTGACAAAACTTGACTGACCCCCACCCACTGCTCCTAACCAGAGGCACACACACACACACACACACACACTACACACACATACACACTACACACACACTACACACACACACACACACACTCACACATGTGTCTAGTCATATTGCAAATGGCTGGCAAAAGTCTGCAGACTGCAGTCCAAAAACCCGGCGACATTCCCGATGGCGACCACCCACCAAAGTGCACGAGCTCAAGACACAAGACCAGATCCAAAGAAATACAAAAGGAGCGAGCAAGATAGCACGACGAGGAAAGAGTGAAAGAGAGAGAGAGAGAGAGAGTGGAGTTCTTTTTTTTATTAAAATATGAATTTGTCTGCAGCGACGCGAAAAGCGAAAAGCAAAAAGACCCCCCAGGCAACCTGCGACTGTTGTAGAAGGAACACCTTTTTAATTACCATAACTCGTCGAATCGACTTCGATTAAACGACAACGAGCCAACTTTGAGCACAGAAACGAGCAGCTAAGAAAAAGACTGAACAGAGCCAGGCTGGGCAGGGCAGGGCAGGGCAGAGTCTAGGCCGTTTCTCTAGGCCTGACCAAGAGCTCAACAGAATTGAGTCTCAGTTTCAGTGTCGACTGTCGACTCTGGAAACTTGGCTTGTTGCGTGTGGACCTCACAAGCTGGCTTTTGTGACTACGCCATTTTGTTCATGTAATTTTGAAAACAAGCCGCGACTTTTCAGTCTGTTCCAGCGACTGCTTTTAAGCCTTCGATGTTGGCTGTTGTTGTTCCTGTTGCCGTTGCTGTTGCTGTTGATGGCGACGACAACAACACCGGGAGGGGGGAAAAATGCAAAGAAAACAACTTCTTGGCTGTACTATGTCTGGGACTGTATTGTTTTGTATTTTGTGCAGCAACTATATTGTATCTTTATAACGAGTGTATCTTGTATCTGTGCTTGATTCGCACGCCCTCGACTCGACCACCAATGGCGTCTGTGGTGTCATGCTCAAAGGTGTGACTAATAAGATGCCTGCAACTGTGGTTGTGTTTGGCTTTTGTAAGCAAGCCCATACTTGAATGACTAGCAAAGTGTGTACTTAGCAAACCATTTTGTTGATATGAAAATAATTAAGTACAAGAGCAAGTACAGCTAGAACTAGATGGATAAACGAATAGAGTAGTTTCACAAACAACAGACTAAAAATGAGTTACAGTTGAAGAATAATATGAAAAGTAATGCACTGCATAATAATCTGTATAAATAATACAAATATATAACGAGTAGCAGAATCAGCAATACAGGAACCACAGGAAAAAAAATATAACTAGCTTTAAACAATAAATAGTTAGATCTATAACGAGTCAAGCAGCGAGTAGCACAGCAACGACTAAAATAATAACGAGTATAATAGCAACGAGTAATTTAACAAAGCATTGAACAGAGTGACAACGAGTAAACTAAAATTATAAAGACACAAGTTTATGTAAGAAAGATTTGTGTAATAACGAGCATTGAAATAACGAGTTGAAACCGAACGAGAATATAAATAAAGCGTATAAAAGTATTGAATGCATCAATAAGAAGTTAAAATTGAACAAATAGTGATTAAGAATTACCTAGAAATTAAAATTAGACTTGCAACGAGCAGTAAGAATAACGAGTTAAATCACAAGGCAGCGACGAGTAGAGTCAGAATAAAATCCCCTCTATCAATTGACAACACAAGCACACACTCTCAAAATCAATAAGTTTGTGATGAATGCACTGAATGGATTACTCGTCAACGAAAAAAAATCAAAACAAATAAAATTAAATCGCACATTCATTAATATGAATGCTGCGTAGAATCATTGAACACTACGCGTTGAATACACGCTGTGATCAATGGCTTAAAGGCTTTAAATGCTTTTTATTGCCAACCAATAAAAAAAAGAGTCAGAAAGCTAAAACAATAATGATTAATTGCCAGTAATCCGCCATTTTGGCTGCAGTTACTGCTGCTGCATTATTGACTCGACTTGGAGCGAATATTATTGCTTGTGACACGGCCGATTTGGGGCGACTCTAAAAGGCAAACACTTTATTGCCATGCGGCAAGCTGTGCTCATCAATCAAACAACTCATCGACGGCGGAGGAGGAGGAGGAGGAGCAGGAGGAGGTGAAGGAGGGGCTCGGAGAGGTGTTCGAGGCGATTGACGAGGTGAAACGCAATCGTTGCGCTTAGTTCATAAATCGTTTGAGCAAAACGCGTTCGGTTCGTCTACTTAAAATGTCGTTTGCTAATTTGCTTTAAATTTATTGACACATAAATTCATTTAGGCAGGACAACAACCACAACAACAGCCCCAACAACAACCACAACAACGACAGCGAATATGTGAAACAACAACACCAACAACCTCAATTATAATCATTATCATCATATGAAATTACTCGTTGGTTTTTGTGCGTTTTGCATGTGTCTAGAATTTATTGATAAAACAATTTGCATTATTACGTTCAATTTTATTCAATTTATTGTTGCTGTTGTTCTTGTTGTTGTTGACTGAGCCGCTTCTGTGGGCGTGGCTAAAATTGCAAAAAGGCGCAAAATTGTCATTTAAAATGTGACGAGTTGTCGTTGCCGAGTTTGAATTGCAATTTAAATGAAAATAACCGTGAAGATAGCCATAAAAAAAAATACTATAATATGTGCATGCACAATCATGTCGTTGTGGCTGTTGTTGCTGCATTGCAGCTTTTCAAATGGGCATAAACAAGTCTAATTAGACATGAAGTGCGATTACACGGACGCCACGCAGTCGTCGTAGTTGTTGTTGTTGTGGTTGTTGTGGTTGTTGTTATTGTTGTTTTTGTCGTCACTCAACAACTAACAAATCAGCAACAGCAATTGTTGCTGTTTGCCGTTCTTGTTGCTGTTGTTGCTATTATTAATATTACAATTTGCTGTTGAGACAAAGAGACTGACAATGCATCTACAACAGCAACAGCAACTGCTGCTGATTGAATTGATTGGCAAGCAGCAACTAATGCAATTATGCGTCAAATATTGTCTAGATTTTTCGTATATGATTGCTAGCCAAAGCAACTAATGCAAAATTCAGCAATTGTTTGAATTTTTGCTGCTGTTGTTGGTGTTGGTGTTGCTGTTGCTGGCGATGCTGGTTGCATTGCCGCACGTTTCTAGTCTGCTGCTGCAAGTGGCACTCCAATCCAATCCATGGGCCACTTAATCACTCTATATATATTGACCAAGTGACAAACTGATTGAGCCGCCGGCAGCCACGACCAAAAAAGGCAGCAGCAATTTTGGTGCTGTTGTTGCCAGTTGCCAGTTGCTGCTGTTGCTGGTGCTACGTGCAGTTGCCTTTGGGGCCGCATCTTTCACGCTAGTCATGTGTCCCCCCCCCTCCTCTCTCCCTGTTCCCCCTCGATGATCACAGCTCCACCCAGTGACACGTTTGTTTTGGGCTTTTGCGTGTTGATTGCTAAAGGCGGAGCAGCTTTTGTTGTTGTTGTTGTGATTGCTGTCGCTGTTGCACACTCATTGTTGGCATATTATCACATAATTTAACTGATGATGGCACCGCAGTTACTCTTGTTGTTGCTGTTGTTGTTGTTGTTGCTGTTGGCTTGTTTGCTCAGTGTTGTGTGATTGCTGCTGTCGTCGTCGCCAGCTTGTTGTCGGGGTGTCCATTGTCCATTGTCGGTTGTCGGTTGTTGGTTGTCCGCTGTCTGTTGCTGAGTTGGCGTGCTGCTTAATTGAATGATCACTCACACTTTGATTTGGCATGTTTTGTTCACATGCAAGCGGCAATAACACGACGATCGCTAACGGTTATCGACAGTTGCATCGACTGAACTATTAACTTACACTCCCGATATCTTTACTCTGATCGTGAGTGAATGCCAACAACAACAGCAACAACAACATCCTCAAATTACAGCTAGTTGCAGTGTACACCAACAATTGCTCAGCTGAGCAGCATGTAAATCGCATGATAGACTAATAAGTTTCTGTTATCGATACATCGATTACTAACAAAAAATAATATTTTCAGCTATCAGCAGCTTGTAAAGTCTGCTTAGAATGCAAACTAAAATGCACTTTAAATCCTACATTGAACGATAGCTATACAATAATGTTTCGATAAGTTTGATATATCGATATATTATCGGTTGCATGTATTATCAAAAAATCGATATAATGATCTCTTCCGCTTATAATATAATCTTTAAAACTAAACTTGTAATTGCAGAGAATGAACTTTTGAGCTACTACAGCATCGATAGACCGCTTATCGATAAACGATAGCTGGAGCCAAACGAGCTTATTTCTAAATATAGATAAAGACGTGTCTTTGGCACACGTTCTAAGTTTGCCGCCTGGCAGTTGCAAGTCTAATCTTTGGATTGCTCTTACACACTCTCCGATTGTCGATTGTTGATTGTCGATTGCCAGTTATTGGCCGCTCAATTAGGCAACACTGGCTGAGACACGTTGGGTGGGGTGGGGGGTAGACGCGGACCGTTCAGCTACCAAAACCATTTTCGGCTACCTGTTGACCAATTATGGACATAATTGAAGGCGCCGACAACGGCAACAATGACAACGACAACGTTGTCGTTGTCGATGACGATGTCGTCTGTTTACTGTTGATGTTGATGTTGCTGTTGGTGGTGTTGGTGTTGCAGATGAAGATGGGACACACACTCTTCTGACTAAGCGTTGGGGGCTTATATTTTCTTAATTTTGTTTTATGAAGATGTCGCTGTATTGTCTTAAGCTGCTTTCTGAAAGCTAAATCGATATGCATATTGAGCGATCTATACCATAAATATCAACAAGAAAACGCGGCTCGAAACATGTCTTAATTAAGCCAGCAGGTCAGCCAGACCAACTTGGTTCGAACGGGAAGGGACACGAGCAAAGAGAGAGGGAAGACCCACCATGCAGTCGGCATTTACATGCATATATACACACGCAAACAGACATATGTATGTATATATGAGTACATACATATAGGAGATATATGCAGATATCGATAAATCGGTAAATTATGCATATTTTTATGGCCGAAGCAAAATCAAAAAGACAAAAGATACAAAATACGAGCAGTAGCTGAGGATGTTGGCCCGGTTCTGTTATAGCCACCCAAGCGTTGATTCGACAACGTCAATGCTAGTCGAATTTCATTGATCTCTGTCCAAGCGATCTCTATCTCTATCATTCCTAATCATTGCCTATCTCTCTCTAGCTTGATTTCACAGCCTTCGAGTTGAGCGCGTGTCGTGACACGAAGATGTATCGATTGATTTAAATATAGTTATAATGAGAATTTGTATAAAATAAGCAACATTTTTTATTATTACTTTAAGTTTGACAAGATATCGATAACAATATTAATATCAAAATTGAGTACGGTCTAAGGTTGATTGAATCGCAAAAACGATAGCAATACTATAACATTTTTTAATCTAGCAACTCTTTTAAATGTAAATCAAAATATATACCTAATATCGATAACAAAATATAATATAATACAAATGCGATATTATCCATATATAAAGCGACCCATATAGCTGACAGTCGGAACATAATCGTAAAGTGCTCGATAAGTATCGATAACAAATTATAAATCTTAGTCAATTTCCGTTGTTCCAAATATTACTTATCCTTACAGATTGTGATGCGTCTTTCTGTCGGGCTCGTGTCAAGGTCGTGCTCATTTCGTGCTCATCTCTAGTTGTGTATTTTCAAGGCAAAACTCTCACGCTGCCGTCACAGTAACAGTAGCCAAATCAAGACAAGCCAAGTTGATGAACATTTCATTTAAATAACGTCAAAATTTATTTACAATTTATAAGAATTCTGTTGTTGGTGGTGCTGCTGGTGGTGGCTGCTATCTTTTGGTGGTCGTTGTCATCGATTGAACGGAAAATGTTAATTAAATGGATTTACATTTTAATGACAACACGAAGCAAGAGGCCAGTGGAATGGGCCAGGCCAAAACAGATTGAGATACAGCCGCACACAGTAAAGAAAGTTGTTGTTGTTGTTTTTTTGTTCTTGTTGTTGCTGCACACACAAGAACCGCAGACATACACACACAGAGTCAAACTGACTCTGTCCGTCTTTTTTGCCTTTCGTCCTGGGGGCCTCTTGGCGCCTGTGCGACGGTCAAAACGGCGACAGCCAATTGCAAATTTGCTAAACAAAATGGGCGGCGTTTTGGCCAAGACAACGACAAAGCCAACGACGAGAACCGGTAGGGGAAGGGAAGGGAGAAGGAGAATGAGAGGAAGAAGCAGAGCAGTCAGCGGGGGTGCAGTCGTATTCAGCTCACAAAGTCATAGCTAATGATGCCTGGGCACAAACTGAAGCTGTTTTCTGTTCGTTGTATGCAAATCGAGCAGACGCAGAATTCCCCCTGCCCCCTTTGACGGCTCTACGGACTCGAGTCACAGTCGATTGGGCAAAACAAAATGCTGCAGCACTCGATACATCGATTTAAATATTGTTCTTCTTTTTTTTTTTAGCATTTGCATTTGCATTTGCGTTGCGGTTCGCTGAAGCGAGCGGCCAATGAGCCGAGTGAACAAATGCGCAGTCGATAACGATGTCGATGACGATGACGATGACCATGACGATTCAACGAGCTGTTAAGTTAAACCATTTACATAGCTGGATTTCAGCTCAAAAATTAAAGATCGATGTGTTATCGATAACATTTGAAATTCACATGTGCAGCATTTAGCAACAGCAACAGCAGTCATATATATCTTAGGCTAGCAATCGATTTGGTATCGATAACATTTGAAGTAGCAATCAGAGAGATTTGCTTTAGTATGTTAAAATGTTTTGCTATCGATACGTTATCGATAAATGCACTTAATGCATTTCATTTGCAAGTCAAGCTCGCTGACAACTGGCACTCATAACTACATAAATATCGATACATGTTGATGCTGAAGTGGAAATTCACTTACAAATGAGCCAAGTTAGTTATGGTCATCCTGTCATAGATTAACGATCAGCGTGGCTAATGGTGAGGCAGCTACTGCTGCAGTTACCTACCTACCTCCCTCCCTCCCTTTCCCCAGCTGCACTTCTCCACTTCTCTCGGGCTATCAGTGAAAATGACAAATATTTCAAATGATTTCAACACTTTGCCGACGCATTTGGGCCGGGACGGGGGCGATGCGAGAGGAAAGGGTCGAATTTGTGGCCTAAAGGCAAGCGGATGATTTGCGTTTTATTGCAGCTAATAAATTGAATGGCGACCCACCGCGTTGCACAACCGCTGAAGCCAGCGAGTGGGGCACTGCCTTAAAGTCAACTATTTCGCATTGGCTATTTGTTGCGATAAGCTGGCCGTAACTTGGCCAAGTTGCCGCTCTTTGTCTCCGTCTCTGTCTCTGTCTCTGTCTTCTTGTTGCTGTCTCTAGGCTGGTTCTGTTGCATGCCACATGCAACTTGGCAGCGGCAGCGCATGCGTGTGTGCATTTCAATGCAACACTGATAAAGGTGTTCAACGCTCGATGACATTAGCACCATCCAAATGCCGCATGCCGCAATCAACTGGCCCGCATTTGTTGTTGTTGTTGCTGTTGTTGTTGCTGCTGTTGCTGTTGCTGTTGCTGTTGCTGTTGTTGTTGCTGTTACTGTTGTTGCTGCTGTTGCTGCTGCTGCTGTTGTCGTTTTGCCATATTTGTCGGCACCTTTTGTTCTTCTTTATTAAAAAGGCGAATAATCATAATAAAGAACCAACAACGTTGTCGTTGTTGTTGCTGCTGTTGTTGCTGTTGTCGTCCATTTAGCCACTGAGTTTTGGATGAGCAGCCGCAACCGCCAAGCGAGTTTTGTTATTGCCGGCAAACTGCGTTGGGGTTCGGGTTTTCGACTTTAGCTTTTCAGTTTGACTTTGGCTTTGGGTTTGACTTTGGGTTCACCAACAACAACAACAACAACAGCAATAACAGCAACAGCAGCTCGTTCGGTAGCTGCTAGACTTGGACATTAATCGATAACACTTGAGTATTTTTTCATGTTTTGCAGGCGAGCCATTAAGCGATTGTCCACCAAAGTTGTAGTCAGTGTTGCTGTTGTTGCTCCTCTTGTATATTTAGGCAAATAAATGTGTGTTCGAATGTGTTGCCGATTGGCAGTTGTTGGTTGTTCGCTGTTGCTCTTTGGGCTGCCTGTCACCAATACGCTACGATTTAACGTGATCTAACTCTTCAAATAGTTGGACACTTCGTACGATTGATTTAAGTTAAAACAGTTTTGATTTAATAATATTTTTGGGTAGTATTGCACTTTTAAACACTTGACTAGACTGAAAGTCTACTGTAAGCCAAACTATTGAAGATTATAGAATAGAAAAAGTGCCCGTAATGTCTTAAACATTTTAAGCAGATTTTGAAAAGCAATACTTTGAAAGAACCTGAACTTGATTTACAATCTACAATTGAAAGGATACCACTTTTAATATTTCTGATTCTCATTTTAATTTAAAATGCATGTTTTATTTCGTATTACTACTTCAAGAGATAAAAAATTACATAAAAGAGATCCTGAAATTCAATTCAGTTTATTTTTCAATTAAGAAAAAATGATCTCTTTAATCTCTGTGTGGCAAGTAATTGCCTATTTAGTATTTTAAAAATGTATCAATGCTTCATTACATTGATTCTTTTAACATTGGCTTATACTTTCCCAATTTAATTCAAACCTTTTCTTTTATCTTGAAGTTAAAAAAATTCTTTTGACTTTGATTTTGTTGGCTAGCAGCGCATCAAGTTGTTCATCTGACTGAATCTTCAGCTCAATTTTGGATGCTTTCTTCCCTGCGAACAATGTCGCATTGGAACCCGCAGTTGGAGTCGCGTTTTTCCCCGTTCCCAATCCTGTTTCTGTTCCAAGCGGCTTGTCTGCCCGCTGCCTGCTTAATGAAATTCAACTTAAAGCGTTAATGATGATACCAACGGTGTCTGTGTGTGTTTGGGGTCTACCAGCTCTTGGCCCTTCGCCCGGACAGCATCCGTTTTGGGCTCACCAAATTGGCCAACTCGAAATATGCCCGATGTGCGATGCCCGTTGTCGGACTGCGCCTGTTTATAGTCAACACTCGGCAATTACTAAAAGACAAATTTATTTGCACGCATGCATATGATGCGGGTTCGACTTTCAGTCGGAGTTCGATCTTGGATTTCTTCGTCTTCCTCTGGCTACTGTGTGTGTTTCTCCCGCTCTGTTCGTCGGCGACGTGGACAAGTGTTAAGCATAATGCGGACACACTTGGCCGGGACAACTCTGGGAGGGCCAAGGGGCCTTTAATTAAAGAGCGCTTGCGTCGCCTCATTGGCGTTAAGTGTCGATAAATTGAGCATACGCAATGTGAACCCCCATGCCATAGACAACACTCAGCCCAGCATAGAGCTACTCGACTTGTGACTCTGTACTCCTATCTGGACACTGAATATCTGGATAATCTGCTCATCTGTTTAGTCAGCTACTGGGTTACTATGAGTATTGTTTTTTTTTTCGTTGATATGAAATGTGAAAGGCATCTTTGTGCGCATAAATTGTTGGTAATTTACAACATATAAAAATCAACACAACACATTTTATGTTAATGAAAATAAAAGTGGAGCTCTGCTAGGTGAAAGCCTCCTCAAGTGATCATCGTCAACATCATCATCATCGTCATTATGATCAGCTCAAAACAGTAGCTCAGGCCGCACAGGCTCTCAGATCGGGCTAACAGCAGCCAGAGATAAAACCGAACCGATTTGACCAGATACCCTGACAATTAATGATCAACGCCGAGCAACTAATGAGCCCCATGTATACTGACCCAACAGCATTGAAAGCCAGAGATCTCCAGTTAAAACCCGCATCGAAAACTTAACCACATCAGTGCCTCATCCAGAGAATTTCGTTCTCTTTATTTTGGTTATTGTTTTGAGATGTTGTTGACCCGCAATTGAGATGCTCACGATAAGTAATTTAAATTCAGATCAACTAAGCTGATTTTGAAAGATTCATCAACAATTGAACTGGATTTTGAAAAGGAGAATCTATAACTTGAATTGGGCTGAGATGCTGAAAGTTCCTTCTAATATTTTTTTAACATTTCCAACTTATTTTAATGTAACATTTGTGAAAGTTACCATGAGAAAAGCTATAGTGGAGTCAAGCTTCAGAGTAGTCCTCTCAAAAGAGTCAACTGGAAATTCTCAAGAAAACTTTCAGGCAGTTACGACTAACTAGAGTTCGATTTTGAATTGAATCTAGTTCTCTACGATATTTTCTATCAACTTGATCGCGATCTTAGTGCTTTTGGTCTGTGCGAGTGCGTGTTACAGCTTCCAAATGATTTGAGTTAAGGGCAACGTTTATTTTAAATTTTCTTCGTTTTTATTTATTTGAAGACAGCCGCTATCTTATCGTGGCATAAGTAGTCCGACTGCCTGAGTGGGTCGCTCCCGTCACACCATTAAGTTTGTTTTATAACTTAATTTTGGTTGCTGGCTCGGAGCATCCGTCAGGGAGCTGCGCGTTTAGCTCTCCAAACAAATCGACACTTGTTTAATATTTAAATTTGAATTTAAATTTAAATTTTGATTATCGTTTGTTGTTTTCCCTTCTCGGCTTTTCGTTTCTAATGAATGAAACGGGCATTTTGGGTGAATGGTAAGCTGGAGTCTCTGTCTGTCTGCCTGTCTGTCTGACTGTCTGTGTGGCGACCAAGACGTGACCACCACACGCTGTGCCAGGGCCAGGGACAGAGGTGCCTCGTCTTTTTTATAGCTGCACTGAAACTACGACTAGGCCGGATAACAGCAGCAACAGGCAGCATCTATTTAAGTTCTCTGCTTAATTAACGAAAGGAAGAGGCAAAGCGTAGCGAAGAATGGGACATAAAAATTAATTAGCAGACCAAAAAAAAATAACAAAAACACAAATAAACTGACGAAAAAAATAAAAATCAAATGCATGAAACATGAGCGCGCGTCAAGAAGGGGCAACGGATTAAAAGCGAACAGCGTAGGGGGAGGGACGGCGAGGTGGAGAGGCCTAACGGTACATGACAGGCGCACACGAGCTGGGTGGGCGTGCCTGATTATCAATGAGCAATTGTCCAACTTCATATTGACTCCTTTAGCCCCCCGCTTGGCGCCCAACTTGGGGCGAACCTAGACTGTGAACTATAACTGTAACTGCTGACAGCAGCCGTCACAGGTCAGCAATTAAGACGAATTCACCGACAAACTGTTGCAGTTTAAGGTAATAAAATAGAATAATATAAAACTCTCTTGGTGGGATCAATTTGAAATTCATTCACCAAATTACGTGTCGTGTGCTTCATTTTCCTCTTGTGCTGCTCATAATAAAGTGTAAATTTATGTAAATTCAGTGCTCAGTGCGTTTTCCGCTATCAACGCCCTCAAAGTTGTCGGTTTACCTGTTCACTATTTGTTTTTTTTTGTTGTCTGTTTTCTGCTGTTTTCTTGATTGGTTTTAGTTGATTGAGGAAATTGTTGCTGTTTGGTTCTTCGTTCCAAATTGGCAGCTAATCAGTGGGCTAAATGCAACGGAAATAGCCGAAATGTGTGCCATATATAGAGAGAGTCAGAGATATTGAGTTTTACCCCCAGCCCACAATTTCCGTGCGCTATGCAAATCATCAGTGTGTGTGTGTGTGTCTATTTAGGTGGCCCAAAAGAAAGTCAAAATCAAGCTACAAGCATTAATTTATAACGTGACTGGGCAACAGCAACAGCTTCCACATTAGCTTGAGATTCAGTCTCTGTCTCAGTCGCAGTCGCAGTCGCAGTCGCAGTTTGAGCATCAGTTGCTCATCAAAGCCATAAAAATGTGCGTTAATAACATTGCCGCCAAAGTAAAGTTGGCAATAAAATGGCAGATTCATGTGACGATGACGACGGCGATGGCGACAGCGACGGCGCTGCTACCGACGCGTTTGGTGGGAAATACGACCCTGGCTATAAGTATAACTACGACAACGACGACGACGACGACGACAGTCAACTTGGCCTGCAACTTGCAACGCATTAAAATTTACGTGCCATAAATTTCCACACAAGGCTGCTGCTTCCACTTCCACTGGCACCGCTGCAGCGGCTTTTGTAGATTCGCATTTATGCGTTTAATGATAAAGAAGAACGCGAGCTGCCTCTCGCTCTCTCAGTCTCCCAGATCCATTCCAAAGGCCCATTCCCCCCATTTGCCATTTGCCATTGGCATTGCCATTGCCATTGCCATTGCCATCGCCATCTCGGGGCGTCTCTGCGTAGCGTGTTGCCAGCGGTAGCCGCCAAGTGGTCAACTTAAGTGCCGCATTGCGTTTCTTGGCCTCTTCTCGGCATTGTTTTTTTTTTGTAGTTTTTATTCATTTGCGGGACTCTTTGGGGTGCTACCCCTACCAAGTTGGCCACACAGGCGCAGACTGCACCACAGTGGTGGTCTCGCTCGACAATAAATGGCTCGATGGATCGATAAAAACAAAACTACAGAATCTGTAGCGCTATCAAAGCGACAATGCAACAACTTGGCGCCCAACGTGGCTCAAGCCAATCAAATAAAATGTTGTAATTTTCTCATTCTTTTTTATTATTTTTGCGAATTTCAATTTTATGCCGCAGCAATTAATGACTAACAACAAAGAACCACGAATAAAAAATAAAAATGTGACTGTTCTTGGGCACGTTTTTGAGAGTAAAGGTAAAGGTAAGTTAAATAGGTTCAAAAACATTTGTAGAAATTTGCATAAGTCTAATTCCATGAAAGCTGCTGTTAGCTTTAAACACTTGTAGAAGCAGAGGAAGGAAAAAAAACACACGCATGCAATTAGAATGCGACCTTGCAGCAACTGGGCAAGTTATTTGGCTGATTGCTGATTGTTGTTGAGCTCTTTAAGCCTAATTAACAAGTCTCGCATAGTATACCAAATGCGTCAAATGCGCACGCGCAGCAATAACAACAGCGATGAGAAAGGTGATTGCTGCCACACAATTGGCGTCGATTTGGCCGCAACGCTGGACGTTGTCAGCAACATCAACGGCAACAACAACAACAACAGCGGCAACAGCAACAACAAGAGCAAAGGCAACAACAACGGCAACGGCGGCACGCACTTCATGCAAAGCAGCCTCAGCAACGTTGCAACGTTGCCAAGCTGGTTACAGGACAGTCGAAAAGTCGAAAGAGAAAAAAGCCAAAGGACAAGGGGACAACTGGACAAGAAGCTGGCGACGACGATGGCGGCTGAGCCGGCGCCTGTTGCCTGTTGTCCTCTCGCATGTCGTTGAATATTGCGGCGCTGCTTGAAGATGAATGTGTGTCGTTGTCGGTTGTCGGTCGGTTGTTGGTCGGTTGTTGGTCGGTTGTTGGTCGGTTGTTGTTGTTGTTGTTGCCGACGTTGCCAGCTTGTCAGCTCTTGTATTTTGTATGTAATTGGCTTGGGCTCTTAATAGATGGGGAAGATGGGGTTGCATGCATGCGCCACTGGCGGCGTCACCTGTCGCCTACTGTGGAGCCAAGCTCGTAGTTTACTTTCGGCTACAGCAGCAGCAACAACAGCAGCAACAACGACAACAGCAAGAAGAGCAAGCTTGCAACAGAGTGTGTACTCTGCACTGTGACTGTGACTGTGACTGTGGCATCGCCATCGGCATCGGCATCGGCATCCAAAAAGCCAAAGACATTTGCAAATCTTTTGTTTCTCATGTCCGATCATTTCTCATATAGGCGAGCAGGCGACGACAAGACCCAAAGACTGCCAAGATCCCAGAGACCCAAGACGACGACAAAGGCATACCGCAGGCGCCAGGCCCAAATACAAACAACAGCGGACAGCCATAGCCAGAACTAAAGCCAGACAGCGACGTGGCCACCGGCCAAAAGACCAACGGCTAGCGGCCAACGGCCAGCGGGCTCCACTCGAAAACGAGCTCAAAAACGAGCCGAATGACTGAGAATGACTGGGGGGGGGATATGCTGTGTTTGGGTTTTGGCATTCACAAAAACGACGCACGAGCTCTGAGCGCCACAATGTGTAGACAGACGGAGGCAGACGCTAAAGGTTGTGCACAAGAGCTGAGAGCAGAACGACGAGACGACGGAATGACGGGTTGAGACAACTGGACAATGCGACGGACAATCTGGCATTGTCTTGGCCGAGCGACATTCAAATCTTAACTTGAAATCAACGGCTGAACGCCAGCGCCAAACAAATTCGAGCTGCCAAAATAATAAGCAGGCAACTCGCTTGTCACCTCCCCAACTCCCCAACTCCTGTGGCTACTTCTGCTTACTTTTCTACATCTTTAGCTACCTTTGCTTACTGCGCTATCTCCCAGCTCCTTCAGCTATTTCTCTTTACCTCCCTACCTCCAGCCAACTCTTCCTACCTTCCTACTCCTCCAGCTACCTCTGTCTCCAGCTACTTCTCCATTCCTCTCCTTGAGTTGTCTTGCCTTTAGTCCCTACCTTCTTACACCTCCAGTCACCTTCCTACTCTTCCAGCTACTTCTCCATGCCCCTCCTTACTCCTCTACCTACCACTGCCTTCGTCTCGACTACCTACCTTCTTACACCTCCCGTCACCTCTGTGTACCTTCATGCCTTTCCAGCTACATTGGCTTACCTCCCAACTACCTTCCTCTCTACCTCTCCCCACCTCTCTACTTCTCCGACTCCCTCTCCTTTCGCCATGTTCCGTGGCAGGCGACTGCAAGACCCTCCAGTGGGTAGCATCATCGACTGCAAAAGAGACAAATGCGTCCAAGTTGTGAAGGTCGCCCGGCTAACGCCAGTTTGGCAGTACCTTTTGGGCCTGGTCCAATGCTCGTTTGCTCGGTGGTCGCTTTGCTCGCTGCCTGCCATAAAGTTTTTGAAACAACCCATAGAAGGAGGGGGAGGGAGAAGGAGGAGAAGAGGGACAGTGGCACGGCGAGGCAAGAGATAAGAAATTTTTGCTGAAAACTCGTGCGCGCGCAAAAAGGAAGCGACAACAAGCAAAAGGTTTGAACCTTGGTTCTCTATAGTTGGAGACGGACCGGTTTCATATTGATGACGATGATTTTTTTTCTTTTTTTTTAATTTTGGCGACCGGCTGCCTGCATAAAATTTGTTTGCCAAAGAAGCATGAGAAACAGCAGGGGTAGAACGCAAAGAACTGAAGGCAGATGAAGACGAGACGGAAGACGAGAAGAAGAGGATATAGAGACACAGACAGAGAGAGATATACCCATACAAATTGGCTTAGGACGGCGTCGGTAGCAGCGCATTTTAGATGGCTATCAGTAAATAGAACACAAATGAAATTCATCGATAGAAATCGAAATCGGTGCAACAACAGCGACAGGGACAACAACATGCACAGACACAACAACCACAACGGGGGCGGTTGGCCAAATCAAAGGGTAAAGCAATACCAATAACAACAACCACAAACGGCTCAGAATCAGTTTCGTTATTGTCGTTGTCGTTGTTGTTGTTGTCATTGTTGTTGTTGTCGTTGTGGCAACCATGTGATGGAGTACACATGTTGCCGTGCACTTCTTGGCTGGCACGACAACATGGCCAACAACACCAAAACTTTTAAGCCAAAGCCAGTGGGGCGGCCAATGGCAGCCAATGTTCTGACCTTTTGCCCCTGTCCCTTTACCCGTTTTAATGCTGTGGGGGGGGGGGGGGGGGAGAGACAATAAGCGACAACAGCAGCAGCGAAATGGCTCAAAATTACAAGCAATGCAACACTTAGACAGCGCACCACCAGTAGTAAAGCAGTAAACCACCAAGTAAACCACCTATCAGAGCATTGGGCTTTGACATCATCCTCCTCATCCTCATCCTCATCCTCAACCTCAATCTCAGCGTCATCGTTGTTGTTGCTGTTGTCGTTGTCGTTGCTGTTGTCGTTGTCGTGAGCAGCGGGTGGTCACAATGGCCGCCAGTTGGTAGCACCGCCAGCGGGTCAGTGGAGCTGCCATTCATAGGGTGGTTGAGCTACACTCAAAGCACAAACATGAGTACTTAAAACAAAAAGCAAATGCTAAATAACTTTGGAATATGATAGGATTTCAATATCAAACTGTGCTGTAAATTTGTTAGTTTGCATTTTGACAGCAAAAACTATTCTCAAATTGATGATTGCATTTAATTTGGATTATTCTTTTCAGTCAATGTCATCTGCTAGCAAAAGCCAAAACTAAGTATGAATATTATGATTCAAAAGTGCCTTGATTAAAAGCCCTGTGTAAAGCACAAAGCTGACTTTTAAAATAACAATTTTAAAAGAGGGAATAGGCAAACGAAGTGATAGAAAAAATCAATTAAATATAAAATAAGACTGTTGATCAGTTTGGTTCTGATCTGTCAAAAACAAAGGCAAAAGTATTCATAAAACTGATCCTCATTTGAATTGAGAAAAGATTGCTAATCATTAATAAACAAAAGTAGTTGCTTAGCTCCCTTAAAATCCATTATGATGCTATGTAATAATATAATAATTTACAATAACATCTTGGCCAGTTGAGCTAAGGGCCTAAAACCGTTTGATTCGACTCCGACTCGAGCCCTCATTTGGGCCAAGTCTACGTCATGTCTTTCTCAGACTTGTGTGGGCTACCAATCTAAGTGAGGATGTTCCCTTATTGGCTGCTCAAGTAGCTCACGAATTTAGTCAATTAATCAATAACAATAGAAATCTCTGGCCCATGGCGACATACGATGAATCGAAGCAAAAGCAACGGGGGCAACACACATACATAATATGAGAGGCCTAATCCCCCCTAATGACAATGAACTGTGATGATGTTGATGCTGTTGCTGCTGTTGATGATGATGATGATGACAAAATGCCAAACAACAACAAAAGCAAACAGCTGCCTGGAGGTCTGCGGGCACCCTACTGTCGACAAGTCGACTCTCATGTAGATTTGTCCAAATCAACAATCAACCAGAAAAAAAAAACAGAGATGAAAAAAAGGTCAAGTGGAGGCTCTGAGCCTGTCCGTAGCTCATTCTCACATCATTAATTACAAAATTATTGGGGTTTTTTTTTGCTGCTGCCGTGTGCACACACACACACACACAGGTGTATGCTGCGTGTGTGTGTCTACAACTGTCCACGCATCGCCGCAGGAACTGTAACAAGACCTAAGACAACGACTAAAAATACAAAATAAAAGTTAAAAGCAAAAAACAAAAAAAAACACTCACAAAAACCTAAAACCAAAAAGCAAAATGTTAATTTTCAAATCTTCGTGGGAACTGAAATTAGTAGTTAACACACATGCACACATGTACACACACACAGACACACACACACACACACACACACACACTCATTGTGTTTGTTGCGTAGGACTTTGGCTTGTTGTGCACACTCTTTATACCCTGCACAAAAGCAAAGTTGTTTGATAAAAGTTTGATAAGCCAAAGTTTTGTAATTGAATTTGTGCTAAAAAATAAAACCATTACACAAGTAAATAACGATTCCAATTATCTAATGTAAACTTCTTTTTAGATATATATTTCAATATTAGATTTTTGTGTTAATTTTACAAACTTTACAACACATAAAGTTGTCAAGCTGTCAAGTTGTCTACATTTTTGGCAATGGTTATGTTAAACTAATTGTCTTCCTTTGCTGAACATTTCGTAACAATCGCTTGCGAAAACACACACGTTACAGGGTAGCTGCCAGTCTAGTATACCGCATTCAAAGAATTTTAAAGTTGTGTGTATTTTAAAAACTTGCAGACTTGAATCAGAGCTTGGCCTGCGGGCGGCCCACAGATATTAGCATTGTTGATTAACTAGATGCTCCCAAAGGGAAAGAGATAGGTAGATGGCCATAAAGAGAGAGAGGTAAAGCTATTGATATTGCATGATAATTACTCTGAGCACGCTCTATAAGCGAACTATGTATATAACATTCTTGATATATCTTTCTGCAATAATTGGACTCAAATCTGAGTCACGGCAATGATTGACCCTCTTCTCAGGCCTAGTCTTCAGTCTGTTGGTCGAGACGAGTTTAAGGGCAATTAAACGATTTGATTCTCTCTCTCTCTCTCTCTCTCTCTCTCTCTCTGTCTTTCGGACTGTCTAAGGCTGAGCAGTTGCCATGATTAATATGTTTTTGAGTAGTTCTTAGCTGCAGGCCACAGTCAGGCGAAGTTAACAAGACTTCAGTCTCATCTTCAGTCTCCTTCTCTCCCTTCCCCACCCGTTTTTTCTCTCTCTTTCGCTCGCTTTTCAAACTCCGTCTTCGCAAGTTGACAAATTGTTTGTAAATGGCTGCCAGACAAAACTGGAACACACGCACTCCGGCCGCCGGCAGTTGTCAGTTGTCAGTTGTCCGACGTAATTGGGGTTACGGGGCAGGGTAACGCCATCAGTCTGCCATATAGAGACAGCAACACACATAATGAAACGAAGGGGGGGAGTGCTGATCAGTTGGCTGGAAATTGATCGCTAACGATTTCATAAGTTAGTTAGCTGATTATCTAGCAAAGCTCCCGGTGAACGCGTATAAAAACTCAGCTGATCATTAGGAAAATATAAATATGCGGGTAATGGGGGATCTTCAAATCCTAGGATGTATATGAAAACTTTAAGTACTTCAAATTTGAAGATTATCTAAATCACAGCTCAAATCTTTATCGAATACTTCTTGGTATTAAGAATCATCTGTGACAATAGAAAGAAAATTAAAAAGGTGCAGAATACTTAAAGCTTTAATAGTCAAATTGGTAGTAGAATTAGTCAGTAGAAAGAAATTGAAAGACAATTTTGTATAAGAATCCAAGTTTAATAATTTCAAATGTTGCCAATGAAACTTGTGGCACATCACTTTGAGGAGGGAAGACTACCTCTAAAAAAGTAGTTTTACAATACTGTGAAATTGAATTTCTACAATTCTGTTTCAAAGGATCGAATGATTAAAGGAGCTACTTCAAACTGGCTACGAACGAAAGATTATCCTAATTAATGCATCAACTAAAGCGTCTCGCGTAATGCGATGAAATCTGTAAATATTGGATTAAATGCTAGCTAATGTTAGACCCCAAACTGATGGCTCAGCTGGGCTAATCCACAAGCCCAATGTCAGCTGGCAAACACCTGACAAACACTTGACATGACGACGTGGCCAAAACAAAAAGTCGCGTTCCGCAGGCGATGAGAAAAATTCCAGAATGGTAAAATGGTAATGGGAATCGCATTGAGGCAAATGGCAATCCTATTAAGTCAAGGCGCAGCTTTAAGAAAATCCAATTAAAAAGCAAACAACAACGGCAATAAAAAAATGCAAGTGGATGTGGCTCCATCTACAGTTGGGAACTGGAGTTGGAGTTGGAGTCGGAGTTGAAGTCGGAGTTGGAGTCGGAGTGGAGTCGGAGTTGCAGTTGAAGTTGAAGTCTCTGACGTGACAATAAGCATAATGGCTGGCATGATGGGACACTTCAGATTCAGTAGCTGAATCTCTCAGCATAATAATACGTTAATAATGACTGAATGAATAAGTGAATAACTGGATGAATGAGTGAGTGAATGAATGAATGAATGAATGAATGAATGGTTGTGCCTGTTGATGCGGCTGAAGAGCGCGAAACACTCCAAAGACATTAGCGCACTTGAAAATGCTGGCTCAATTCCCCGGACAAAGCCGGCACAGACCCAGACCCAGACGCGGATTCCGACCCCGACCCGGACCCGGAACGTAAAGCCGTAAAACCGGCGACCGTCGTAGCCCGTCAGGATAAGCGGAAATGCGACTGCCACTTATTGAACGGAAGTGTTTTATTTTACCCAAATTGTGCGACAGCCTAATGAGCACCCCATGTGCGACAGAGAAGGAGACACGCTAACAGAAAGAGAAAGAGAGAGGGGTAGATCTATTGATTCACTACCAATTGCGGGCAAATGCTTTTGGGTGTTTGTCAAGTGGCTGCCCCAGAGCACAAAAAGTTTTGTAGAAGTTGCCGCGTCGGCAGAGTGCAACAACAGAGCAAGCGAGATGGCAACACGCGGCGCGAAAGAGACAGCTATAAGATAGCACCCTATTTTAGGACTTGGCAAGGGCAAAGGATAAGAGGGGGATAAGAAGGGGAAGCTGCTGTCAATTTGCATGTAGTGAAAACGCGCAAATGAGCTGAATAAATTAAGACAAAGCGAACAACAAGAAGAGAGAGAGAGAGAGAGAGCGAGAAAGGGGGGAAGAGAGAGAGAAGCAGAAATAACGCGTTCAAGTTGAAGCTGCAGCAGGAAGAGCAGCGACAGATCGAGCTGAATAAGAGGTGGAAAAAGGAATAGGAAGAGGTGGAGGAGGAGAAGAAGAGGGTGGGGCAGCAGGCGATGACGATGGCCGCTTGACAAAAGACACTTCACAACGAGGCTCGAAGAGAAGAATACAAAATGGGAAGAAGAAAAAAAGAAGTAAAATAAAAGTTAAACATAAATAAAGATGACGAAGCTTGCCAAACAGACAGACAGACAGAGAAAGGAACAACGACAGAGTGCAAAGACAAAGCAAACAGCAAGAATGCAAGTGAGAGAGAGCGAGAGAGAGAGCGAAAGAGAGCAAGAGGGAGTGAGAAGGCGGCTGATTGCAGTCATGGCTGGGCACAATGGCGGCAATGTGTGAATGAGGGCAGAAAAGGCGTCAACTCATATGAGTGTGTGTGTGTGCGTGTGTGTGTGTGTGCGTGTATATAATTAGCACTCAAGTGCGAGTGTGAAACAGCACAGAAAAAATAAAAATAAATGAGTACTCATATGAGCAAGCAGTACAAGGAGCGAGCGAGCGAGAGAGAGAGCGACAAAACGCAATGCAAGCATTCTTCAAGACGCGCGCGCGTTTTAAAACGCGCCCAAAACGCGCGCTATACGACGCCCCAACAATTAGCCAGAATTGCGGGCAGCAACTGGCTGACACCACACTGCACCACTGAGCCACTGAGCCACCACACAATTGCAGGCAGGCAAATTGTCGTCGTCGTCGTCGTCGTCGTCGTCGTCGTCGTCGTTTTGAGTGCATTTTAATCGTTCGCTCATTTAAGACAATCACAATCACAATGGCAATAACAATAGTTCAACGTAACAAAAATGTGCATAGAAAAAGGAGAAGCAAGAAGGAGTAAGAGGAAGAGGGTTAGGTGGGGGGTGGCTCAACCGCTAAAGCTCAGCCTTGGCTCAACCCGAGGGTTAATTGCTAACCCACTTTTATGTACAATGCTTCCACATTTCGATCGCGCTCACTTAATTACAACAAAAGCTTATAAAGCATATGTAAGTACAGTCCCCACCTAACCACCTTCCCCCACCCCCTTCTCGCCTCTTACCAAAACTGAATACACAGCACAAATTGCTTTATAATCGTCATCAATAAATGAAACCATTTCAGTCATTAGGCCCTGTTACTTTGTCAGTTTCATTGGCGATATGCCAGTGTGTCTATTCCATGCTTATGAAATACATACATACATATGTATGTATGTACATATATGTACATACTTCTATTGCATAACAGTTATAGGACTCTAGCACACTCCATTTGCCAACAGAACTGTTTGTATTCATATCCAGGCGATACACAAAAAAATTACAAATAAAAATAAGATTGTTGAACAAATTGAGTTATCAAACAAGTTCAGTGAGTACTTATATTTTGTTTATCCATGAGGGAATTTGCACGATTGGAGATTCGTT
Organism: Drosophila rellima; assembly: GCA_035043635.1. Classification (NCBI taxonomy): domain Eukaryota; kingdom Metazoa; phylum Arthropoda; class Insecta; order Diptera; family Drosophilidae; genus Drosophila; species Drosophila rellima. The sequence goes on along the minus strand of JAWNMV010000257.1, from coordinate 1,478,249 downwards.
AGGGTCTTCTGTGGAACATATGTAAATAGCTAAGAGCTAAATAAACTCTGTTAATCAAACATAACCTCACATTAAAAGGGGTTAGGACAACACAACAAAATATAGCATGAGCAAATTTGGCTTCTGAATTGATAACATTCGACTATGAAAGTTTTTTTTTTTTTTATCAGAAAAAGTCTGAAAATTGCTCAATCTTAACTATTGAGACAGATTTCAGTTCGATTTGTCCCCATTTATTAGAAAATAATTTATCAATATCATTTATAAAATCTATATCTCGAACAGATTTCAAAGAATAAAAAACTAGGGGAATATTCGGAATCTCATTGTTTTATTATAAAAAAGAGATTCTCATACACATATTATCATCACTGAAATACTAGTATCTGAACTTTCAAATGAAATAATTATTTTATTATCATCCCTCAAGATCGAATATATATTAGTTTCTATCTAATTATTTCATTAGCAATCGCCCATATACATATATAGTAATTATATGTAAATACTACGACTCGCAATAACTCAAATTGAACTGTTAACAATCTGTAACCTTTGGCTTTTGCTTGATTCTAATCGACTTATGGCTTACATATGTATGTCATAATGCTCTCATAGGTTTATATTATAAATACAACAAAATGCTTGAAAACTTGTATGATTTCAACACTTGAATTGATCACTCACTTTATTTTACTGCATTCGCTATGAGTTGAAGGAGACAATCAACATAAAAACCTATTGCTCATTGAAGTGACAAACTTCCTGAGTTTAACTCAGTCGAACTACGGGTCTTAATAAATTGGAATCCGTCGCATAAGGTAAACATATCATTAAGACATTATAAAGAACAGTTTTTTTGTATATAAGTACATCTAGAAGATTTCTCTTTTAATTCTTGAATTTAATTAATTTAATCGTATTAATTGTAATTTGTTTTTCTTTTTTAGAAATGTTCCCATTTTCATGCAATTTACACTTTACTTTTTAGCCGTAAGTGCAAACGGATGACATCTATTAACTCAATTCCACCAATCCCCAAACTGGCAACGTTTCGAGGTCTCCCTGCCCTTCGATCCCCCTCCCTCCTCTAAACTTGGAAGCCCAGGGTTCAGATTTCATTGGAAATCAATGGCCGTGTAGTACGTGTCACAAATTATTAATAATCTATAATAAAAAGTATAATTTCAATTTTATAATGAGACGCGTGTTGAAATGTGTGCAAGGGTTAAGAGAAGAAGGTAGAGTCCCAAGAGCTGGCCAACAGATCCTGTAGTTTATACATATATAGTTATATTTCCACAATATAAAAGAAAAAAAAATTATTTTTAAAATTTTTCATTTCATAAATCATCGAATAATGAAGTTGCCGACGCATACTAATTTGTTTCTTCTTCTCAATTTAATTTTTTTTTTATTTTGGTGGTTGGCCACGTTGCGCCCATTTTGTGGCTCTTGGCCACGCTGCGTGCGTGTGTGTGTGTGCGTTTGTCAGGGGCAGGGGCAGGGGTAACTGGCGCCAGGCGTGTGCAACTGTAGCGCCAGTTGCCCGTTGCATGCGGTCGCGTCGACAGTCGCCTTCGCCTTCTTCTTCTTGTTGCTGGTAGTTAAATTTTTGTTGGTTTTTCAACGTGACGCCTGTCAGCTGCCAGCCAAGTTAAGCAGCCAACGCCAGTTACTGCCCATGGCCGAGACAATTAAATGCCTAATTTTGTATGCCCCGTGCCCCCGACCCTGAAACCCACGACCCGCTTCAGCTTCAGCTTCAGCTACCGCTACCGCTTCCCGCTCCCGTTGCGTTTGTTTTTCCAAATAATTCATTAATATTTTTGTTTTCATTTCTTTCTCCCGTTTTTTTTTTTGGTAATTATGACGAGCTGCGTTTGCTGCCTGAGTTGCATGTGCAATGTGTTCGGTCGTTTGCACTTTGCCACACTCAAGTGGCATGTCTATAATTCTCATAGCTCGAGAAATAACTATGCGATTTACTTTGCATTCGGCAAATGTAGTTAGAAAACCACCTTAATTGCATATAACAAATTTCAACTGAAATGCTCCGACTATAAATGAAATAATGTGAGAAAAGCTCAAGCGATTTGCTAGCAACTTGGCAAAAATCAATTAATATTGTCAGTTATTGCTGTCTAATAAATTTCAGTAGATTATAATTTTAATGAATGTTCACTTAGTTGGAGGCAATTACAATAGTTGAGCGTCCATAAAAAACGAGTTGTATACGGGCAAAAGTGTTGAGAAATTAATAGTGTTAGAAGTTAAGAGCTATATGTATGCTAATGTAGCGCCTTTTAATGGATACGCTGAATTATTTCTAGAACTCGCTTCCATCTAGACAATGCTAAACGATGCACCCCAAAAGAAACGGCAAAGATAGAAATAAAAAAAAATAAAAAAAGAGAGATAAATGAAACTGAGAAAAATGTGAAATAGAAAAATGAATTACTTATTGTTAGTTTCGTTTCAACGTCGTTTTTCCAGTGCACTGCACAACAAAAGGAGGGCAACACTGTCGGTGCAGGTAGCACTCTTTGCGATACATTTCATTCAGATACCCTATCTCTGCCTCTACCCTCTCAACCTTACTCCATCCCTCGTTTAAGCCCATAGACAGACGTCTGTCTAAGGCGCGAGTTTCAACAATAATTGTTCGCTTTGTTGTTGTTCCGTTATTGATAGCTGCATTAAAACTGGTAGGTGCTATTCATGTAACAACTGACCGACTAGCTGCTACCCTAACAACGTTTGTTTCCCTTGATAACTTTTGTGTTTCTTAAACAATTTTTATGAAATTTGTAGAACATAAAGCTAAGTATCTGAACCTGAGTTATGTCAAAATTATAAGATTTAAGCCATTGAAATGCGTTTGTAAATCAAGTTTTTAAAAATTTGTCTATGAGTTAAAAAAATTTAATAAAAATGTACCAATAAAACAGTAGGTAATTTATTCTAAGGTCCAATTTCTTTTTGCTCCAGGCATAAGCGCTAGTCTGGCATACCCTTTTGTTGAGTTTTACTGTTTAGTGGGCATTGCAATAAGTTTGTTTGATGGACTTGTTGGCAGCGCAGTCGACGCTGACAGCGCAAATTAATTTAATTAATTAACGCTAATAGTTTCGTTTTCTCCATATGCACTTGTAATTAGCTTTTATTGTTGTTCCTGCTTTTGTTACAAGCATTGTTGTTGTTGTTGTTGTTGTTGGCTGCTGTTGTTGTTGCTTGTTACAAGCACACGAGACAAACTTAATTATAGAAAATATAGTTGTAGCTGCAGATGTTGCTATTGTTTATGCATAAACAGATTTATTAACAACTTTATAGAACAAAAAGTAGCAATAACAAGATATGAACTCAACTGAACTGAATTGAAAATGATTGACGCATTGTTTGATACATTGTTGCCCATTTGCCATGTGACACGCGAAACTCATGTCATACATGTATATACACATATGTACATATGTGCATATATACTATTTACAACAACAATTATCATCTATGGCAACGCCACAAAGCTCTTCTTAATGAGGCAACACAAAATTTGCGTGACTTTTGCGACGCCAGCAACAAACTAACTAAAAGGCAACATTATTATTGTTGTTATTGTTGTTGTATATCTAACTAGAGTTCTTGTTGTTGTTGCTCCACCTACCTGCCAATAATCAAAGAGCTAACGCATTTGACATTTGTCAGTCAATAAAAGTGTCAGCTCGCATTAGTTGCCACATTTTGAGGGTGCAGCTCCAAAAGGGAAAAAAGACACTCAACCGAGGACGGAGGTGGGAGGCGGGAGGCGGGATCACAAGGTGACCGAGGGGTAGGCAGGGAGCACAGGGGTGTAGTCTATTAGCTACTTATATATCATTCAATTGCATTTCAACAAATGAAAGCCTTTTTCAAATTTCAATATCAGATGAAGCTTTCAAAAAGAATTAAAATTATTACAAACTATCTAAAGCTTCACAGCTTTAACTTAATTATTAGCTAGTGTCATTGAGTCTATTAAATGCTTTTTGTGAGCAAAAAAAGCTTTAGAAATATTCCATTTAAAGACAAAAAAACAAGAGTCACTCGACTGAAAGTTCTTTAGCAGCTGCTTCTTAGCCTACTCTAGAATTCAGATAAGCTCTAAGACAGGCGAATGCCAATATGAAAAGTGGGAAAGCAAAAGAGCGATATGCACAGAGAAAGATAGGGAAAGAAAACAACAGTAAGTGAGTTGGGAATGGGGAATGGAAACTGAAGACTCTGAAGACTGAAGACTGGGGAAGCTGCTACTGATTAGCTTTTTGGCGCCAGTTGGGAAGATCAGATCTTTTCAAAGAGATACGACAATGGAGCTGAAGCTGAAGATGCCAGACGGAAGTCTGTGTAGGCTCCAAGCGGCGGTTCTTATCACGGCAAGATAAGAGCAGCTGTCGAAAGCGCGAGGGAGACATGAAGAGGGAAGGGGAGGAGTAGCTGAAATAGGGAGACAAGTCAAACAAAGCGACGAATGGGCAAATATCTCAAATTCAAATAGAAACAAAAGCAAACACAAACACAATCACAAGCGAAGACAAAAGCAAACAAAGACTTGAAACTAATACCGGAGTGAGAGAGAAAGAGAGAAAGAACGGAGACTGAGACTCAAAGAAGATTTGTAGACTGCCAAACAGGAGAAAGGAGAGAGGGGGACTTTGGTAAATGTAAATGCAATCAAAAGCGAATGAACGTGGAATGAACCCAAAATGTGGTAGCTTATTTAAGGTGTTTAACTGTCACCTAAGACTTAAGTAGTCAGCGATAATGCCCCAGACAAGTGGCGCTTGGCATATTTGCCCATTCAACAACCACACAGCAGCAACAACAACAACAATCCAACAACAAAACAACAACAAACAGCCGAAATGTTGTAGGCAAATAACCGACGCATGCGGCCAAACAAAAACGAAAGCCTATTACCAAAAAAAAAAATAGAATAAATAATAATGATAATAAGAGTGAATAATCGGATTACAACGAATTGTCGTATGCCCTAAGTTTGATGCTTTTCTATTTTTATGATTTCCAATTATTTTACTTGAATTTTTCTTATTTGCCTTTTGTTCAACTACTAATAACTATTCTTTTGCTCTACCTCAGTCAAATTTAATCAAGATGATGTTTTTCTCATTTTGCAATATTAAGTTTTTTGAAATTTTTTCAATTCTAATTCAAAAGCACTTTTCTTAAACAATATTTCCTTTTCTCTTTCCTTCACTTATTATGATGAATTCTTGAAGCATCGATATGTGGTGTTTAAAATGTTATATAGGAATAAAGTATTAAATTGGGAATTTTAAAATATTATAAAATTGTCAGAGATCTTTTCTATAACAATATTTTCTTTTTTCTTTCCTTAAAATGTTTAAAATGTTATATAGGAATAAAGTATCAAATTGGGAATTTTAAAATATTATAAAATAATCAGAGACCTTTTCTTAAACAATATTATCTTTCCTTCGCTTATTATGATGAACTCTTGAAGCATCGATATGTGGTATTTAATATGTTATATCAAATTGGGAATTTTAAAATATTATAAAATTGTCAGAGTCCTTTTCTTAAACAATATTTTCTTTTATCTTTCCTTCGCTTATTATAATGAACTCTTGAAGCATCGATAAGTTGTATTTAAAATGTTGTACAAGAATAGAGTAACAAAATGTAATTTTTAAAATATTATAAAATTGTCATCTTTATCGAGATACCCTTGGCAAAGTTAGTGTATTGGGGGATAAACATGCGTTTAGAAATCTATTTGCATGGCACTGGCAGCAAATATTGCACTTCCGTTTCAATGCAATGAGAATGAGGATGAGGATGAGGAGGATGACAATGAAGCTGAAGAGAATGGGGATGGGAATGAGACTGAGTATAAGGTTGACGATGCCGAAATCCAAGTCAAGCTTGTCTATTTGCTTTGGGCTAATGGAAGCGCTGACATGGCTAACGCAGCTGTCTTCAGTCTGCACTTTCCCCCCACCAACTCTCTTCCACTCACACTCTCCCTTTTGCCCGGCACTTTCGTTCACTTGCTTTTTGGCAACAATGAAGCAAACAACAAAGGCAACAAAAGCGCTGCTTGAAGATGGTTCCTTTTTTTTGATAGGATTGTAGAGGGAGTAGGCGTGGAAGGAGGCGGTTTATGTATGTGGGTGTACATGGGTGTGTGTACGTGTGTGTGTGTGTGTGTGTGTGTGAGTGTGTGTGTGTGTGTGTGTGTGTGCTTGTTATAGTTGCCCACGCACAGCAGCTGCTCATTTGGCTGGATGCCTCTTTGTATATCAAAAGGGGGGATAAGGGGCTTTTGTAATACGACTTAATCGTTAGATTTGCTCTGCTTTTTTGTGTGTCTATCTCTTTGTGTGTGCGTGTGTGTGTGCGTGTGTGTGAGTGTGTGTGGCAGGGGCACAGCTTGCCACAATGCCATAGAAGACGTTTGTTGGCATTGTCCTGCCGTCGGCGGCTCAACGGAAACGGCGCTATAATAAATTTGTCTTCAGCTGTCGTCGGCCTCAATTTCCTAAGCATTTGTTTAGACATGCACACAAAAGCCAGACAGAGACAAATACACCGAGAGAGTGAGAAAGAGAGACAGAGAGAGAGATTTAGGCTGCGGTTGCTGCACTGCAGGGCATCGCCTTCAAATTGTCTGTCAAATGCGGCGTATACGCAATTTAAAGCAAAGAACAAAAACTATTTTTTTGTGCTCTTGTTAATTATGTTGTTAGACAAGCCAATGTAAGTAGATGCCGACCCTATCTTTAAGGATGCGTCTTTTCAGCGCCCAAATAACATTACAAAACCCAAAAAAATAAAAAAATACCAGCGTAAAGAGAAAAGAATACCAAAAATCCAGCAAAGGGGGCGCAACCAGCAAAAGGGGCGTTTAATCTTGTTTGTGCGGCCAACTAATCACCACTTTGATCAGCTCAGAAAAGGAAGAAGAAAAGCCAAAACAAGAGAGATGGGAAAAGTGAGTTAACCGCCTTCTCTCTCTTCCTCTCTCTCTCTCTCTCTTTCTCTTTCTCTCTTTCTGTGTGTGTGTGGATTTATTTGAGGTCAGCCACTCTGTTCTCTATTCAGTCTTATTTTGTCAATGACAGCGTTTCTTTTTCTCACTATCTCTCTCTGTTTTTCACTTTCTTTCTCTCCCTTTCTCTGTCTCCTTCTCTGGTAAGTAATCATCAGTGGGATTAACAATCATCGGCTCATCATTAGCTGTCTGGTATTATGGCTTGGGTTTTTTTGGCCTGCTTTGACTTTGTGGTGTTCGCTTTGTTCCTGCTAATTCCATTCACATCTCTCTATAGATCATTCCCTAAATTCACTTGACATCTGTCGACAGTTGACGTCTTCTTTGAGTGTCCTCTTCATATATGAATGTCCCTGTTCCTTTTCCTCTTCCTTGAAAGTCTGATCTTCTGCTTTGCTCTCTTTTCTTTTAACAAAACTTTTGTCGATTGCAGCTGCAAGCTCTCTCATTTTGTATTCTACAAATAGAAGCACTTTATCTTTAATTCATTAAAAGCTGTTATACATTTTAACATTTTAACATTTAAATGTCTAATTTTTACGTACTCTCTTTTAATTTTCATGCCACCATTACTTACATCAAATAATAAAGCTAACTAATTGAAACCTCAGTCCATTTCTTTCGTGGCTCTTCTTTTATCAAAGTACTCTCTCCTGCGTTGATTTTAAGCACTTGAGCACTTCTCAAAGCTCCTTTTAAACTGCATCAATTTTTAGTCAGCTTAAAGCTGCGATTCTTTCAGTTGAGTTCCAAACCCAACCCACATCTCTGACATCCACATCGCACTGTGCCAAATACCGAAGCAAGTTTTTATATTTTTATGAAACTTGGCCCTCTCTCGCCTCGCAATTGTTTTGCATATACCCTGTAACTTTAAGAGTGCTGTATTTAATTTTTCTTATAATTTTTTTATTAACTTAATCCATAATATTCTGATTATTTCATGACAATCGCTGAAAGTGAAGCTGAAGGTTAAAAAAAAGTCAACTGTCTACAGGATAACGTTCCGTCGAGCAGTTACAATCCAAACAATATTCCTATTTCGTTTTTCTTATGTGTATGCATGTAATTCTTTGTTCGTTTAGCGTCTCGACGTTCTCGTCAACTTCATTTGAATATTAAAAAATTCCAAAACATAAAAGGTATTTTTATTTGTGATATTTTGTCGCACCTCAGCGACAACGTACTTGCCACCTCGTCAACGTTTCGAGAACAACGACGACGACAACGACAACGACAACGACAGCGACTCTGACGACTGAAATTAAGTCAAAAATGTGGCTAGCACCCTTCTCACTAAATTGTTGAAAAAAAGTAAATAAATAAAGTACCCGGTTTTGTATACGGATCACAGTCGGCGTCCCGGTTTAATTTAACATAAAAGCGCGTTTGCCATTAGGCGGTTAACTTGGCTAACCTCCCCTCCGACCTACCATTTCCCACCTACCCCCAACCCTTATCCCTTTATGGGCAGTGCGCATTGAAATTTATGAGGCATGCTCAGGTTTTTATTAGATTTTAACTAGCCTAATATAGTATATATAGAGAGAGCTGGCGCCAGGGCCAGGGCCAGGGCCATGGCCAAGGGTTGCAGGGTTGCAGGGTTGGGCCACAGCGTGCACAACGTGCTAAAAACATTAAATATGTTAATTAGTTTCAACGCCCCACCCAAGGATTTCTCCTCTACCCAACCTCTGGCAAAAAATAAAAAAAAAACCAAGTCAAGTCAAAATCAAGCGCAAAAACTAAATGTTCAAGTTTTAGCACCAACAAAATTCTTATTTTTTTCTCCTTTGGTCTCTTTTGGTGCTGCAGCTGTTGGTTGACACATTTGGCCCAAAACGTGCAGCCCACAAGCCACACACAGTGAGTGGTGCTGAGTGGTGCCGAGTGGTGCTAGAAAGCAAACCAACTCTTAAGTGCCGCTGGTCACGTCAACTCACAACTCACCGAATTTGAGAGCTCGCTGGGCAAAAGAAACGAATATTTGGTGTATATAAACTGGTATATATATATATGTATATGCTAATGTCTAATGCTAATGCCCCGACATATGACAGATGTCTGGGCGCAGTCGCATTTGCCAGGAATCTGATGGCGTTTCATTTTATCTGCGTGTACGCAATTGAGGTTAACACTTGTCCATTGAGGGACGATAAGCTCGGAATGAATGCAGACAAAGAGGTAGAATTACAGGTAGGGGAATCGAAAATGAAAATGGCAAAGATCTAAGCACATGACAGTTAATCCAAACGAATGCGAACTAGAGTAAGAAACGAACCAAGCAAATATAGAGAAATTGCAATAGAGAAAAGAAGAAATCTATCTTTTGTGATTTAAAAGTTTAAGGATCCAGCTATAGGAAACAATTTAATAGCGATAAAGAGAAATTGTAGCTGGACTAGAAAATAATGAAAATCGAATGTGAGGCAGCTTAATAGATACTTTTCAGCCTTTAAACATATTGATGGAAAAAAATCATCAATCTCAGACAAGTTTTATTAAAATCAGAGGGTGCAAAAAAATCACACTTAAGAATAATTAGACAGTTTCCTGAAGGAATTATTTTTCAAATCATAAGTAAACTTTATTTTATAGACAATAAGGAGGGTTATGATTGAAAGTCATGTTTTCTAACGAAAATTAAGAACATAATTTATTGTTCTATTGATGAACAGAATTAAGTAGTTAAAAAATATTTGGCAAAAGTATAAAGTAGGATATGAAAACGGAACTGTCGCAAATTTGGACCTTTTACAACTACCAAAACTAGAGTCGGAGAAAAGAAAAACGAAAGACGCAGACACTCTGCAATAGAGTCTTAAAGTAACAACTATTTTAATATTAATATTTTAAACCAAAAAACAAAATCATTTTCACTGATCTGTGGAGAGAAAAAGGCAGCCACCTCTCTCTTTTACTCTCTCGCACTCTTACTCTCCCTTCTTTTCTCTCTTTGGGCCAGTTGATTGATGAGCTGCTTTTAAGTGGGCGGAGTAATTTGGTGGACTTGTAGCCAAAAATATGCTGCCAATTAAGTCGGCTAGTGACGACGGGGCAACAATGCTTGCAACAGCTGCACCAAAAAAAAAAAAAAAAAATAAAAGAGTAAAAATCTAAACTGAGAACTGTGAGTTTTCGATTGTTCGCTTTGAGCTGGAAGCTCATGTGTCTGCGGTTTTAGCAGGCGTTGCCCAAGGATGCAGCCAGGACAACAACAACTGTGGTAACAACAACAACAACAGCAACAGCAACAACAACAACAGCAACAGCAACAACAACAACAACAACAACAGCAGCCGCAACAGCAACAGCAGTTGATGCCTAATCTTGCCCCAGCATAAATGTTGATCGCAAACTGATAGCCAATAGGTTTTCGGGTTTAGGTTTTGTCTGTTTTTTTTTTTTAGAGAGTTATTTATTGTGGCCAAGCTGCAGATAGAGATACCCTTTGCACTCAACGCTCCGGCTGCTGCTGCTGCTGCTGCTGATGGTATGATGTATGTCTCTGCCCCTGGAACGTGCCCCTTTGCCACAGTCTGTGCCCTTTGCCTGGGTGCGTGCGCCGTTCAACGTCATGATATACGCTCCGATAGCGAGCCACAGCGCCGCAATTGATGGCATTAGGCATTAGATAAGAAATCAGACATTTATAGGCAGAAGGCAGGAAAGACCGACAGGCAGACAGACCGACAGACAGACAGACAGACAGACTAGTTGAACATTTGCTGGGCCAGAGGTAGTCTCATCATTAAATTGCTTAGAGCCTTTAGGGGTTACAGTCCTCGAGGGTTGCATTCTTATTTAGCGAACCTCACTTTTCGGGCTCTAATCATCGGCCATTGCCATTCGAAAGGCTGTGTGAAATTCCCTTCAAATATACTCATGCCAAAATTCACACATAGAAAAGTTCAGCTTCTCAATAGCAACAAAAAAGAGGTTCCCAATAAAGAGAATACATAATGGGGTTGAGGGAACAAAACTTTTAGCTACTGAAAGTCGCAGGTCGATAAGCTAGGAAAAAAGGACAGATTACAATTGAAAGTAGAAAGTTTTCAATAAACGTAACTCTAGACTGTAAAAAACTGATGCTCGACTAAAGAGTCGAAAATATACAAAATTTTCTTGAGATGACTTTTTTATTAATAAAAAAAAAAATGTATCAACTTATTTCTGAATAGAGTGAATTAAAAAGAGACCTCAAATTATTTTTAACAAGAGCGTTACGAAAGAAAACACGCAATTTGCTATAAAATTTTAAGAGAACCTTCTACATAGAGCAAGAACTGAAAAAGGAACCATGTTTAAAATCACAGAGCTGGACTTTAAATTAGTAAGTAAATTATGAACCATAAATATTTATAACGTTTGAATTGGAGGAACTAGCTTAATAGAAAGAAAATACCAAATAAACATGAACACAAATTTGAAAATTTAAAATTAAGTAAGGATTAGGCTAAGAAGCAAAAAATTGAGTATTAGAAGACAAAATAGGCTATAATATTTATTTGCTATAGTTTTAAGAATTTAAGACTAAACTCAGCCTTAAAGTTCTAGAAATCTTTGGAAAAACCCTGTTAATATGACATTTGATTGAAATCTCGCAACTATTTGAAGGAGTAGAGTTCTCTGGCTCTCTCAGTAAATTGGTTTCCCCATTGAATCGCTGCCTAGTTGCGATACTTCTTTTGACCACGAGCCATTGGGGTTTCTTCTTCTTGGCTGTCAACATCAAAGCGACCTTTTAAGTTGTATTTCGGGTAACACCTAGTCAGGCAGTTAGATGCGACGACTACCTGACTATGACAGACAAATTGGCCATATACCATAGACCACATATACAACACACACACACACACACACACACACACACACACAGCCGCACACACATAAGGTCGCACTTTTGCCGGGCCGCCTTTGATTTTCTAAACGAATTGTTTCAAGACAGGCCACAAGAGAATGAAACGAAGGACGCACAGGACGCAGGACAACAAGAAGCTGAAGTGGATAGGATAGTGGAGGGGTAAGGGTAAAAAAGGCTTTCGCCAGGACATGTGAGCTTCAATTAATTTGATTTTGCGTTTAAAGGTTGCGTCATGTCCGGAAATGGGAACTCCACTTCACTTTATTTGTCAACTTGGCTGTGATAAATTTTTTGCGCTTCGTCTGCTGTGCAGAAGACCGCGAAGAAGAACAAGAACGAGAGCAGCGAAAGTTGGGGAGAGGCATAGTGAGAAGGGGAGGTGGGGCAGAGCGACCACTTGGCATGGCTCAATGGTCACAGAACGATGCCATTGAGAGCGAGAATATGGCCAACTATGCTTTGAACTACGATGAAACTAATGGCAGCAGACAGACCATGTCCTCATATTCTCATATCCTCATGTCCTCATATTCTCGTGTCCTGATGCTCCCTTAAAGCCCTCGATAAGTAGTTTGAAATGGGTTCGTTGGGTTGCTAGGTCCTTTTGGATTTGCCCAGCCACTTGACAACATCTTCAGTCCATTTTGAAGTGGCAGAGGTAGCAATCTTCAGATTAGGCCAGGTAGGGGGCTGGTTCCAGGCTAATTGGCAAAGCTTTTCTTTTTCGTTTTTTGTTTTTTGCCAGCTTCAGCAATTAAACGCATTAAGCAACACCTCAGACACAATGTGAACTTTTCTCACTCTTTCGCGCTCTCTCTCTCTCTCTCCCTTGAACTTGCAACACCCCGAAAAAAGAAAAGGCAACGCTTCCATAATTTTAGGGTTGCAACATGGCCGACTAGCACAAACACTCACACGCACACACATACACATACACATACACATACACATACACATATGTGGAGGGGCGTTTAAAAACGCGCGCGTTTTTTACTTCACCTATTGAAAAAATGTTGAAGAAGGGTATTATATCCTTGTGCTAATGTTTGTGACGAAAGGGAAGCAAAAATAAATAAATCATTTCAATCAGAATCTTTTTGGCTTTTTCTGTCTGCCACAGCGACTATGAGAGCTAGAGACTCCAAAATTGCGATGCAGATTTCTGTATATCATTCCCAAAACAGCAGTCAATTTCCAAATAAATCACAATAAAAGAGTAAATATAGAAGTTATTCAAAGATAACTATAATGTCCTACTAGATTTAAATCTTTGTTTTAACATGCTAAGCAATCCTCAACTCTTGAAGTCCATTTAAGCAGTCGTCAAACATTCGTTTTGAATACTTTTTTGATTGACAAGTTGTCATAAGAATCAGTGCATCAGTGAATATTTGTTGTATTACGTGGAGTATAAAATAGAGAATATATTAGTGAAAATATATGCTGAATTTCGAGCCCATAAATATCCAAATGTTAGAACTGAGTGAGGCACACTCAATTAAAACTTTCTTACATGTTTATTTTTATATCATGTTTTTTTTCGAAAAATTTCCTAAGTGCATTTCAATGTATAAGCCAAAAGACGGGGGACAAATAAGCATGCAACCATGGTCAGATATACATATACAATTATAGGAGTTAGAGGAGTTACCAAGAGGGGGTGCAGGGTAGTGTCGTGTAGTGTTGTGCAGTGTAGTGTGGTGTATGACAACGACTTACTGTTGTTTTGACACGCAGCCAACGGGCATGAATGGTCAGAGACAAGGACACCAAAGTAAGGCATAGACATCGTCACCTGACCTGACCACTGAGCTGACCTCAGTGTTCTCACAAACACTCACACGCATCGAGCAGACCGCAAAAAAGTGTTAAATTATAGATTTTGAGCACTGTGTAAATGTGTGTGGTGTGTTGTGTGTTGTCTGTCTATCGCATGACAGACGCTAAAGGGGCGTAGACCTCTCAAAGACCGATGCGACGGGGTTTTATTATCATTTTTGTTCTTTCTTTTACCTGAGAGCGACAGCAGCTGGCAGCATAGCACTTTTGTGGTTACGCAAAACTTGGCAGCAAGTACCGAGTGTGTGTTTAATTTTATACTTTTTTTTCTTTACCATTTAAATAATAATTTTATTTTATTTTTTTTTTTTTTTTTGCTAAAGTATCGAAAGTACCTCCGTCGAATTGGAAGGACGGAAAAACTTAGTCAAACAAGGCAGAACACACGCAGCGCTTTGTGTCGGCACGCGGCGTTTGAACTAAGCGAAATTAATGGCCAACACAGGCTACTTAGCAGAGGCCCGAGTTCCCAGTTCCCAGTTCCCAGTCCCGACGCCCGAAGTCCCGATGTCGAGGCCCACGCACAAGACGATGTTGCCCTTATGGCAGTCCGTGCGCCTGCCTTGTTCCGTGTGCGATTTATGACTTGGCATGCAAAGAGGCAGGCGCCCCGATCAGCCAGCGAGCGAGCGAGTGAGCAAGAGAGAGACAGAGAGCACGATAGAGAGAAAGAGAGGCAGACATGAAAAAAAAAAAATACAAAAAACTGCATGGCGCCCGCCAGCGTCGCCAAAGCTTGGGGCCGCAACGGGTGGGCAAACGGCGCTGATCAATAAAATACTATAAAAAAAAAATAAAGAGAAAAAATGAAAATGAAAATTTGCGCAGCAGTTGATGAAATTTACGCGATCGGCGTCGGCAAAGTTCAAAAGCAGCGGCCTTGGTATCAACCGGGCAATTGGACAAATGGACAAGCCATGGACAGTACCGAGACCACCACAAATATAAAAAAAATAAAATAAAAAAAGACCGTGCCGCCAATTTGTTTGGCGCTCGCCCACTCGGCGAATGAATGGGCAACGAAAGTTGTCGTCGTTTGTACCGCAAAACTAGCTAAAGAAAAAAGTGGAAGTAGAAGAAGCCGCTGATGAGTGGTCTTCTGCTTCTTCTTATCCGTGGTAGTCTGCGTGTGAGAAGTTTTAGATAAGGTCGCGGGGCGCTGCTTGGTTGCCAGACATCAAAGCGAAACGCGAAATTTGCATTGATAAGGCAACCACCACCAAATGAAGTGAATGAAGTGAATAAAGTGAGGCATCGACAGAGACTCGATTGTCGGTAGTCGGTTGTCAGTAATCGGTAGTGTTAGGTGCCCGTCACAGCATCCTCTTTGATATATGCTTGCCAGAGACCCGATATAGATTGATAATGCACGCTTTGAAGTTGCCAGCACAAAGCGGCACGGAAACCTGTCAAACGACAGTACGACTCTGTATCATAAATATCAAAACGATACGGCTCCCTTAAAATACAACACATCCAACTCGTTTGTCTATGAATTTCAGTCATTCTCGACTCTACTTTCAATTGATAAACTTTTAAATATACCTCTACTCATATAAATTTCATTCATTCTCGACTTTACATTTAATTGATACACTTTGAAATATGCCTCTAATCATTTAAAAGTTTCCGAAACACTCCAAAATTACTCCGAAAGCTGAATTACCGCCTAAGTATTCCAAGCCAACAGCACAATCATATCATTCATAAGCGAAAATTAAAGAGCAATCTAAATTATGCACTCCGAATAACTCCGAATAACTCCGAAAAAACTCCGAATAACTCCGAAAAGATTTCAAAAAACTGGGAAATTCCTAGAATTTAACTTTGCACAATCATCCCAAGTTTTTCTTTGTTGTTCTTGTTACACATTGCCGATGATCAGTTAAGAATAATAGTGTTTTGTGTTTGATACGTATTGGGCATCTATGTATGGCTTAAATAACTAATGCGGTAAACAAAGAAGACGTACAGTACTTACAAATCCATGTTTATCACTAATATTGTTGGTCAATTTTAATTTGTGAAATGAAACAACTTTTTGCATCCATTGCTCACCCGTTGTGGGCGAATCTGGATGGATGTACATGCGTTTTGGCATTTCAGGATCCGCTTTACCAGCGACCATCCAACGACTGTCAAACAAAAGAGAGAATTAAATATTAGCTATAGAATTTTATGATAACTAACTGAAAGATATTTTTCAAAAATATATCTCAACTAAAATGAACCCAAGCTCATTTTGGGGGACTTACCTATTATGAAATTTATAACGATAATCATCCGCAGCAACGATATCCAGTAGCAGTATGTATTTAGCCTTGGCATCCAGACCCGAAACACGAAATTTCATTTGCGGAAACATTTGTCTGCAATAACCAAACGAAAGAGATGGATAAACAGATGGTTAGTAGCTGCATAAAGGAATGGGCGAGAGAGCGAGAGAGATGCAGTCATTTTGTGGGGTAATCAAATAAAACATTAATCAGCACGGCATAAAGCCTAAACGTTGCAACAAGAGTTTCTCAGAGGCCACCAAAAGAGCAGTGCGAGTTAGAGAGAGAGAGAGAGAGACAGAGAGAGGGAGAGGGAGTGAGGTAGCCACACAATCATCATCATCATCATTATCAGTGCGAGGGAAAAGCAAACAAAGCACAAATACACAACAAGTCAGTCGTCGGGACGCGTCGGAGCCCAGGTTATCAAGTGGCGCCAAGCCGCAAATTGTTTCCCAACTTGAAGTCGAGTCCAAGTCCGAATTCAAATTGGCCAAAGCCAAAGTCATGGACCATGGACTCGGTCGTTGATTAGCCTCAGTCCATGTTCTCTCCATGTTGGTGGCAATGTGCAAACTCGAAAATTACATGGGGCAAGAAAAAACCACACAAGCGATCGAAAGAAGCAAGACGTGGATAAGGAGGAGAAGGAGCAGCAACAGAGGATATGGACTTGGACTTGGTCAGAGAGCTCTCTACCCACCCAAGCTAGGGCTGCACCCTCACACAAGCACACACACACACACACACACACACACACACACACACACACACACACACACACACACTCAAATATGAAAATTATAAGTTTAAGTAGCAATCACTCAATCGCTGCGACTGCGCCTCAAACTGAGCGCCAGGCAAACAGATTTGAACCATTCTGCAGTCTGCAGTCTTCATTCTCCAGTCCCATCTGCAGTCTTCCGTCTTCAGTCCTCAGTCTTCAGTCTCAGCGCCAGCGCCTGCGCCAGCGCCTGCGCCTCATGAATCAAATTTAACGAACGTCTTGTTCATGTTCACAGATCATCATCAGCTGCGCCTGCATTTTGATAAAACCAACAAAAGGCCCCCAAAACAGGCTCAGAGACTCGGACTCGGACTCTGGCTGGAACCCGGGCTCGTTCTTGGGCTAACAAGCCTGACTGATGTCTGACTGCCTAAATGACTAACAGACTGTCGGACAGACTCGACTCACTGACGAACTGACAGACCCACGAACCTGACGAACCTTCCGATGTTTCTATTTAGAGCTGCAGAATATGGCAAGCCCAGTGGACAGTGGATTCTGCTGAGAGGCAGCAAGAGCCACAGCCTCGTTTACACTGAGAGAAATGGGCAGCAAGTAACGTTTTAAAAGTTATTTTAGGCTAAACGCAACACACCAAATTTTAACAATATTTTACAAACAGATTGGAACTTAAAAATACAATTCATTTATTAAATTTGGATCTGAAATTGGATAAGTCTTCAAAAGAAGTAAGCAACATTTTTCTTAAAATGAAAATAACGAAATAGTTAAAAGTTGCTAAGAAAACTTGAATGTTAGATAAGGATTGAAATTCCAAACTTATACAATCATATAATTGTATCTCTAAATTTGTTTTCTTTTAGAAAATTCTATATAATATTATATTTTATTATTTTTATATTTATATTTTCACAACTCTTAATTTTAGAAAATTCTCTACATAAATCGAAGCTAATATTATCAATATCTTTCTAAAAATGTGGAAAAGCAACTCAGATATTGTAGGAACATTCAGTTTTGCTTTGCTGACATTTGAAAATTTTGAATGTCAAAACATTTAATTTGCACATTCTATTTCCTTTAACAAAATGTATTCAATTTATAAAAAGTTTCTATGAAAAACTTGCTTTTTATTCTATTTGCAAACAGTTCTTGAATTAAAGATTTTCCCATTGAAAACCGGTATTTTTAAAATACTGTATAATTATGAAAATGTTTTCAAAAACTGTAAGTTTGGTCAATGTTCGATTTGCTTAAAGCATCAGCTTTATTTATTTTTGCTCAGTGTAGGCATCCTTTAGGCATTTGGCTGACTGCAGTCTCAGTCTCAGCCCACGGTCTACAGTCTCCAGTCTACGGTCTACAGTCTCCAGTCTTCAGTCGACGGTCTGCGACTGCCTTTTTCGACTGCAAATTATTTTTTATTTGCTGGCCAGGAATCGAGAATCAAGACAAGAAGACAACGCGAGACGGTGGACTGAAGAGTTGGCTGGAGAGTGTGCAGAGAGAAGAATTGGGAGTTGGTGGTAAGGGGTGAGGGGATGGGGGGAAGCGAGGACGTTTGCGGCACGTCTGCCTGGTTAGTTGGCTTTTGCTTGGGTTCCTTTTGACTGCGTTTCTTTATATATTTCGTTGTTGTTGTTGTTGCTGTGTTTTTTGGTTGTCTTAACTGAATAGCTCGTTAACATTATTGAGCACTTGGCGCCAGTTGTTGGCAGCTTGTTATGGCCATGGCCAAGAGACGCAAGTCGCGCCATCGCCCCAAGCGAACAACAACAACAACAACAGCAACTGGAGCCACAACAACCTCAGCCCGAGTTGAAGTTGGAGTTGGAGTTTTGAGCTTGAGCTTGGACCCCAAAACAAATCGGGCCACCACACGCGCATTCTCTTTCTCACTCACTCACTCACTCTGTCTCTCTCTCTGTGTCTCTGTCTCCCCCTCACTGTCTTCTGCACACGCTCATTTCGCTCTGTTTCGACAACAAAACGATTTGCTCTCGTTTGTGTTGCAAGCTTGGAAGCTGCTTCTTCTACCACCTTCTCCTTCTCCATCTCCTTCTCCTTGTGCCAATCTTCTGCGTTTTTCATGTGCTTCTTCAGCTGGCTTCTGACTTGGCTTCGTGCAAATCGTTACGTGTAAAACTTGCACCTTTTGACCAAAGTTGTTTGTTTTGTGGCTCGAACTTGACTCGAACTGAGCCGAAGGCCCACACATTATTTAACCGCGCTGAGCTAATTCAATTTCCTCATATGTCTGCTGTCCCTCTTTCTCTCTCTCTCTCTCCGTCTCTGTCTCATTCGCAGTGTTTTGGGCTAGCTGGTTTTATTGCCCAGCAATAACAAACAACAACGAGCTGTTAATGTGGCTTGAAAGTGTTTTGACCAGGCTACTTGGACCATCCATGCCATGTTCAAATCCTCAGCCCATAATTAAGCCTAATTAAGCCGACTCTCTTTCTCTCTCCCTCTCTCTCACTCTTACTCTTGTTCTCTCTCTCTCTTTGTGTATTGTTGTTAAGGTGTTGCACTCAACCTCGTCCTCAACCTGGACTCGTCTCTCGTCCCTATTGAGGTTAATGGCTAATCAATTAGCCTCGGGTTTTTAAGAACTCATGGGCCCGGCTCTATCCCCTTGCCTTTCCCTTGTTATTCTTCCCCTTTCGTCCTCCATTGTCAGGCAATGAAATACATAAATGTTCAACGATTGAGTTGTAATTGGCATTTCGGGGCATTGACGTCCTCAGATAAGACCATCGAGCCTCAAAGATAAACTGAATGCTAACCGTATTACGTAATGTTCACACAGCTGGCAAACATACAGATACGAAAAGGGAGAGAGGAGGAAGAGAACTTACTTTTCTTTTACTTGACGAAAAAAAGTAGAGAAATGCATTCCTAGAACTTTCAATCAGTTCTAAAACAGGCTTAATTATCTGCTACCTTCAGCTCGAATTTAGAATGCAAAACGCCTTACAAAATTAAAATTTTGTTAAAAAAAACAAAGACTACTTTAAGATAACTTTAAACTTCTTAGTGCTAAAAGTTGTAGGGAACTTATGTTCATAACACTAGTCACGACAGTCTTAAAGCCAAAATGCTTAGCTCTGAGACAATAAACTGGATCAGTAGCGCAATTTACATATGTCTTGCAAATTGGCAAATTGAAAACAACAGCGAGTCGAGTTGCTGAACACATATAATTTATAAGCCTGAAGTTACGAAAACAAATATTGCTAATATAGATAAAGCTTTAATTGATATTAGCTTCCACTTCTAACTCAACTTCTCTCAGAGAGAGAGAGAGAGAGAGAGAGAGAGAGAGAGAGAGAGAGAGAGACAGTATTGTATTTTAGCCTAAAAGGAGCTATTTCCTTATTTGGCATTGGCCAGCTGAAACAAATTAAATCCCTTTGAACTGCTGAAGAGACGGACAATAGTTTAGAGTTGCCACTGGATTAGAGTTGCCACAAATCTGCCACTTGCACTTGCACTTTCCCCCCCCCCCCTTTCCCCTCAGTCCTCATCAGACTGCACTCGGCTTTTTTAAGGCGCCTATCAGTTTGGAACTAAACGGTGTCTATTAAGGCACCTGTGCGCGTTGTTTTTCAAAGGTCGACAGAAGTCTCTGTCTTTCTCTTCTCTTCTCTTCTTTCTCTCGCTTGGCTGCCAAAGGAAGCGTCAATTGTCAATGCATTTTATCAGTGAGTCAATCAGACGCGGGCAACAATCAACAGGGAAAAAAGGAAAAAAAAAAGATGCAGACGGCAGCCGCAGACGTCAACAGCTGATGATTTGACTGTGTGTGTGTGTGTTTGTGTGTGTGTGAGCAAACATGACGAACGTTAAACAAAAGGCCCAAACCGTTGTTGGCTTGCAAAACGCTGTCGAATGACGTTTCTCCTGCCCTTTCCGTCGTCGTCTTCGTTTGGGTTTTGTCAACAAGCGCGGGGATTAAAGTAGCACCTGCAATCGGCCAAAAGGCACCGACAACAACGACAACAACAACAACAACAGCAACAACAACAACAAGACGAACAACACGACTGCTGTTGACAGTTCTCCTTTGTGACAACAAAATTGTTCTACAAGTTTTTTCGTGCTGTTGTTTTAATTTTTTTTGTTATTTGTGATTGGGGTTGTCAAAGTGAGAGAGAGGGTGAGACAGAAAGAGACAGCGAGGGGGGAGCTAATCTTGGACAATTTTGCCAACACATTTTGAGCGGGCATCGCATTTCGATAACTATCGATAACTTAATATTCAGTAGCAACAGGGGTGCATATTTACAAGGTTTTACATTAATCCCCAAAAAGAAGAAAGCAGAAGAAACAAAAAAATAAGCAGTCAAAAGGTAAGAAAAACATATTGCCAGCTGTCTGTATTTAATTTGAATTTTATTGCATTTTATTGAATTGCAATTGCATGCAAATTGCTTTGTGTACCCTACTCCCCACCCCCTTCCCACCCTCTCTGTACGACCCCCACGCTCTTGTTAACCCTTGTCGCATGCAAAATTTATTTGACAAATTTCGAAAGGCAGCTGCATCATAAACGCTAATTACCCGAAGACAGGCTAAAGGATGTGTTCGAGGATCATGTTCGAGGGTCTTGTCGGATCTCTGAGATGGTTTATAGGGGCTTTAGGGGCCACGTTGTTGTAGCCAAATTAGTTAAACCAATAAACTGACAGCGGCCGCTTAGCTCTCTCTCTCTCTCTCTCTCTCTCTCTCTCTCTGCTTATCTGCCATATTTCAAGTCTATATAATAATAAAACAATTTATGAAGGCATAACAACTGAAACTGCCTCTGTCTTCTCTACCCCCTACACCTTACCCACCTGCACCTTTCGTTTCCTTTGCCTTCCCTTTCGCTTTCCCTTAACCTGGCTGTCAGTTAGCGGCAACGCCCACAAGCGACTCTCGTTGTGCCTCAAAATGAATGGCCATGTCATTAAGACGTGCCCCAGACAGACAATCGGACAGGGCTAAAGACCAGACCAGACCAGACCAGACCAGTACAGACCAGTACAGACCAGGCCAGAGTAGACCTTGCAACCCGCTGTGTTGATGCCTCACAATAACAACAACCACAACAACAACAACTATTCTGCACTCTTAAGGGAGCTTGTGTGGCGCTACCTCGCGCTGAGACGTGCCACAAGGATTGAGTGCTCAGCTGTCGCCAGGCACTGTGGGAATTCCAAAGATTTGGAGAGAAAAAATAACAAAATAAATAAAACCATCGAAATCCCCAAGGCGCCTCCTAAACTCAAACTCGACACACACAAACAACACACAACACACAACACTCGTAAATAAATTCCAATATATAAATCAAATCGCATATAATTACAATTTGGGCCGCTTAATTATGGAAAATGCGTGAAACAAGCGATGGAAGAAATGAACACATGCAAAACGAATAAAAATACACTCTACACTCCAGAAAAAATAAATATTATATTAAAATGGAAAACAAATCTCTAGAAAAAACTAAGTATTTTTTTTTGCGAACTAATCATTGTGAAGGTAAACTGAATTCAATTTAAATGAATCTTGATTTCAAGCTACTTAACTAGAATCTAATCGCTTTAATTAAGACAATTACAAAAAAAGGTACAATCCAACTTTTGAATAATGGAATATTGACATAGATTCTATTCGTTTTGAGTTAGTCTGAAAGAGAATAACTCCATCTTAACCAACTCTAACCAATCCAAAGTTGAAGCCAATAAACTTTTTCCCTTCTTACCTATACTCATGTTATAAGTTGTTAATATTGTGTTGGATCTCTTTCCAAACCTAACTTTATTGAGCTTCAAGCTATAATTGAAAATAGTAAGCTTAAGATCATTGAAAATCTCAACTATTTCTAAAGAATTTCCCCAAAATGCCAAATTG
Source organism: Drosophila rellima (assembly GCA_035043635.1). NCBI lineage: Eukaryota > Metazoa > Arthropoda > Insecta > Diptera > Drosophilidae > Drosophila > Drosophila rellima. The sequence continues at coordinate 1,455,546 of JAWNMV010000257.1, read as the reverse complement.
ACCGCCAAAATCTGTAAGAAAACTGTCATGCCCGCTGCTGGAAAAGAGCGCGCTGTGTTATCAATGTCCAATGATGATAATATTTTGACTGATGGAGGGGGGGAGAGAGTATTCCCTCAGCGGCTGCTGTCAGCATTGCCTTACGACTGATCGTGATCAAATGGCAGAGTTGTCAACGCACTTGCTTGATAAGTAGAGAGCGTAAGAAACTCTATCCGCAACCCTCTCGAAACATGCTGAACCCGTTAACCTCGCTTGTTGCTGCCGATTAGAGTGAGAGACTTTGTCTCCAGCTCTATCTCTATCTCTGATTCCCAATTCACGATCAGCGGAAATTGAAGTTCCACTTTCCAGTTTGTTTTATTTAATTGTTATGAATTGAAATGCAGTTGTCGCCCAGATAAGACGAGACTTTTGAGAGTTATGCCTAGATTTCGATTCAGTTCGAGAGAAGAGAGAGTGAGATGGACTTAGGTCATGGGGTCTCTGTTCGACTTTGGGTGTTGATTTATGTGACATTTGTTGTGTATTTTGTGTACTTGAAAATGACATAAAGATCTATGTCTGGCATTGTGTGAATTATTACGCTAAAGATAACTACTACTAATATAGATGATCTATTACAAGAGAAATACAATAATAAATTTGTACAATTCAATTCTTTTATTTATTTATAGTTTTTATAAAAACATTTACTCAATTTGGTTTACAAAATATTTGTTTATATTAATTCTCTCACCTCTTCATAAAAAGTCTCTTTAAAATTGAAACTAGCCCATTAACTTTAATGATTATCGACTACTATTTAGTTTAATTTACGAATATATTTAATGAAGAATATGTACTCAGTAATAATTATAATAATTAAAATAATATTTTCAACAACTTCAACTGCTTCCCAACAAACTCCTACAACTATATTTCAGCGCGAACAACACTACTAAATTCACTTTCCATTTCAAATTTATTTATCATTTTAATTACAACACATTTTTCATTAACGTAATTATAATGTTTGGTATTTAAATGGACACCACCTTCAACCCGACAGAGAGAAAAAACACTCATAAAAGTTGACAGAAAAACAGTCCGAATTCAAATCTGAAATACAAATACAAATTTGCCTGCTTAGTACGCGCTCAAATGGCCGTCGCTTTTGTTTGATTGTTTTGTTTTTGTTTTTGCTTTTGTTTTTTTTTTGTTGTTGGCGTTTTATTTTTTTTGTCATAATTGCTCATAATTGCGGCTGCTGTCAAGCACACACACACATACAGCCACATGTGCGCCATTTTCGGCCGGCGTCGCCATCATTTTCGGTCAATTGACACAGACAAACACACATCGTCGCAGTCGACGCCTGCAGATTGCACACCCTGGCCTCGCACTGACCCCTCCCTTCACGCACACATTAAACCACCCGCTGCCGTCGTCGCAGCAACAGCAACAAAAGTTCTGCACACATTCTTTTCTCTCGCTCTAACTTGCTGTCTCGCTTTTGCTTTGTCGCCGACGCACGCAGCTCATTTGCGTTGCATTGGCGGCCAGCATGTGTGTAAGCAAGACAGCATACGCCCCCGCATATATAAGTTTTATTTGTGCTTTCGTATCTCTGTGTGTGTGTGTGTGCTTGTTGGCATTTTGCTTTGTGTGCTTTGCTAAATTTTTTTGTCGTTGCTGGTCAGTTGCTGTTTGTTGTTGTTGTTGCTGTCCTGTTAGCAGCACACATGTGTTTGCTCATTTCACTACACTTGTCACGCCGTCGACTGCGACAGCGACAGCGGCAGCGGTAGTGGCAGCGCTGCCTCGTTTACATGCAAGGCAGCGCACTAGTTCTCATGTTGTTTTTGTTGTTGTTGTTGCTGCTGCTTAATTTTGATTTTGATTTGCCAGTTTTGTTTTTGTTCCTGTTGTGTTTTCATTATTTTTTTATTATTCTTATAATTTTTGTGTTCGTTTTGTTTGCGCTTTTGCCGCCGATTTATGCTACTTGTCGCTTATTTACAGCAATTTATTAATAATTTTATGCATATTATTCTTTGCCCTGTGGTTTCATTTATTTCTCTCTTTTTTTTATTGTTTGCCCCTCCCACACACAGACACACACTGAAAGAGACTAACTGTTTAATATGCATGCCGCTGGCTGTTTGGCTTGTGTGATTTTTCGCACAATAATCAAAAGCCGCAACGACAGCAACAACAACAACAACAACAACGTCAACAACAACTGAAACAATTTAGCAGCGATTTTTTATTTCAATTGCAACTTTTAAGTGCTTTCGCTATTGTTGCTGTTGCTGTTGTTGTTGTTAATAGTCTTTTCAATTTGTTGCACACGCAAAAATTTAATTGGAATTGACAAACTTGACAAAATAGAGAGAAAATAATACAACAACCACAATAGTAATATAAATAATAATAAACAATAATCTGTCAAATTGTTTTTCACTGTGCACTGAAGCGCAGCTTGTTAAGGATTGCGAGATTTGTATTTGCTTGGTTGGATAGCGACTTGCAGTGAACGATTCTGCACTCACAATCCACACACACACACACACACACACACACACACACACACACACACACACACACAGATCACAATCCACAAATGCAATAAACTTATTGTAAAACAATTCTCGTATTTCAAAAACCAATGTAAATAGCTTCAAGCTGAAGATTAGCAATTACTTATTAATTTTATTCTCTATTTATTGCTGTTTTTTTTTAAAGCTGACAAAATTCAAAAACAAAAATTCCCAAAACAAAAATGTTATTTCAATCCCTTAAATCTCAGCACCAGATTTTTCTGGAATACTTTCAGGACGTTATATTCAAGTATTTAAAAGATCCGATCATACTTGTTTAAGTACACACAAATCTTGAACTTATTCCATAACATAATTTAGGCTAGAATCAGTTGAGAATTCTAAAGCGCAAGAATAACAAAACAAAATGTATACAGATCGTTTCATACTTAATTCAAGATTAATAATATACAAGAATCTTAAAATTTTAACAACAAATCGGTATAAATTTACAGTATGGAGAAAATTCAGTTACGACTGGCATATTTTTCTGAGTGTAGATTTGAAAATTGTGCGACGTGTTTACTCTCAACTTATCTATTTGTCCATCTGCATAACTATCTATTATTATATATATAATATCTTTGTATCTATTGGATCATATATTGATATCCATATTGCTATAAATTTTACTTTATTTATCTTTTTAATACTCTTATCAGTCCGTTCACACATCTTTTCTAATATTGCTTTTATCTAACTTTTATATTCCATGTATCTACTACATTAGTATTTTTAGCATTTTATAGCTTGACAGTAAATCAACTAAAGTATAAGTAAATATTTTTTCAACAATTAACTTAGGCAGTTCAATGTATTGACAAGTGTCTGAAAAAAGCGTCTTGAAGATACGTTTCCACTCGGAAATAACTTGAAAAGATGGAGAAGAAAAATAGATGCAGGCAGACAGCTCGATAGATAGCTCGACTGAAGTAAACAGAAAACAGGAGAAAGGGGTTGAGGGGTTGAGGGGTAGTGCAAGTGGGCTAGCGGTAGTCAAGAGGCAGTCTAGGGGTAGTGGATGCTGGCTATGATTTGCCCGCTGTTAAATTATTTATGGACAAGTTTTAAATACACTTTTTTTGAAGGGGGAAATGCAATGCGCAGGGTCGCGACAAGGGGGGTTGGTTGGTGTCCAGGGGGGGTTGCTGCACGGTCGTAGGACAGGGGCTTGACTCGTCATCGTCATAGGTTTGTTTTTTTTTTGGGACTCGTCTTATTTTTAATTAAATTGTGCGTCAAATGTTTTCAGCTCGTTGATTTGCGCGGTCGCTTAGAACTAGGGGAAGTTTGGGGTAGTTTAGGGGATGGTGTGGAGCGGCGGGGGAGCGGTGGGGGGAGGGGCGTGGCCTCTGCGTGTCGGCGGGCTGTCAATGTTTGCTTGGCAAAGTGTAAGTAATTTATGCGCATTTAGCGCTTAAGTGAGCTTAAAGCAAAGCCAAAGATAAAGAAAACGCTTAAGAAACCAGTGGGCGTGGCACTAGAAATAGAATGGCGCTAGACACTCCCTCCCCCACTCTCTTCCGCCTTCCCCAAAAATAGATGAAATTATCCAAGTAGAAATCATAGAACAAAATAAAAGAAGTAGAAAAAAAAAATAAGGACGCATCCTTCAAATTCAATTAGTTGTTGAATGGAATTTTCTAAGCCAGCCACGCCCACAAAAATTGATGCAGGCGCCCACAATTTAATGTCTAAATTATGGTGGATGGAGCATTAACGCGTTCTGTTTGCTTAACACGAATAACTAACTCAAGGTATGATGAGGATGAGGATGAGGATGGGGATGGGGATGGGGATGGGGATGGGAATGGCAATGGGAATGATGATCGGAGACTGTGGCAAGAAGTTGGACTTGTTTGAGCCAAATATCTGTACATCCGTTTAAAGCGATCAACAAGGTAGATGCCAGGAAAAGCAGAAGCACCATAGAGGAGACTGAGAAAGGATGCGAAGCGAGGGGTAGAGAAGAGAAGAGAAGAGAAGAGAAAAGAAGAGAAGAGAAGGGCCAACAACGAAGAAGGAGAACGTGGCCGCGACTAATAACAGTCATCACACACGTCAGACACTCATAAATCCTCAAAGTCAACAAGGTAACGAGGCTCAGAGAGAGACAGACAGAGACGGTCGGATTCAGGGAGTGAGCGAGAGAGCATGCGTTTCTAAACGAGCTGCGTTTAAATGTTGTTAACATTGGCCAAAAGCAAAAGGGAAACCTCGTCGACAACTCTGCAAGTCTCTGGTGCCATCGAGGATCTTGCCACAGCGCATTTTTCTTCGTCTACTTCTTCATTTTTTTATTATTTTTTTTTGTTTCTAATGTCCCACACACAGCGTAGAGAGCTTGTTCAATTTTTTCTTCTTGTTGTTCTTCTTTTTGTTATTTGCCTCTCCAGTCTCCGCAGTCAACTCTTCGGCTGCTTCTCCGGATTCTTCCATTCATGGGTGGCTCAGCCAACGCATGTTTATAAGCATAATTCTTATTTATGATCGAACAGCGATAAGTTTTCATTTTGTCCCTCTCTCTCCTCTTCCTTTTCGCTCGCTCTTTATCTTCGGCTGTATTCTTTACTTTTTTTATTTCCAATTTTTTCTTTGTCGTTTGCCCGTTGTTTAAATAAATCAAATCAACACGATTCGCAGAAACTGTGCAACTTCGGGGAGTTGCTGATAAGCTCTTAACAACGCGACAACGTTCCCTAAAAAGTCCCAGTCAAAATGTAGAAATACCCGTCGAGCGGGGGGGGTGGGGGGAGAAACGGTGTATAGACCGGGTTGTGTGTACCACCAATGGCACCTGTTGCGCACAATCTGCAGTTGGGCCAAAAAGCACAAAACATTTTCGCAAGTGGGCAGACTTCAGCCTCAAGGCGAATGCAGATATTCCAAAGGGAGATATCTGAGGAGAGAATTGCGCGGTTCGAGTAAGACACCTCCAGTCTCTGGAGAAATGAGCTATGCCATGAAATAAACGGTATAACACTAGAAGACTCTAGATAGAAGACTCACCAATCTGTTAAAAGATCAATAATTTATCTATAGAAAAGAACTAATCGAGAATCGAGAGAATCAGCAAATTCTTAAAATCATTTAAATCAGCTGTGACTTTCTTGGCTCACCGAGCTCTTTCCGTTATTGCTCTCAGCTGCAAAGTCGTCAAGAAAAAAAGAAGCACTTTTTATTACTTATAGATCAATTTATAATTTAGAAACTGGAGTTATAATTTGACTCCCCTTTACCACTTGCTTCCTTATTCTCTTTTTATATTTCCAAACATATCATCGAAATAGTTCTCAGAGTAGATCATTGTACACTCAGGTTTATTAGGGCCTATAATAAAGCTCTGGTGATATTTAGGGTATTCAGAAGCTATGATAAATTAATAAAGTGATCAATTTATTACAATTTAGCTACTGAGAGAACTTTTTAAGTTTCTTTTGTCGTAAAAAAAATCAATTTCATCATTTAAAATTAACTTTTTTATTTGTATCTCTTTATTAAGATTTAAAATCTGTCCTAAGAAGCAATCATTAAATTGTGCGGCCTTACATTAGCGTATATATATATTTTATTTGCACAACCGGACCAAGAAAAATTACTAACTTGTACAGCCAATACCAATACCAACCTCAGTGTGACCTTATTTCGTAAGATACTTTTAACAGTCTGGCAACCTTTCTCAATTTGTTACTTTCTAAAAAATACGACCGTTTTTGTATAGATACCCCATGTTTACTTTGATCAATTTGTTCAGTGTGTTTGTTGTAGTGACGCCATAAATATATAATACAATCAACATAGCTACTGAATACGATTATTGCCTTTTAATATCGTTTCGAGATTAACATAGGCCCTATGACCGATCTTTCTGATCATTTCCAAACGGTAAGAACTAGGAGGCTTAATATTTGAATGGGACAAATCAAAGTTTTCACTGGGTGTTAAGTGTGAATTGGTTCTTTGGTGATCCAATGAGGAAGCTCTCAGAACTTGGAAACTGCAGATCAGATACTTAAGGCTCTGGCTAGAGAGAGAGAGAGAGAGAAAAGAGGAGAGATAGTGATAGAGCGAGAGGACATTGCGTGTGTTGTCAGTGGCGTCAGTTGTGCTCAAGGACTTGTTTGCTAGCATGTTGACTTGTTGTGACTTGTGACTTGTGACTTGTGACTTGTATCTGTCATAAGGCCTAAAAGGACGAAGTGCCAGGTAGAGGGCCAAAACGGACAGACAGACAGACAGAACGAGCTACACGCATATTTCTTGCGGTTGCAAAGAACAACAACAGAAACAACAACAAGACACAGAGGAGTTGACTGAAAAGGCAACAGCAACAAGAAAAACAACAAACTTACAACTGCTGCCGTTTTGGTTGCCTTTGGTGGGACTTTCTTGCCCCAAAGCCAAAGTCTACAAAAGGTGTTGGCCAACAACAACGAGAACAACAAGCCGGGCAACGGGTACACGCGTCTTAACAAGAACAACAACCTGGCCAAGACAAGAAGCAGCAGCAGCAGCAGCAGCAGCAGCAGCAGAAGAAGCAAAGGAATGAGCCAAAGAGCGAGTTGTAGTCCAAACACTCGCCGATGGGATAGGAAGGTGTCTGTGGCACCGGTCTCAGTGCCCGGCTAACTGGTGTTGGCCTGGTTAGCGCATAAAAAACGTTATAAATAACACGCTCGAGCATTTAACGCGCCAAACATGTGTTCCACTGTCCAATTTGTGGTATGTTTACTTTTCATCAGCCACAACACGTACCGAACGGATGGGAAACGAGGTACAGAGAGAGAGAGGGAGAGAGAGAGTAACAGTGAGTGAGGGAGAGAGTGAGATTCACAGAGAAAGATACTGATCGACAGGATGAAAGCACGACAGTCACTACATAATTCATATATTATTCTAATTCAAGTTTCTATCAATAAGAAAACTCTTTTTCTGACTGATCATTCTGGAGCCCGAAACGGTAAGAGCTAGAAGGCTGAATTTCTAAGGTCTAACCGCAAGTGAGGCTAATTTTCACTATGTAAAAAAAGGTGTTGTTTTTTGATAGATCTGAATCCAACTCGTAAATTGTGTGTGGATACTCTGCCCAAAATTGATTTAAATCGGCTTACTATATCATATAGCTGTAGTAGAGTACAAAAACTACCAATAAAATGCGACAACTCTTTTAAAAGATAAATTTCTTCTTTTTTTTTGATTATCAAAGTATGAATTCAAAAATATTTACAAACAGTTTTTTAATCACATATTAAGCTTACCAGTTTTGGTAGAAATGTAGCAAATGGGGCAAGAGTTCTGGCCAACAGCTGATAATAGATACGAGGTTCGAGGTACGAGGGAGATTCTCGGAGGATCTGCTCAAAAGGGGAGGATCGAAGGGTTGCATGAGCCCAGCGGCTGATGATCATGAAATGCAGATACGAGTGCACAGACTGTACGCAACAGTTGGGGGAGTGCAAGCCGAGAGGGGGAAGGGGAAGGGCAAGGGGATGAGAAGAGGGGAGCAAACTGATGGATGCCCTGTGATCATCGCTTGAATGGACATAAAAGCAAACAAGCAAAAGCAGAAGATGAAAAGGTAGCACAGACGAGACAAGAATGTGAATGTGAATGTGAATACGTATTGCGAATGTGAATGTGAATGTGAATGTGTATATGAATGTGGCTTACCTGGCGCTCCAGGCCCATTATTGAACGATCAGCAAACAAACAAACTGGGAAATAACAGGGTTGCATGTTTGCTGGCGCATAAGGATGAGGGTTGCTGCTGGCACGATCAAAGCAGAAACAGAGACAGAGCGAGAGAGTGAAAGAGAGAAGGAGCAGGGATAGAGACAGAGGGAGAGGGAGAGAGAACGACTAAGGGACAGCTGACCGGCTTAAAAGACAGGCTAACAAAGCGTTCCCAGCAAACAAAGCGACTGCACAAAACGGACAAAAACCTTCTGCACAGACGGACGAGTGAACAAAACGAACGAGAGCGATTTTCAGGACTTGAAAGAGAACGGGATTCATTTTTTTCTTTTGAGATATCTTCAACATTGTTTTTTTTTTTGGGGATTTACAGACGATCTGTGGAAACGCAGCTTATAGGCGCCGCATTAAGCCAACAGGTTGAGCGAGAAGGCGTGTGAGATGAAACGAGTGCGAGAAAGAGAGCGTGAATAAGCTTAGACAATTAATTAATTGTGCTAAATATCTTTTGTGATTGTGTGCTCATTACTTGGCTAATTTCCGGTTTTATAATTAGCAAGCGACGACTGACGAGTGACAAGTGACGAGCGACGAATGAGAAGCTGACTTGTTAAAGTTTTCTGTGACAGTTAGAAGCAGTTGCTGAATGTCAAGAATGCAAAACAAATACTCACAAACTAGCATAAATTATAAGTAGCAAGTGGCGAGTAACGAGTAAGCATTAAAAGGGCCAATGGTGGGCAATTGATAAAAGAAACATTGTAAAGCTTCAAAATAAATCGAATTTGTGAGGTGCTATTAACGAGCTATAAGTAGCGAGTAACGAGTAAGTAATTACAAGCATCTAAAGGGCAAACGGTGAGCAATTGATAAAAGAAACATTGTAAAGCCGCAAAATAAATCGAATTTGTGAAGTGCTATTAACGAGCTTTAAGTAGCGAGTAACGAGTTGTAGCTGCAAGCACTTAGCATAACTCTGGCACTTTACAGCGCGCTGTAACTTGGTTTGCAGACGCCCTTCAAAAGGTAAAAGTAACGAGTAACGAGTAGCTATTAGCTATAATAATAAATAACGAGTAAAGTTTGCAGCATAAAATCAAAGTAATTTAATCTGCTATAAAGCTGTCAATTGCTATGCAGATCAAAATATGCCCTTCTCTCTGTATATATATTTATCTTTTTACTTCTCTCTCTCCCTCACTCTTCGTTGATTGCACACTTGCACTTCCGCTTGCGTAGTTGTTCTTGTGTTTGCTGTTCAAGTTTCTGTTGTGCCAGTGCCACTTGACAGACAGTGCAACAAAATAGCAATTGACAAATTATGGCCAACTAAAAGTAATTACACACAACGTGGAGCTCACATACAGACACAATAAGAGACAGTTAATAACGAGTTCTCAACGCGTTAATAGTACAAATAATCAACGAGTGCAGCAACAACAACAGCAGCAACAACAACAGCAACAAGAACAACAACAGCAACACTGTCAACACTAAACATACACTTTACATTAATTGTTTTTTATTAACACGGTCGCTGTTGTTACTGCTGTTGTTGTTGTTGTTGTTATTGCACCTAGGCCGTAGCTGAGATTCATTAATAATTCAAAAAATTGCACATGGCTGGCGGCAGCGCAGTCGCAGCGTGTAATCGAGTTGTTAACTCAAAGTGACAACGAACGAGGCGGCGACGGCAACGGCGACGGCGACAGCGACAGCGACGACAATTAAATGCAGTCAACACACGATCACATCAAATCCAAGAGCAAACGAGAGCGAGCGGCAGAGCGAGAGTTAAGAGCACGAGAGAGAAGACCTGTCGCTTTGACTGCTGCTTCTGCTGCTGTCGCTGCTGCTTTTTCTGCTGCTTTTTTTGCTCTGCTGCAATTGCATTAATGAAATCAACACTTGCTGAGCGACGCGTCGCTTGCACGCAAGCTTTGTTTTTATTGTTATTGCGTTTGTTGTTGCTGTTGTTGTTGTTGCTGTCGTCAAGCTTTTGGGCGCTTAATTAAAAGCCAGATTGGCCGCAGCAGCAGCTAAAACATATTTCGCGCCTTTGTTGCTCAACAATTAAAATCAACAACAACAAAAGCTCAACTTCACACTCAATTAACACGACGCAGACAAACAACAGCAACACTCACTCACTCATACATAAACACATACATGTGTATATGCCAAAATAAAATAACAACGGCAAAAATGCAAAACTTTTAGCTCTGCTGCATTTTGCCCTTTTTACCACCCACACGTATACACACACATGCAATCGCATGTAGCTTTTGTTTGCTGTTAATTGACTGCACAAACACACGCACACAGGCACATATGCTCATGCCAAGAGCGTGTGCGCGCCGAAGAGAGAGTAAGTGAGAGTAAGAGCGAAATTACCAACAGCCGGCGTCAGACGCATGCAAAAAAAAAACAAACAAAAAATAAAGAAGCGTTAAAAACACAAAACAAAACAAAAATTAACAACTAAAATGCAGCAGAAGCTATGTTACGAGTGCTTTTGCTGTTGGTATTGTTGTTGTGCCCAAGTAGTTTGCAGCTAAAGCCAAAGGTAAGAGGCATGAATGAAAACTGATAGCGCACGTCATTGACACCTACAACAGCGACAACGGCAGCGGCATCGGCAGCGGCAGCTGAGTAACGTCAGCAGCGCAGCGTCAGCCGAATGCACGAGCCATTGAGCGCCACACGAAAGCCAAACAGTGGGTGGAGATGGAGTTGATATGCTGCTGTTGCTGTTGCTGTTGCTGTAACGAAGAGACAGAGAGAAAGAGAGAGAGAGCAAGCATAGGCTTAGGCAGTTACTCTCTTACACAGCCAATACTTCTTCTTCTTCTTTAACTACGTCTTCTACAGTTTCTTGTGCGTGCGTAATTGCTTTTATCGGTCTGGTTTTTTTTTGTTTTCTTGCCGTCTTGTTCTTGTTTACTGCGTTCGTTTGTTCGTGTTAATTTCAATGCAACGTTTTTCCGAGGTGATACATAAATTGTGATTTTTATTTCCCAGAAATAATGAAATTTTATTAATAAATTTCAAGTGGCTACATAAATTTTTGTGTTACCGAAAACGTAAACGCTGTCGACGTCGCGGTCGCCAACGCAGCCCCCGCCCCCGCCCACCGCGACAGTCATCATCACATCGCATCAGGCAATCAAAACACGCAGCGCAGTTAAAACGCACCAAATGCTCCATACAATTTGTATAATATTTAAGTTCTCGGGTTCACAAAAATATTAAATAAATAGGTACACACTCACTCACACACTCATGCAGACAAGCGATAATAAAAAGAAAATAAAACCAAAGCAGCAGCTCGTCAATTTTTCGCCACTTAAAATTCATAAAGCGTTTTCGTAAGACAACAGCAACAACAATAACGCAGCAGCAGAGCAAAAAACAGCTTGTGTGCGAGAGCGAAATTCATTTGTATGTACATATGTATATATGTACAGCAAGGGAACGAGTGGAACAGAATGGGATGGATGATGGGAGCAGCACATTAAAAGTTGAAATCAAAATTAATATTGAGACCCACATAAAGGAATAGATCGCCACAGTTACACAACTGTTTGCTGAGTGCTAAGAGCTAATAAAGACAGAGTAATTAAGAGTGTCAAGTGTAGAAATGCAGAGTGTCAAGTTATTGTTTTGACAAAGATAAAGAATTCAAATGCATAAGAGTTTTTTTTTGTTAAAGAGAAAATGATTTTATTTTTTCGCAAATCATTGTCAAAAGAATTATTTGACGTAGTGTTAATAAAATGGAGCAGTTCAGTTTAATTTTGTATGTTAATTTGATTAAATCCTGACACACATCTGTCGCTAAGTTTTCCGCGAAAATTGCGCAGTTCAATGAATAGCTAGAGTGCTCTAAATCACTCCACACTCTCCCTTCGCATTCCCCCCTTGCTCCTGCTCACTCAACAAAGCACATCCTTTTTGGAGCCAATTAGCGTTCTAATCAAGTGTAAACTAATGCTAAAAGCCAAGCCGGGTTTGCGCTCAACGCGTGAATATGCCACGAGACAAAAAACAAAAAAGAGAGATCGCGCAAAACAAAAAAGAAAAACTCCCGACGACAACAGATCGAAATGAAGAGCAGGAGATGCAAAATAAGAGCAAGGAAGACAGTATGAGGAGATCAACGACAGCTTTCGTTGTGTGACTATGCTAATTTGACTAATTTGTGGGCAAGCGTGAGAGTGCGAGAGCGGGAGAGCAACAGCGAATGCTGTTTGTCTGTCTGGCAGAGATTGTCGCCGTCTTTGCCGTTGTCGCCGCAGTCTCTGCCGTCGTTGTCGTCGCTGTCGCCGTCGCCTTCTTTGATCTGCCAGCGCACATCTAGGAAATGTTTGTCAAATTCATTGGACCGTTCTCATTGTTTTTGACATTTCTTTTAGTTTCGAAACGCTGGCGCTGCCTGCCTGATCATCGGCATATTGCTCTTGCTCTTCTTCTTCCTCTTGCTGTCTCTGCCATCGTCGTGTTTGTTTTCTGTGCCTGCTCTCTCAATCACTTTCTCTCTGTCGCAGCAGCCAGAAGCTTTTGCTCAAAGCTCGCTCAAACAGTTTTGCATTGTTCTGTAGTTGTCACTTGCCTCCTCTCTCTCTCCCCCTCTTGCGCTCTGCTTACACCCACAAAAAAAAAGAAAAGAGCACGACCTTCTTCTCCTCCTTTTTCTACTCCTGCTGCTGCTCCACGCATTCATCAGGCATTGTCGTTATTTTTCTGGCGCCAAAAAGACGCCGTCTTCAACGTCGCAGCTTTTTTTCGTTGTTGTTGTTGTTGTTGCCTCATTCTTCCTTTTTGGCTGGTTTATTCTTTATTCGTATGTCTTGTCTTTGGCCTGTTGTTGTAGTTGTTGTTGCTGTTTTTTGGGGTACCTCTGTTCCATAGCTGCTGGTTCTCTGGTTCTGGTTCTGGCGAATCGAACTCATGTTCTTCATTATAACGCAGCGCCTTTTGGGCCGTCATCAACATGATGATGATCATACTTTAACATCATTATCATCATGTCGTTGTCATATTTTCTTCATCTTCTTCTTCTTCATTTTTGTCCATGTGAATGTGTGAATGTGTGTGTTTTTTTTTTTGCGATCTTCTCTTTATGCATTTCATGCATACTTCAAAAAATTTATACAATATGCGTTTAATATTCAATTCTTGTTCCTGTTCCCTTGTCTTCTGCTGCTTCTTCTTCATTCTTCCTTTTGGAACTTTTTGTTTTTCAAAACAAAACAAAAAATGGTAAAAAAGAGCGAAAGCTTTGACTAGAACCGTGTGGTTCGCTCGTCTCGATTTCGATTTCGAATTCGATTTCGATTTTTGTGACTAGTCAACGATTCTTCAACGCGGTACAGTTGCCACCTGCCACCTGCCACAAGTTGCAAGGCGCCGTTCCCGCTAACGTAAACGCCTTTTAATGTTTTGTTTTTCTCTTTTCGTTTCAGGTGTTTTCAATAGTTTTTTGTTTTTTTCTTTTAGTCTTATCAGTGCGCTGAGGGTCAAAGGTAAGCATTAGAGATGGGTTACGCTAGTGAGCGGTAATCGGTTGGTGGTGGGGGGGGAGACGTACTCATTAGCCAAGCGGAGCGTGTAAACAGCGGAATTCTCGATTAGTTAGCCACTTAGCGGCGTTTTGTTACCAATTTGAGACAGTGACGGCCGTTAAATTCGGTTGCTTTCGGAATCGGTTTCGCTCGATGACCAAATTTGGTGGCCATTAAAGCCAAGCTTTGACTTCCGCTGCTAGCGTAGGCGTCGACGCTGACGGCGACGGCGACGTCGGCGGAAGCAGCTACTTAATTAGCCGTCGCGTTGGCCAAGTTAACGTATTTAAATTAATTTTCATTTAATTTTAAGTGGGCGTAAATGCAATTAAAATTAACAGCAAACGCGATTTCCCGTTAACAATAAACGCTTTCTTCTGCCGCTGCTTCTTCTAAATCATTTTTAGGCTTATTATGTTAATTTTGGAGTGTTCAGAAAATTCTTTTGCTTTTTTTTATAAATTGACTTGTTTGCTTTTTGTACGATTTTGGGTGGCTTGGAATCGTAGTTTGTTTGTGGCACCCGACGACCAACCACAGCTGCTGCTGCTGCTGCTGCTGCTGCATGCAACTGAAACTTCTGGCCATGCAACTGCCACACGGAAAGACACCACTTTGCATACACAACGAGCTCAGAGAGGGAGAGAGAGACCCTCAAAGACGGTGCCTTTGATTTGCAGTGCAACTAACTTGGCTACAACTCATAAACATCAACATCAACATGAACGCAACTTGCAACTTGTGGATGCAACATAGGAACGTAGGAACTTTATGCCCATGAATGTGACTGACAGTTCAGACACGCTAAATATCCCGAATGTCGGCGATGAAAACGATATATCATGCAGCTATCTATCCACAACTCCATGGAAAACTATTTATAATGCAGATTAGGATAGATTTTGCATTGAAATTTAACGGATGATCCATAAGATCTGCTTTGAAAACGATAGATCATTTCATTATCTATCTAGAACTCTATAGAAATCTATACATTAGATCTGCTTTAAAAACGATATACATTATCATTCAATTATCTATCCATAACTCTATGGAAAACTGTATAATATGTAAATTATGATAGATTTATCATTGAAATTTAACGGATGATCTATAAGATCTGCTTTGAAAACGATAGATCATTTCATTATCTATCTATAACTCTATAGAAATCTATACAAAAGATCTGCTTTAAAAACTATATATAATATCATGCAGCTATCTATCCACAACTCTATGGAAAACTATTTATAATGCAGATTAGGATAGATTTTGCATTGCAATTTAACGGATGATCCATAAGATCTGCTTTGAAAACGATAGATCATTCAACTATCTATCTATGGCTCTATAGAAAACTATATATAATGCAAATTATAATAGACTTTCCATTTTAAATTAATGGTTGATTTATTAGACCTGCAGTGAAAATTATAAGTCATACATACATATATCTATCCTTAACTGTCTAGAAAATGATATATATATATAATAGTCATCTCTATGGCATTATAAAATTTATATAAAGTTGTAGATTTTGGAGAACCAAAATTTCTAGATTACAATAAAAAAACGATAGAAAACTTTCTGTAACTTTCTTAAATTTTTCAAAGAACTTTATTTTATCTACTGTTTATTTTAATGAAAAATAAGTGAAGTGAAAAATGTAAATATGTATTTCGAAAATTGCATTAAAAATACATGAAATTGCAATGGATAAGTTTACATATGAGTCATTTACTATAATTATAATTCTGTATTGTGCTGGAGTATCGAACTTTAACCTCAAATAGTGTGCAAATATTTCTCAATTAAAATTACATGTATTAATTATGTTAAAGCTCGAGACATTCAATATTCGAATTTTCGTAATTAAATTAAAGCAATTCCAATGCTGATAATTAAGTGGAGTATCCTTTTGTGATTTGTTACACACACATTCGATAATAACTAGTGTTGGCTATATTTAGGGTCGATTACGGACTCGAATCAATTTCACAACAAATTACGCACAAATTACGAACGGGACACATGCATTTTTCAGTTGCATTCTGACACACACACATACATACATATATACACATATAGTATACGGGTATCCTTGCAACACGCTTGTGGCAAAAGGATGCCCTCCATTTGTTACCTGCCGCTGCAATTATTATGCATTTTTCATGGGTCAAAATTGTCGAGCAGCTCGGTAAAAAAGAAAAGCATAGAAAAATAAAGAAGTTAAAACGCAACAAATTGCAACAGAAAGAGGCAACAAATGCCAACAGTTGCCAACGTTCAAATTACTCGCAATTTGCGGTAAATGAGCGCCAGAGGGCGTGGCAATGGGTGCAAGGATCGCCTTGGACTATCGAAAAGGACATTTGTCAACTTGGCACATCGATAATACCTCCTCAACACCCAAAACCCAACACCCTACTTCTAAGCCTTCTCCCCTATCACCGTCAGTCATACGACAATTTTCCACACAATTATGAAAAACGCTTTGTCCGCGTGAGGCAAGAAGAAGCAGAAGAATAAGGGAGGTGGGTTGAGAAGGGGGTTGGAGAAAGAAAATGAAAGGGAGGAGCAGTTAGGGTTGCATTCTAACGCTAAATGTAACAAAATTTGTATGCTCCACCAACCCAACCCCCTAAAACTACCCTCCCTCCACCCTCAAATGCCACCCCTAATGACTTGGCTTTGTGGAGAAAAGCGCAAAACGCAAGCTGAAAACTACAAGTTTAGTAAAAAAATAAAAATAAAAAATAAATGTTCAAGGAAAAACTTGATATAAAGGAAAAGAAAACGCGTTACGCCCATTTAATTGAGGCATGCCATAGAACAGGGGGCGTGGTGCCAGTGCACTTTGATTGCCCCCAAACGTCAGCTGAGTATTTACCCAAAAGTTCCGAGTCCCAAGCGAAGAGAGAAGAGGGGAACGAGAAGGAGAAAAGTTAAGAATGGGAGGAGGCAGGTCATTTTTATGTATGAAAATTAAACAAGTGAACTTTGACAGTCGGTTGCTTAGAGGGTTGAACGTATGGGGGGTGGGGTTGTCACTGAGGTCGTATCATTAAACATTTGTCGACCTGTGTCTTTGACACATTAACGCACGAAATGCACAACTCAGGAATAGACAAGGTCTGGCATCAATTAGAATGCGCCGACTAGACAATAACGGAGGGACAAAAGGTGGGAAGGGGATGGAGGGGGGGTCAGGGGGTCCAAAAGCAAATGTCGCTGGCATTATCAATTAGCATCAAGAGACGCAAAATCAAAGCACAAAGTGAAACATTTCGTCGATTTGGGATTATTTTTATAGCTCATAATAATACCCTGCAGACATCAAGTTAACAAGTTGTGTATGCTAAGCAAATAGTAGGTACGTAACAGAGATTGAAGAAAATAATTAAAGTAATTGTGTTTGACATACGTATTTATATATATATTATGTATATTGTACGGTATTTATTTAAATAAATTAAATCTTTTTGTGCTGAAAATTTCAAATTACATAACGCAAAATCAACAAAAGTCAGTTTTAATTACAACTAAATTTTATGTATGTTTCTTAATTTAAAAATGATTTTATTTTGTAGAAATTTTAAATTATATTAACAAAATTAAAAAAATATTGTATGTTTTTTAAAAGATCAAATTTCATGAGAATCAAATATAAAATTCTTCAGTTGTGAAATTTAAAATATTAACTTTATGTCAATCAATTAATAATCAGAAAAGTGTGAACTTTGAATATTTTCAATTTAAATATGCATAATAGAAACTAACATTAAATCCACTACAAAATAGATGACAATATTTAAAGGGTTCCTTTGATGACTCAAAGTGTGTAAATTTTTACAGGGTAACTGCCAGTCATGATCTGCTGATAATCACATTTTTATTGAGCTCTTTTTTTTGCACTTTGACGCGGCAAAGTGTCGTCAAGTGAATACACAAGAGTCGAAAAGTCGAGAGTCAAGAAGTCGCTTTATTTATTTGCGCTTAGGCAGCAATTTCAATTAATTGATAAGTCTGGAGCAAGAGCGAGGAGGCAACAACAGCAACAGCAATAACAACAACTACAACAACGAGAAGAAGAAAGCAACAACATTTCACGCAATTCGCTTTGGCGTTGGATTTAATTGCCAGCGACATTTTGTCGCACAGTTGCAAACAGTTTTGGATGAAGGGAACGCCGAATGAATAACGAGAGAGAGAGAGAGAGAGAGAGAGAGAGAGAGAGAGATTCAAATGCGTTGCGCTAATTGAATCAGCAGTGAATAGTCTGGGTACAATCGCTTTGGTCACATGAATCAGTTGCTTGGTGTCTGTCGACTTCTGATTGGTTTTGACTTTGCACAGATGGAAAATCAGAACAGCAAACGATGGAGATGGACATGGGCAGAAAAAAAGAGAGAAAAAGAAAGGGAAAAGGAAAGTAAAAAAGGAGAGGGGAGACTTTGAAAAATATTTATAAATCGAATGATTCCAATGAATTAAACACATTTTGGCATCACGAGAAAAACTCACTGAGAAAATGCGAATATCGCAAACAAGCCGAAGGAAACAAAAGTATTCACTAGTATTCACATATGTACATACATACATACATACATACAAATGTATTCATAAGGAGCTTATAGAAAATCATATGAAAATCATCAAAGCAATGCATTAATAGTTTCAATTGATTTTAAAGGCTTTTGAATGAAATGAAAACAAGGCATGAATGTGTTTTAAATTCAACTACTTGAAAAATTCAACTAAATTTTTGAAAATATAAAAGTATTCACAAGCACTCAAAGTGCTTATTGTCAAAGACAATTGAAAATAAATAACTGCATTTGTAAGAAATTGAAAGTATTATATAAAGTAAAGTATTCACAAACACTCAAAGTGTTTATTGTGAATGTTCTGTGAATATGAATACCCATTTTCATTTATGCATACATATACTCTAAATAATATTATGTAATTAAATGTATTCAAACTATTCATCTGAATGATACAAATGATTCGTAGTCGAGTAAATGCAATGTGTGAATACCCAAAGTGGAGGCTAACGAAATGGCAATTAAGAGATTCAATGTGAGTGCCAAGACACTCAACACACATGCATATTACGAGTATGAGTGTTGAGTGTGAGTATGAGTGCTGAGTGGGTGACTGATTTCGGGGTGGGGGAGGGGGGATATTCACGCTGCTGGCGATAACAAAACAATAATTTTGACATTGATGATGATGATGATGGTGCAACAACAAACAACTAACAGCCAACAACAACAAAGTTGTTGTAGTTTTCGCACTTGTTTGGGGCATGCACCGTTGTTTGCAGGGTCTAAATGAAGGGGTGGGGGGAGACGGGGTTGTTTGGCAGCTCCTACAATGTCGGGGTGCTTAACGTCTCAACGTCTCAATGCTTTTTGCATGCAACAACAACAATGTGGCGTGCAAAAAAGTTGCAACTTACATATGTGGCAGCGCTTGCCACAAGTTGTGGCACAAACAGAATGAACGAACGAACGAACGAAACGAGTACTTAAAACTTTTACAAGCCACTCAAATGAGTGCACTAGCAAGTGCAACAGAGACGGGCCAAGAGCGAGACAGAGACAGAGACAGAGTAGAGAAGGGAAAGAGCAAGAGAGACAGAGAGAGAGAGAGTGAGAGACAAGGGAGAGCTATAGGCCGAGTTGTTGCAACAATTGCTTGTTAGGTGCAAAACACTTTCGCAGCATTCAGCTTCTGTGCGACTGCAAGCCAATACACTGAGCGAAAATATCGAAAATGTATTTCTTAATACAACTAAAATTACTAAAGTCAAAGATCTCACACTGATTTCAAGCAAGATTTTCTAAAGCCAGAAAGCTTTATTGCAAAATGAAAAGAGTTTCCAAAATCTATATCTTAATTCTGAATCAAGTTCATTTAACTCTTGAGCTAAGTAAACAATCATCCTTAAATAAGAACAAGATACTTGTTCTATAATTACTAAAAACAGAATTAACTTAAAATCGAATTAATTCAAATATTTTTGATATAAAATACATTTAAAATATTATGCAACATCTTTAACTGCGTAACAAAAGCATTCAAATTACTGAAATTTTCTAATTAAATATAGTCAACATTTTCAATTTAATTAATATACCAAATTTGTTTGCCCATATTTATTAAATATAGTTAACATTTTTAAATTTAATTAATACACAATCCAAAAACCATGATTTAAGATTTGACGCACTTGTTTCGAAAAACTTTATTCGAAACTGAATTTCAAACTTGTATAACAAAATTTGCTATCTCATATCTATTAAATTTATAGTTTTTCTTCTTTTAAGATTTCTTTCACTTGCATAAATATTATTTGTGCTCATTTTCAGTCAGCTCACTTTCAATAATTATATTTTAACTAATTGTGGTTCACTATTCTTTCGCTCTGTGTAGTCGAGCAGCTCCTTCCCACTTTTCATGTGTTATGCTAAACTCATTTGCTAGCGCGCTTTACACATTAGCACAAGTCGAGAGAGAAAAGCGTAGCGAAGAGAAGAGAGGAGAGGAGAAGAGCAAAGAAAAGGCTACAGAAGTGAAGGGTGTGGTGAGGGGGTGGTGAGGGGGCGAGTGCGAATATAAACTGCAGCGAGTGTAGAATTTTTCGTTGGCCCCGGAAATGTGTATGCTCTCTCTCTCTCTCTCTCTGTCTCCCCCTCGCTCACTCTCGGTCTCTCTCGCTCTCTCGTCTCTGTAGGCCAAGTTGGCTGCAATTTCGAGTGGTTATGTTTATGGATGGCCACTTGGTTTAGTTTCACACTTGAGCGCCGGCTGCTAATGAGCTTAAGGATTAACGAGCAACGACTATAAACCAGCGAGTGCGACAGAGAGAGAGCGAGTGAGACAGAAGAGTATTCATGACGAGAATGTAAGGTGCAAAAATTTGTGCAATCAACTTTTTCAACAACAACAGAAATGCAAGTTACATATTTATAAAGCCAGGCGCGCCTCTTTTGTTTCAACGCGTCAAGGGGGGGAGTCGAGGGAGGGGGAGGGGGCGTGGCATTGAGTATACGCCCCAGACGCGTTGCAGACGCCGACGCCGCCGCTGCCGCTGCTGTTGCAAAAACGCAGCCAACACTTGAACAACTTTTCGACGCTTGCAAAACTATTTTGCAAATATTTGTTTAGTATTTTTGTTGTTAGTCAAAGTCAAATGCCACGCCCACCGCGGCGGAGGCTTTGGGAGGGATTTAAGCGCCAGTCGAGGCGTCAAACAAATTTGTAGCTTTAAAATGCAACAACAACAACAACAAGAAATAAAACCAAACGTGTAACGAGTGTAAAAAACAAAAGCCAAACTAATTGAATTTGTGAATGAATCATTGAACGAATAAGTGAGTGCGCCAATGAAGAGTAAGAGGGAAGAGAGAGAGATTAGACTTAACTGAGAACAACGTTTAGTGAATGCCAATGAATATATTCAAAGTATTCACATATGCTGATTCATATTCATTCACTCTCACATTATAAACATGACTAAATATGTTAATAAATGTAAATACATTTGCTAGGTCAACTTATTCACACTTTAATCATGAATACTCATATGAGTATTGACAGTCTTAAAGATGAGCAGTGAAGGAAGTAATGAATAGAGGCGTTCTGTGTAAGGATTTATATAATTATTCATACTATATCGAGCAAAGTCAAATAATAAATAAGTGAATGCAAGTGAATATACTTATATTTTAGTGTTACTTTTGCAATTGACATTTTATAAAAGGTGTATTCACACTTTTAGTAACAATTTTGCAATTCATTGCATGTGAATGAAATGAATAAATAGTAAATAAATGAACACCAAGAAAAAAGTGATTTAGAATAGCAAACTAATTCAGCTAGCTGAAAAATATATATTTCATGAATAGCTCAACAATTTGTGTGAATAGATGAATAGATTCACAATTGTTTGATTGATTCGGAAGATAGATTTCATAATTTGCGTGCATTCGTTTAAATTTGATGAGTGAGCAAGTTGGGTGTTGAATGTGGCGTGCTCTGTCAGAGAAAAGCACTCAGATATATGTATGTGACTCACAGTCATTCAGATGTATTCAGAGTCATTCAAAGAGCGACTACTTTGAATGCCTCTGCTTCAAGTAGGTGTGAAGCTTAAAACGCATTTTCACGCGCGAACGCAACTTGAATGTCAACGACGACCTCCGACGTCTGGAGAGGATGATGATGACGATGATGACGATGATGATGATGATGATAATGACTACTCATGAGTTTGTGTGTGAGTGTTCCGTTGAGTGTGTGTAAGACATAACGATTGTAAAATGCGTTTTTCACCTACTTTCCCAAAGACAATTCTCCATCTACGTCACTCGCATTCTCTCTATATCTCTCTCGCCCACTATCTCTATCTCTTTCTGCCAGTGTGCCACATTAGCCGTAGATGCTGCTTGAGACGCCACACGTGCTCAAGTAGCTGCCACTGGCATTGAATTGGGCACAGGATGAGGATGACGTAAAGGAGACGAAGAAGAAGAAGAAGGAGGGGAAGGAGAAGGGGGATGACGACACTTGCTACTCAAGCTCTAGCATTGCTTTGACCTTCGCGTAAGGAATCCCGTAAAGACAGAAGGAAAGCGAGATTGGCGGAGGTGAAAACAAAATGAAGTGAGAGCTCCAACTTCTCCAACAAGATCTTCACATAGATGAGGATTATATTAAACAATATAGAGTCGGGTAAATTGAAAAGCTCAGAGAAACTATTCCGCGACAAAAGAAAGAATTTTTCGGAAATTGAAACCAACCAGGCTAAGCTTGATATTAAGGGAAGAATTCCAACTGTTCCCAAATATTTCTAAATTTTAAGGCAATATTTCTAAATATTGCACTATATTCTTCTGGTGAAAACTGTATCTAATGGTAAGAAACTGAGATGAGCTGAGTTGACTTAAGGGAAGCTTTCAATAATCTGCTTATGATAAGAAAATATTTTAGTTCAAGAGTTTTGTTAAGGGAAAATCACAATTGGTAAGAGGTAAGATTTTCAAAACATCTTTCCCTGGAGAATAAAATCACTGAGCTTAAGTGAGTTGAGTTAATAAAGAGTTCTATTTACATTTAATATAAACTATATATCAAGAGGAGAATCTCAAGCAGCTTCACTATTTAGTTGTAGATTTTCTACACAATTATAGGTTTAACTGCATCAATTTCGATATGAACGAGTAAAATTTGCTTAAGCATTAGTATTACTGGAAAAGTACACATAACCCTTGAAAAATAATGTCAACTAAGAATCACTTTAAAGAAATTTATATAAACATTTTAAACTTTTTTTTTTTTTGCCAATGATTTATTTATGATTTCCATATAGATTTTGAGATTTCCTTTTCACAGATATTATTCAAAGGATCATATTAAAATCTTTACAAGAAAAATATAAAAAGAATTTAAGAAGGTTTCTAATATAAGCAAAATTTTGACAATGATTTAATGTTCTTATGAGCATAATATAGACATCTAGTATTCAGAACGTAGAATTTAAATACACGCCTATGGATTTTATTAAAAAAAGAGTTTCTAATATGGAAATCTATAAGAAAAAATGTCCAAAAAGATTTGTAGTTTGAGCGTAAATAGAAGAAGTAGAGATTTCACTAAGTTTCTTGATCTTAAAAAATTTCTCCAGCGAATTATCATCTTTTGTAATCTTTACTTCGACAGACAGAGTTTTCACTGTGATTCAGTTGTATTAAATAGAGCGGAATTCACTAGAGAATTCGAAAATTGGAAACAACTGATGTAGAAAAAAATGTATGAGAGATTTTGCACTATTTAGGGAGGTTTCACTGTGATTTACAGAACAGGAACCGCTGAAGCTTATGAACTACACTGCACATTTGAGGGAGAAGCTGAAGAGAAGTTTCACTTAACAAGGATATAAATAAGGCGAAATCGTTAGAGAATTCGTTAGAAAAACATTTTTTCTTAGGGAATTTTGCACAATTTACGGAGGCTTCACTGTGAGACGAAGTCAAGCATTTACAGAACAGGTATCACTGTGGTTCATGAACTTTTCTACTCATGTTGAGTGAGAAGCTGAAGAGAAGTTGCACTTTAAAAGGATATAAGTAAGGGGAAATCATTAAAGATTTCACATATTGGACACCAGTATTTTTGTTGGGGTGATTTCGTACTATTTATGGAGGTTTGACTGTGAGATGGAGTCGGGGATTCACTGAATTCGTATCACTGAGGTTGATTCGAGAGAGAAGCTGAAGAGAAGTTTCACTTTACAAGGATTTAAATAAAGGGGAATTCGTTAGAGAATTCGCAAGTTCGAAATCACAATATTGTTCATTAGGGACTTTCGCACTATTTAGGGAGGTTTCACTGTGAGACAGAGTGAGTTTTGGCTGCGATGCTTACCTGCCGCTTTTGGTTATGACCATTTCGGTGCCGAGCTTGTGGAACTTCTCCCACAGATCCTTGCCCTCGAGCGTGACCTTGGGATCGTCGACGACGCCATCGTCCTCGGGCTGCAGGGCACGAAGCGGCCGCATCGCCGGATGCAGCTGATGGGCCACAGCCGAAGCGAGCACCACGTCCTCGGCGGTGGTGTAGGCGGTGCCCAGCGGATGGTGGGCGTGCGGATGCGCCGGGTGTGGTGGGAAGCGCAAACCGCCGGCGGCGCTATATAGGCCTGGATGATGCGGACCCGCCGGGCTGCCAGCCAAAGCGGCCAAAGCTGCGGCCGGAAAATATGGCGGCGGCGGTGGTTGTTGTTGTTGCTGTTGATGTTGGCCCAAATGCTGCTGTGGCGGCGGTGGATGCAGACCAGGAGGTGGTTGTTGTTGTTGTTGCTGTTGTTGCTGTGAATGATGCGCGGGTAAAGACGGCGGCGGTGCTGCTGTTGTTGTTGCTGCTGCTGCTGCTGGTGGCGGTGTTGTTGCTGATGTTGTTGGTGTCGGTGATGCACCGCTCAGTGGTTCGTGGTTTTTGCTATTGTTGTTGTTGTTGTTATTGCTAATATTATTATTGTTGTTGTTGTTGTTGTTGTTGTGATTGCTGTGATTACTTTGTGGCGATAGCTGCGACGGCGAGCTACGATAATTGCCAGCTCCAGAGCCTGGCGAGCTTAAAGCTTGACTCGCTGCTGCTGCCGTCGCTGCTGCGCTGTTGTTGTTGTTGCTGTTGCTACTGTTACTGCTGTTGTTGTTGTTGCTGTTACTGTTGTTGCTGTTGTTGTTGTTGTTGTTGTTGCTGTTGCTGTTGCTGTTGCTACCCGCCGTCAACAGCGACGAGACGCTGAAGTCAGTGGGTCTTTGCGATAGCTGCAGAAATGGATGATATGCCATCCCATTTGCGAACCTGGCGAATGGATCCTCAGCAGACTGATGAAGTAGCAGCTCCTGGACGTCGTATCTCATTACATTACAATTTCATCAACATGTGCGTCACGCGTTAAAAATTTCTATTTCCTCTCAATATAATTCTCAACTTGAATTCGCACTTGTTGCAGTTCTTCTACTTCTTCTTGGGCAGGTACTTTTTGTTGTTTATTTTATTTTTATTTTTTTAAATTTATTTATGCACACACACTCACACACACATAGAGCACAAATATTTGTGTGTTTTGTTTCTGCACTTTTCTTGTTATTATGCTTCCTTTTTTTTGTATTCCTTTTTTTTTTGGTCACAAGCTTTTTTTTCTCTTTACTTTCTTTAAGATTTGTTATTGCTGCTTTTTTGGCATCGTGCAAAAAAAAATATAAAAACAATTTGTACGTTGTTATTGCTTTTGTTGTTATTAATACTTTCTAAGCTTTTTGTTTTTGTTTCTTTTTCTCTTTTCTTTTTCTTGCTGTTTTGGCGGCGGCAAAACGTCAACGACAACGGCGACGGCGCGACGCGATTCTTGAGCTTATTTAAAGTTGTTGCTGCTGCATTTGTTGTCAACAAATGTTGGCCCAAAAGGAATTAAGAAATTATTGGTAAGGAGTAATGCAACAGCTAAAGTTGAACAGTTGCTGCTGCTGTTGATATTCTTATTGCTTTTTGTTGTTGTTGTGGTTGTTGCTGGTGGTTGAGGTGCTGCTGCTGCTTCAAACGACAACGGCACGACGACACACAACACACACGGAGGCAACAGAAACGACGACGACGACGCCGATACGAACTACACGCCGGTCGCTTTCAAACTGGAAAATACACATACGGACGCAAGCAGCGCAACCCCCGAAGACGAAATACACGACGACGACGATGACGATGTCGCTGCGCTGCCGCTGTCGCTGCTTACCGCGCAGTCGACGGCGAGCAACGAGTAGCAAAGAAGCTAGCAAGCGAGCGAGCGAACGAAAGAGCGAGCACGAACGAGAGAGCGTTCATCTGCATGGATGTGTGTGTGTGTATGTGGGACTGTGTGTTGAGTTTTGGCTGGCTGGGCGTGCGAGTGAGTCGATTGGGTTCTGCCCTCTGTTGTCGTTTGGTCGTCTGTTGGGTGTGAGAGCAGGGCAGACTGAGAGACTCACTCGGAAGAGAGCGACAAACGAGACGAAACGAAACGGCTCCAATAAGAAAACTAAAAACCAAAGTGTTGAGTTGACGCTTTGCTTGTTGCTTAAAAGTGTGTGTGTGTGTGTGTGTGTGTGTGTGCTCGTGTGCGTGTTTGTGTGTATGTAGACGAACAACAATAGAGCAATGGCAAACCAACCAGCAGCAGCGCAGTCAACGTACAAGGCGTGTGACAAGCAGCGTGAAGCGTGTTAGAAGTAACAAGGCAGCTGACACCAAAAGTGCAGCGCGCCAGAAAAATGGCTCAAAATGTGAGCGACAGCAGCAGCAGCTACCAACAACAACAACTACAACTACAACAAAAGAGAGTGTAGTAAATCATAGTCCGAAAAAAAGCTGTTAACTGTGGGCTCGGTGTGGGGGAGAGTGGGGAGTTTGGCAAGTTGACAAATGACGCGCAAGCGAAAAATGCGCTTCAATGGTCAAATGTTTTGATGGAGCAGTCTCGATAGGGGGCGGGGAGGGGCGCGTGCTTGATAAATGTGCGCTATAAAGGAGCATCAAAGAAGTGAGTGTGTGCGTGAGAGAGAGTGGTGCCGGTAGTGGGGGTGGTGGAGAGGAAGAGGAGTAGGTGAGCAAAGCACAGTAAATGCGATAAAGGCAACGCGTAGGCAGAGATAAAGCAAATAGACGCCATGGGAAGACAGAGGAGGGTGAGAGTTCAAGCAGAGAGGGACAGACTGAGAGGTAGAGCAAAGAGGAAGAGCAGAGGCAATATTTTTTTATATTTTAAATAAGACCTCAACTAAAGCGAATGTCTGTCTTGACCTACACTGACCTTTTCTGATCAGAATAAAAACAGAAAGAGAGCGCGAGAGAGAGACGACTGATAGAGCCAGCGGAAAAGAGCGAGCTTTTAATGAGTGCGATATCAGCTTTTAATAAGCAAGCAGCAAATGCCAATGAGAGCTTTAGAGCAACTCAAAGCACAGAGAGAGAGCTTTTCATAAGCCTATGTATAACCTTACAGGATCAGCAAGAGCTTTCTAGAAGCTTCAACATTTCACGCTAATTTATTGAAGATTATATTAAAATATAATTGCTTACTTTCGTCAACACCTCTGGCTAAATTTTGTATAGACAGTTTTTGTGATTTACTTTAGAGAATATCAAATACAAATTTTATTGGAAAACTGTTTATCTGAATTTGGTCAACACATTTCGCGTGATTTTGTGAATTAGTGTGAAATTATAATCAAAGTAAAGAAAACGCATAATAAAAGTACAGCTGATAAAACTACCAGTCCGCAAGGACGAGGGGGTAGTTGTATAGAGAGAGAGAGAGAGAGAGAGAGAGAGAGAGAGAGAGAGAAGGGTGACGAGGAGGGGTACGGGATGGGAGTGTTGCCTACATAAAAGTTTAACGCCTTTTAGGCGCTTTGGCAGCTTTTATGTGTCCAAAAATGTAAATGTGGAGATTTATGCAGCGACGGCGACGCGAGGCGACGTCAACGTCAAAGTTGGCAGCGCCGTCTGTTGTCTGAGCAGCGCACAAATTCGCAAGTGCGAAAAAGCAAAGCAAAAAGAAGAGCAACAGCAACAACAACAACAAGAAGAAGAATAAGAATTGGACGATAGGTGCCGCTTGGCGCGCGTGTGACAAACTTGACGCTAAGTTTGCGCAAACACGGCCAGTGGCGGTGGGCGTTGGTGTGAGCGAGACGGCAAGAGACGGGGCGTGCAAATGAAAGGCAAAGCTCAAGCAGAAGTCACACAAAACACACATACACACACGCATGCACACACATACAGAGACACAGCAGCAGCAGACAAAGAAGCTTTGGCAGCGTCGACGACGACGCCAAAAAGCAAAAACGGCAACGCAAATGTATTTTGTCACACGTTTTCACACACACAAATATACATACATATATAAAACAGGCTGTGCCAGTGCGACTGTTTGTATGTGTGAGCTGGCTGACAATATGGGCGCTGCATGTGCGCAAGAAAAAGACGACAAGACGCAACGACAACGACAACGTCGGCGACAGCGACAGCGACGTTGAACTTGCTACCCGACTCTCTTTGCTGCTGCTCTTGTTGTTGTTGTTGCTGTTCAGCTCAGCTTGTGTGACAAGTTTAACCACAAATACACACAGAACACAGAGAGCACACACACACACACACACACACACACACACACACACAGATATAAAGAGCGACGCGCCAGCTAGTTAACACCACACCTCACAATGGCGGCGGCAATGTTAACTCCTCTGCGTCGCCTCGACTCTCTCTCCACCCCACCGCCACTTTGCTGCCAGCGTCGGCGTCAGAGCTCTCAGCCGGCATACGTGAGTGAGTGAAATGGCGAACATTTTGAACGCTCCGTGTTGTAGTTGTAAGTGGTGACAACATTTCTTTGCATGCATGTATGTTTCTTTCACTGTATGTGTGTGTACAGTGTCTCTGTGTGGTGTGAAAAATTACAGCAGCAGCGTCGTCGCCGCCGTCGTCGTCAACATCGGCGTCGTCAACATCGCTGTGGTGAAGAAAAGACAATGAGGATGCTGCGCGACAAGCAAAAGCTGAGAGTGTTTATTCGTGTTGTTGCTGCTTTTGTTGTTGCGGTGTAAAGTGAAAGGCGATTAGTTTTGGTAGCCAGTGTAAAAGCAGCTTTCGGTCAAATGGGCAAGGCTATAAAAACAAATACAAATGCAAATGATAAATACATGTGCTCTGAGTATATACTACAAATATATATATTTTCACATGTGACGAGTATTTTTTAAATACTAAAATAATACTCTTTACTATAAATTCGGAATGTAGCGTACATATTTTTTATTAAATACTGTTTCAACTGCCTAAAGCAAACGTCTGTGTAACAATATTTTTTTTTTTACAGATTTTGTAATACGAAATCGGTTAATTCTCGTATATAAAATGAACAAGTTTATTAAAACTCTTTTTAACAAAATCTGATTGAATCTAGCATTGTAAAATTTATTTTTAATACATAGCGCGAGATGAAATTTAGTTGTATAAATTTAGTTTT
Organism: Drosophila rellima; assembly: GCA_035043635.1. Taxonomy (NCBI): domain Eukaryota; kingdom Metazoa; phylum Arthropoda; class Insecta; order Diptera; family Drosophilidae; genus Drosophila; species Drosophila rellima. The sequence continues at coordinate 1,426,126 of JAWNMV010000257.1, read as the reverse complement.
AACTTTTCTCAACTTACTTGCCTATTTAACAAGTTGCGTATGGCTTAGAAATAAGCTTGAGAACTAAATGATACTTTTCATTTTTATTTTAAATGGAATCAGTGTGAAATACTGTAAACCACTCATCATTTAGAATATTCATTAACTGTAGTCAAAACTCATAACGAAAATTAACTATGAATTTCACTAACTCAAATCACTATTTTCCAAAGATAAAATTCGAATAATGGTGTCTTTCTTGCATAAGTCAAAGTCTTTTTTTTAAGATTCGTAAGCTTATTGTCACTCGATTTATTTTGAGTTAGAGAAAACTCGAGTTACAGAAATTCATCTATAGTTATATTTTAATGTTGAATTTTCTTATATTTTTGATATTGTAATGAGCAGTACAATTTAAATTTGCTTGACTGATTATAAAGCTAGCAGATAATCTGCTTAAAAATGTTTCTAATTAGCGTTCAAGCGCTGTAAATGTTCATCCGCTCATCCTCTGCCACTGGCGCTGCCGCTGCTTATTAAGAGAGCATCGATTGCAATTTTGGTGTCATAAATAGTTGTAACAAATGCTTATTAACAGCTTTATGTATATTGCTTACACAGCAACAGTAATGAGAATAACAGCTAGAGTTACAGCAACAACAACAGCAACCGTAACAAACAAGGAGAGCAGCTGCTTAATGTGTAGGTGTTAAAAAACAACCAACCAAAATGCCGCCTGTTAAGCTGCTTCTTCAACATCTATTTCTGCTGCTGCAGCTGCTGCTTCTTGCTCTCACTCTCTGTGCTCTTGTTTGTATATTGATTAGTTCCACGTGTATGCGAGTGTGTGTGTGTGTGTGTGTGTGCGAGAGTGGGCAGCTGCTGCTGTGGTGTATTGAAAAGCTTACACCACAGCATCCAAGCTGCTGAGAGCGCTCGCGACATGCTCTCTCGCTCTCACTCACTTGCTGCGCTCTCTCGCTCAGCTGAGCCTTTGGCTCCCAGCAAATTTCGTGTGATTTTTTTAGTAGTTGTTGTTGTTTTTTTTTAGTTGGCGCTTTGTAGCTAATTAAAAGTTTATGTGTGCACACATACACATGCATAGATGGCAGCTAGACAGACACGGACAAGAACACGAAGCAGCTTCATAATTATCTGAAAAACTTTATTTGACGGCATTTATTTGACTGGCTGCTTCCCCAACGGGAGTCTCTCACCTCTCTCCCACTAACTCGCTCGCTCGCTCGCACTCACTGTCAAACGGTCTGCCCTCCGAGTGGCTGTTGCCTCTCGCTCAGACGCAGTTTGTGTGTGTTTATTTGCTTAACATGGTTTAGTTGCCATTGTGTGTGTGTGTGTGTGTATGCATGTGTGTGTGTGTGTGTGAAATTTACAAGCGGCGCGCGTTAAATTATCCAAATATGTTGGTTGTGGGGGAGGGGGGTGGTAGGGCAAAAAGGTGACGACGAATGGGTTAACACTTTGACTGTCGCGTGGGTTTGTATATGTATATATACATATATGTATGTATGTGTGTATATGCATGTGGCTGTGTCTATATCTGTATATCTCTCTATTTGAATAATGCCCAACTCTTTTGTTTACATTATTATCAAGCAGAGCTTTAAGCTTTGCTTCAACGTCATCTACAATTGAAATCTCTCAATATTATTCCTTATTTTGTTCTATTGTAACTCAACTGTTTATGCTGCGATTCTGTTGAAAATTGTTATAGACATGTCCTAGCATGTCGGAATGTGAATTTTATTGCTTTGGCCACGCCCATTTGCCTAGTTAAACAGTTATTGCCTTTACCAAAATTGCTTGGGCAATCAATAAAATTAGCATAAACTTGAATTTCACGCTGTCAAAAACAATGGACGCTTGCTTCCATACATATATACCACTATGTGTATGTGTGTGTGTGTGAGTTTGTCTATTTCTTATGTAAACATAGGCAGTGCACTGATAGCAAGCGAAAGAGAGAGAGAGAGAGAGAGAAAATGTTGTAAAAGGAGAGAGAAATCAGGCAAGAGAAGCGCCATAATAAATGTCTAGCCTTATGTAAACATAGACTGAATAACTGTCCATGTATGTATTTGTATGTGTGTGTGTGCAATGTCTTTGTGTGTGTGTATGTGCCGGCATTTCATGTGGGGTGTCAAGCCAAACACACACACACACACACATATACGAACTCACGATTGGATAAGAATCTCAGCATTTACATAGAACGAGTGAAGAGAGGAAAAAACTTTAGTAGGGAGAAGAAAGCAGCAGGAGACAAGAAATTGAAGAGAATAGAAATAAGCAACTAAGGATACTTTACAGGACCACGTTTAGAATCAGGCTCAGGCTTAGAACATGATGCATAAACCTATGATTTTCTTGTTTCAAAACATACATTTTCTGTTGTAGCCGATGTTTTTATGACGTTTTCAGCTGTGTTGAAATGCAATATTTTCCAATTTTTGTTGTGTTTTTTATGCATGATACACTAATCCAATTAGAGGTCGCCACACGGAAGCATTTCAATTGGTTGAGGTGTATTTAAAGGTGCACAGAAAAACAAAAAACATATGTTCATAAATCGTTTTTAAATTTAAGCTAAAAATTCCAGATTTCATTATAATTGTTTTAAGGATACAATTTATAAACAAAGACTTTTTGCGGATCAGATGCTAATTAAAAAATACGAAATCCGATGATCAAAATAAAATATCTGCCCAGAAGAAAAACCATTTTTGGCCAAAATCTCGTCCTTGGTTTAAGATTGATTTTATTTGTTTTCCTGTTTGGAAGTTTTAAGGAGACTGCTTGCCATTTATTTATTTTGAATTGAGTCTTAAACTCTATAACTCAAAAGCTTTAGGCTCTTACTCCAACGAGTAGCGCATAATAATTGCGAAAAACAATTGGAGGGTCCTAAGTAAATTCTGGGAAGAATTCTTACAGCATAAATTCATTTACATCCTTAATAGATTTCTTTACTCGCCTTTCTTACAGCTCGCTACTCGTTGCTTTTGTGGCAAATAGCAACTATTATATTTTGCGCTCTGAGAAACGAGTTTAATATGGCACGAAATAGCATCTTAGACTCTACAATGCAATCTACAACATTTATACCTGCTTACTACTCGCTGTTTTTCCAACGAGTAGCGAGTCTTAATAGCGAGTAACATTTGTGAAGTCCTTAGTCAGTTCTATTAACATTTCTTACAGCATAAAATAATGCAATTTTATGAGATAATCTTCTACTCGCTTTTCTTACAACTCGCTACTCGTTGCTTTTGTGGCGTGTAGCAGTAATTTTATGCAGTCTTCTGGGCAGCGAGTTTAATATCTACGTATAATTGCAAGTTTACTACTACACACACACACACACACACGCACACACACAAATAAAAGGCTTTCTCTTGAGTGTTGCCTACTTTTGAGCGCCAAGCAAATTGACGACTGCTGGCAAAAGGCCGCCAGTCAAAGCAATTGCTCAATTACAGTGAAAAAGGCGAAACAACAATGTTGCATATACACAACACACACACACACAAGGCAGACAGACACACACAGACACATGCATGTGGTGTTGTGTTGAATTTCACGCCAAGCTGCCAAGTGTAGTCCGTAGTTTTTCGCCATTTTTAACGCGTTGCTTTGCCTGTGTGTGTGTTCTGTGTGTGTGTGTGTGTGTATTTATTGTTTAATTAACTTTACGCCTGTCTATCACACACACACACACAGACACACACGCACACACACACTACACTCAGACATTGCAGCTCAGACACCGACAACATTGTTCATTGTTTGCACTGCGCTGTCTGCGGACTGATGTGTGTGTATATCTTTCTCTCTCTCTCGCTTTCGCTCTCGTCTGTCTATGTATTCATCTGTATGGGTGTGCGTGTGTGTGTGTGTGCGAACAAAGTCCACGCAGCGTGCTGCAAAAGCTGCTGCCACTGTTGTTGTTTTTCCAGCTCACACAAAAGTTAATCAGTTAGGGCAATGTGTGAAAAACAAAGTGCATTTCGTGATGCTTTAATACCCTAACAAAAGGAGTCAAGATTAAAGAGTATATCAATGTGGCAAGGACACAAAAAATCATAGAAAAATGTTTATCAATGTTTAGCAACAAAACATGAATTGCTCTATATAACATATTTCTTCATCTACAGCTTAAATGTAATAGATACCATTACTTGAATTTCACATTAACAAATAATATTATTAAACAATATTAAATTAACAACATATTAACCAAGTTGTAGTTTATGTCATAGCCTATTTACTCTCTTAATTTAAAAAATGCACTGCCATTTAATTATTTTTCTTCAAAGAAATACAACAAAAATTGGCTTGTCAAATTAAAAAAGTTGTAGATTTTTTAGTTTAGAAAAGTTCTTAAAGAAGCAAAGAACTCACTTAAATCTAAGAAAACGGATGTCGAAACTTTCTTTAAGTAAACAATTTTAAGGTGAAATTAGCTCAGAAATTGCTTTAAATTGAAATGTTTGTTAATTAATTTCTAACTTTAAATAAAATAAATATATTTTTCTTTCAATTATTTTGTTGATCTCAAAGTGTTATAAATTTAATTGTAGGGTATTTATTGTGTCGCCATATCAAAATAATTGTGCTCAAAAAGTGGCTGCATTTAAGCCAGATTTACTTTTGCTAATAAGTGAATGTGTTTGTTTGTAAGTTTGCTTTAAGCTGCGACTAGTCGCAAACAGTTATTCGACACATCAACCTTCACACACACACACATATATATATATATATGGACTATACGCTGTAAAGTATGCAACATTTTTAACTCTTGCCTAACGAAATTAGATGAAACTTTTTGATTAGACAAAGGATATGAGAAAGTTCAACTTAATTAGAGCAGGACGGCAACAGAACGTGTTAAACCGACTGAAAGTGACGCAAGTGATGCAAGTTTTTTTATTGCTTGCTTTAATTTTTTTGTATCTGCACAAAGTGTCGATAAAGCAGTTCAAAAAGTGCACAAGAATTTCAACTTTGTTTTGCTCACAGTTTTCTTTTTTTTTTTTTTTTTTTTAGATTTCTACGATGATCTTCTGCTGCTTTGCTGCTTTTTTTCCATCTCTGCTTTTGTTTGCTGTTTCTCCCTTTTGAGTTTTGTGTGTGTGTGTGTGTGTTTTTTTATGTTTTTGGTGTGCATTTTCCATTGAAAAGCGCTCTTCACAAGCAATTAAACACACAAAAGCGTTTTGCGCGCCGCGCCGCAAGGCGAAACAACAAGAAAAAAAGAAGAGGAGTAGCAATAGAAGAGTAAGAAGTGTGCGAGAAAGGGAACCGGTGGGGTGGTGGGGAGGGGGTTTGGTGTGGCAGATCTAACAATGTGGCAAGATAAATGGATGGCAATGCACAAGCTGCAATATGAATAATCACAAAGTCGTAAGGGAATAGCAAGAGAGAGGGAAGAGAGAGGGAAGAGAGAGTGGAATAGAGAGAGAGAGGGTGGAAGAAAGAGAGAGCAAGTGATGGTGGTGCTGTTGTTGGTGCTAGGCGACTGAGCAGCCCCAACACTTTTTGTGTGAAAAAAACTCGACTCAATAGGTGACGCAGCGAGGAGGGGGGGGAGGGCAGGGGAGTGTTTACACAAGCGATTGGCCAAGACGGCGGGCAAAAAGCTCGGGCGTTGGCGTCACAGCCAAAGGAGTGGCCAAAGTACACAAGATTCACACCGACGGTGACACGAACACTTGACAATTTAACCAACCCCTCAACGGAGGCACAACTGCCCCCACCCCCAACCCCCCACTCACAAGCGCACACACATACACGCTCACACACGCACACACACATGCAGACAGGCCAACACTCTCCAAGTGGCAAAGAAGAAGAAGAAGTTCTCTGGCATTTGCTTGGCCAAGTTGAAATCGTCGCTGTCTCTGTCTCTGCAGCAGCTTCGACAACAGCAACAACAACGACAACAACAACAACAACGACAACAACAACAATAACAACGTTACCAATGATGCCAACGCCTTCGCTGTCGCCTGCCACACGCCCACGCCCTCGTCCACGCCCACTGTCAACCGCCTTCGTCTTCATCTTCATCTTCTTCTTCTCCATCTCTTCTTTCGCCTTTGCCACTTGCTTCTTCCTGGACGCCATGAAGTCGCCTACAACGCATTCTCCATTTTATCTCTATATGTGTATATGTGTGTGTCTGTGTGTACAAGTGTTGTCCAACTTTTAGCAGTCACTGTTGCAACCCACACAACGCCTTCTAGCCAGCATCCCTAGTAGACTTGGTGTCTCAACTTTTTCCACACTTAAAAAATACATTTCTATTCCAAACGATTGCAAAATCGAATTATTCTGAACATTTTTGAGTGTGCTGAAGTTTTTTGCAAAAAATATATGTAATACGTTTATTTACAAAAGTCTATTCATTATCATTTCAAACCCTTTTTAAAGTAATATATATTAAAAAGAATTGCAAAGAAAAAATATACTTGATAAAATTAAAAAAATTTTAATACAGAAATTGACTTGTTTGATATCCGACTATAGTTGAAAAATATTCGAAAAATCTTTAAATTCTATTGATTTATACACAGAAATCAATTTGATAACATTCCAAAATGCATATACAAAAAGTCGAATGGGTCCTGAAGTTTTTCTGAAACATAAATGGAATAAAACTCAATATATTTATATACAGAAATATATTTTGTCAACATTTCCACACTCCTATTTAAACTGCTTAAATTTAAATGCAAAAAAAAAAAAAAAAAATAATAAATAAATAAATAATACGTTTAATATTTATTATCATTTCAAACCCTTTTTAAAGTAATATAAATTGAAAAGAATTGCAAAGAAAAAATATATTTTATAAAATTTGAAAAATTTTAATAATGAAATTGATTTGTTTGATATCCAACTATAATGGAAAAATATTCGAAAAAGCTTTAAATCTTTAATCAATAGAAGATTTACATACAGAAATTAATTTGTTAACATTCCAAAATGCATATACAAAAAGTCGAATGGGTCTTGAAGTTTTTCTGAAACATAAATGAAATAAAACCTAATATATTTATATACAGAAATATATTTTGTTAACATTTCCACACTCCTATTTAAACTGCTTAAATTTAAATTCAAAAAAAGAAATAAAAAGTAGTGTCTTTGATTCATGAATTATTTTTTTAATATAAACCCAATGGATCTCGTTTCCTCTTCAATGTCAGCAATATTTCTTTAGCAAAATCCTATGTATACAATTAAGTTGGCTACAATAATTAAACAACTTGATTGAAAAATATGAAAGGCTTCGTTGATAAAAGTTTGCAACAACTTTTTGAAGTGAAAACTCACAAAACAATTGCAAATTGTTCTTTATATGTATTTTAAATGAATATTTAGAAGCTTTTTTGTTTGGAAAAACTATTGCTGATAAAACAGTAAACAGGCGCTGGCAACAAAAACAACAACAACAACAAAAACAATAACAACTCAAAGTGTAAATGAAAACATGACACCTGAGAGCAACTCTTGTGATGCGTTGAAAAGCAAAGTTTTGAATTCAAAAATAAATAGAAAGGACAAGTTGAAAGTTGGTAACAAAAAGATTAATAATATAAAGAATAATACTTATAAAAATATTAAAATGTTTAATAATTATTTAAATAATTAATAATGTTTTAAATAATAATAATAATACTAATAATATTTTTAATAATTATTTAAATATTAATAATGTTTTAAATGATTATTTAAATATTAATAATAATTAAAATCTGAATAATGTGTTAAATAATTATTTAAATATTAATAATGCTTTAATAACAATTAAAAACAATAAAATAATCAATTAATCAAAAAATGGCTTGCAACAACAGCAGCTTCAAATGTGTGTGTGTCGAACATGTGTAAATCGTAGTTGGGGGTTAGAAAGAGAGAGAGGAAGAGGAAGAGAGAGAGAAAAAGGTAAGCTTTTTGGTAGGTGCAATAAAAAAAGGCGCCAGCCTGACGACGCTCTCAGCAATTATGCCACAGGCTCTGCAGGCAACAGCAGCACAGTGGCGCCCTCTTCAGGTCAATAGACGCCGCTTGATGCCGAGGTGCGATTGTAAACAATCAAATAAAGCGAGAAGAGAGGGGCAAAAAGTTGGACTTTGCGTGCTAGCCACGCCAATAGACGAATGAGCCATGATTTTGTGTTCTGAGCACAGGCAACAAGGGATCATCATCAAGCTCGTCGACGCTGGGGGTTAAGGAGGGGTCACAGGCGGGTTAAACGGCAGGGCAATCAACTAAATGAGTGACCGAAGGACACATCAAATGAAATCGAGCGTTCCATAAGTCGACGAGCGACAAATATCAAAGCCGAGCAACATAGTAAATGTAAATACAGCTCAGTCATATGGAGTATGCACGACTAAATGCTACCCTGCTCATAAAGAACTAAGAACATAACGAATACTCTCACTCTCAAACTGTCCGAGTAACTTTTATATTTGAAATGGAATCTTAAAAACATCTGAAGTATAGGTAACAATTTTCGATTGTTATCTTTATAACTTTTTTATTTACAAATATATTTTAGGAAAATATTCAGAATATTGGCTCTAGAGATAAATCTACAATTGTGTCAAAAATCAAGGCTTCAACTTTGAAATTGCGATTATTATGAGCTATGTTAACTTTACAATATGGGCTTATAAAAACAGATTTGATTTGATTTTATGTCAAGCACGTTTCACATATCTAGCTGTTCAAGTTTTATAAATTAATCACATTATTTTGATTTATTGGGTTTTCAAACGCCATGATACCCTCTTTAATGATTACAGGGTATAAAAAGCGTCAAGGAGGCAACAACTAAAACGTCCATGTCCAAGCAAAAGCGTAAGAAAGAAATCAAATGAAATGAAAGCAAAGGAAAAGCGCTGAATAGAATAGAATGGAATAGAAAAAGAGAATAATAATAATAATAATAATATGAGAAGAAAACGATGAATAAAGGGATGAAAAGAGAAAGAAGAGGAGAGAAAAACACTTATAAATAAAAACATGCTCATTAATGTAAAAGTCAGACGCAATACCAAAGCTCAACTTTGTTGTGAGAAAGAACGAGACGAGTGATGGCTGAGTGAGAGACAAAGCGACAGCAAGAGAGAGAGAGGGAAGTGTGGTGAGGGGTGGTGAGGGGGGGGGGGTTTGACTGAGGGATGGTTGGGGGTGCGACTGGCACTCTTCAATTCGCAGACAATGCGAAATGTTCTCTCCTTGAACTGCTCGCACTTGGAATTGAAATTGGAATTCACTTTTGTCTGTACGACAACAACAGTTTAGCCCCCACTTTCCCACTTTTCCTCTTTCCCTCTGTTCCATCGCATCCCACCCTTCTTGCCATCCCCCATAGCAGCAGCTCCTTGGCCATTATGATATTGTATTAAGAGTGCCAAGTGATGCTGTCAGAAAAAGTAGAATTTTATTTGCCCTCCATCCGAGCGTTGACTCAGCGCAAAATGTTTTGCTAACTTGGCTCCTAACCTGGCTCGGAGGCCTCCTCAGCGGGCCATCTTTCAATGGCCCATTGCAAATGAGCATCACAAGTCGTGTCGCAATAATTTTAAGCCATTCATGGCACATCGACTGCTTTCAAAATCTAAAATCTTTTAAAGCTTTCTAGCAAAAGATATGTTAAGTTAAACAAAGGCTTTTAAAAAAAAATCGAGTTGTTGTTTTTATTCTTCAAAAATCAATTTTAACTATTAAAATACTATGCTTTCAACCAAAAAATTATCATTTCAATCTCTAAAGCTGCTTAATTGATTTCAAATGCATCACAGACCATAAAAAGCTCCTGTTATGTCTAAAACTAAATAATTTTACTGTCAAAATAAATAAATAATTAAATAAATAAACGATTTTTTTAAACACAAAATTTAAAAGCTGTGAAATTGTCTTTAAAATTATGAGTTCAATGCAAATTTTATAATTTTACGCAACTATTTTTAGTTTTAAGGCGCCTTCAAATTGTCAGTTAATTGTACAAATTAAAATAAGTAAAAATTTGTAGATTTGAAAGCTTTTGGATAGAATAAAAATTCAAAAAGAAAAGCTTTAAAGCTGTTCAAAACAGACAAATTTCCAGATGAATTGTGAACTATTATCTGATTTAATCAGAGCTTGAATCAAGCGTCTTAAGCACTCAAGTGCCTAGAAAGTGTCGATTGATCAATTAAAACAGCAACTTGATAAAAGCTCCTAAAACGAATTGATCAACTTAAAGCAACGAATGAAATCGGAGTGAAAGAAAAGCTCGCACAATTTGCATAGCAATTAAGGAAAAAGTCAAAAACTTGTCAAGTGTTTTACCTCCATTTGAACAGGAGGAAAAAAAAGGAAAACACGCTGAAAACAAACAAATAGCGTGAAAATGCGCGAAATTGTTAGACAAAAATTGTTGTGTACATTATGCAGACATTTTGAAGTTAAAGAAGGAGGCAACGAAGCTAAAGAAGAGGATGAAATTGAAGGGGCAAGTGCGGTGGAAGCGTATGCCCAACTTTTGTAGCCAAATCATTTAAGCAATGTCAAGAAATGGAAAAGAATTTTGAGTTGGTTTTGGTTGGCTCTCTGAGGTGAATGGGGAGAGAGAGGGAGAGAGAGAGAGGAACGAGAAGAGGCACAGGAGAAATGGGAGCAGTGCACCTGACATTGTCAGACTTGAGTAGTTTCTCCAGCTCTTTCTATTTCTCTCTACCTCTCTTTGCTCTGCCTATGCTTTGCCAAGGATATATATATATATATATATATATATATATTTTTTTTTTTTTTGGGGATTGGAGATGCTGCATTGACTTGACAGCTTTTAAGAGCTCAATGAAGTGCTTGAGGAAAAGCACTTGAGCAAAATCAATAGGACCAAAAGCCCACGTAACGGCACTACAAACACCGAGAGCACCACCCCATTGAATAATACCCCACTTTGGCTCCATCGTAGCCACTACTACATGCGTACTGCCTACCCTAAGGGCTGTTCTCTCTAAATTTCACGTTTCCTGTGCACGACGCGCGCGCTCTGTTATAAATTAAATTCGTAATTGATTCCTGAATCCGCAATCCTGCAAATGGGATTACAACACGTTGGGAAATCAGCAGAAATCACCCAACCACCCACTCACACACAGACACAGACACAGTAACGGACACGGACACGGACACGGACAGAGAGACAGAGAGACAGACAGAGCCCAAGGGCAACAACAGCAACCACCAACAACAACAACAACAACAATAACAATGAGTGTGTTGTGTTCTCTATAGATACAAAATTGCGTGCGCTGTAAATGAAACTGAAGTTCTCTCAAACCTCGCACACAATTTTCATTCCGCAGGATCAGGAACTTGGCGTGTCCCTTCTCACTTGAAAGGGCTGGGGCGTCAGCTGGCGCGTTAGTCAGTCAATAGATAGATAGATACAAGATACAACAACAACAACAACAACAACAACAACAACAACAGCAACAGCAACAGCAACAACAACAACAACAACAATGAATGTCCATCTCAATGTCTCGCATATATATTTTAGTTAAGTGTGTGCGACGTCGTCGTCGTCGTTGTCGTTCACATTTTTCAACCCCGATAAGTGCTGCTCCGTAAAAAGCATCCATCCAACGGCAATTCCATTCTTCCGCCGGTAATAACAACAATAACAACAACAACAACAACAACAATAACAAGAACAACAATCGAAATACAACACAACACTCTGCATTTTATAGTAAGAATCAGTCTCTGACTCCCAAGTTCAATTTCAACTTTGTGCCCTCAACTCCAAACGATTGAGATACTCTTCACTTTAACTCTGACCTCGTCCTCTCACCACCTCCTCCTCCTCCTCCTCCTCCTCCTCCTCCTCCTCATCCTCCTCATCCTCCTTGTTCTCTGTACTCCGCTTAAGAGCTTACGATAATTTCAATGCCAAAGTAATGCGAGCTGCCCAAAACTCCTTCCTCGTCCTTCCAGCACTTCAATAATGCCAGCAACGTTTAAACCTTAATAAGTCATGGCATTTTTAATGCACTGCCCATTGATGCCCATTGGGCATTGCTGATTCACAGAATACAACAATAGGAACTTCGCTTGCCGTTATCAGTAAAGTTTTTAACGTTTTGGCGCCCAACGTGGGGGGCGTTTTATTAAAAACTGCAACTCTGACTCGAAAAACGGCTGTTTAACGCATTAGAAGCAACAGATGTGATGAAATGAGGTGAAAATTAATATAAAAAATTAAATATATACACAACAAACAGTTTTAAGAGTCTGAACCCCATGTGACACGCACTTGATGCGACTCATCGACTCAAATCGAGCTCATCTCGATCACTTGAATCCGTAGTTCGTTCAGCACTGAGAACTGAGAACTGCATAAAGCCAATCAAGTTCTTGCCACGCTTTTGTATGGTAACGTCTCGAAAAACCGGCTAACCAGAGGGAGACAGAGAGAGAGAGAGAGAGAGAGAGAGACGTTATTCACTATGACTATGGTTTTGACTTGCGGGGTATTATGTTTTCCATAGCTGTCAAATTTGGTTTGACAAATGTAAATGATACACAGTCACAGGGCTTAGATTTGAACTCAAACTCGTTCTCGGTCTCGTTCTCGACGTGGCTAATACACATACCTAGAGACAGAGACCCGGTACTAATGACAGTTGGCATAATGCAGCTGGAAATTTGCATACATGCATATTGGACATATTGTACATGTGTTTTTTTTTGTATTTGTTGCCAGAGCTTTGAAATGCGATTTACACCTTTGCTTCGTGCTGCAATCTTTGTCATGCCTGAATGCAGTCGGCGAGTCGCGGTTCCAGTCAACGCCCGTTTAATGCTATTGATAATGTCATCAGATTATCACATTATCAAATATTTACAACTTTCGAGACAATCAACAACACTTTTCAACATTATTAGCCGACTGGAGCGAGTCAAAACGAGTTTAATCATCTGAGACTGTGTTTGTTCAGAAAGTGGAAAGTTGTGATTGCTTTGAAATTGAACCTATGTACATGAGAGGGCGTAGTTAAGGGAAGTGTCTAATCTTATAGTTATTAGACAGGAAGGTCTCATCTCCCCCCCCTAAAGTCACAGCAGCACATTAAGTTTGCCTTCGAAATTCTCCCAGAGTTGTATTTGAAACATATCAAGTCGATGGTAGATTCTTTTTGATAGTCTAGTTGAATATCAACTGAGATTTACTTTTACTTTTACTTTTGAGATTGATTCAGTACATCGTTCTGCTAATTAACAGAGGACTTAACAAGATATTGAGAAAAGTTTCCTAATTGCGGTTCTATTCCTGGGAAATAAATAGGAGCGAGAATTAATTGCTTAAATAATACAATATCTTGCAAACCATAAGCTAGTTTCTAGACTTATTTGAAATATACTATCCGAAATAAGTTTGCGAAAAATCTACGAAGGCTTTATAGATGACCATAGAGTATGTCAATTTACTGATACTTAGATTCAAAGTAAAAAACTGTGTTTAAAACAAAGATGAGACTAACCAAATTTAAATACGAATAATCCTAAAAATGGAACAGAATATTGGAAGTATTGCTAAGGACAATTGGTTAAGCCTCTAATTGTTAAGTAAATATGATTTCTTGTGTTAAGTTCAAAACAGAACTTGAGATGAAAAAGTCAAATGTTTCAAATGCATTACATTAATTTACGAATGGCAAAACGGATGAAGACTCGAATGAATAAGATGTAGGTAAAGATAAGTTTTGATGGCTCAAGCAGATATACGAGAGACAGTTAAAACAAATCTGAATCCTCTTTCATAGGATTTAACTAAGGATAAGATAAGATAAGATAGATAAAGATTAAGATAAGATATAGAAAATATAGTGCACTCACGAATCCGATATCACTGCATATTGTGTACATCGCTTAATGTGAACAAATGAGTTCGAATAAAGGAAGTTTTTTAAGACTCTTTTAAATGAAAGTGGATTCAATGTTCAGTTTTATAGTGCTGATGAGTCTGGTTTTTAATAAAGCATTGCAATGAACTGGAAATCAATGTGTTGATCAGAGTGATATAAATGTACTTTGGCGCCTAAGGGCGAAAGCAGTTTTCCAGTTATTTTCCAATGTTTTCAATATATAATTCAAATGAATATATGCATCTTGGTTAAGTTGAAAAATATGTATCTCTAAGGGTTCAATTAAAAATGTCAAAGTTACATACATATTTTAAAATATCAACCATCGTTTCAAAAAAAGTTCTCTCGTCATTTGTTTGTTTCTAAAAATCAGTTTTGATTTCAAAACCATAAGAGAGTGTCAAATGATACAAATTAAAAGAATATTTTTTTTAAATTTCATAAAACGTGAACATCCCTGGCTTTAATTAGTTCACGTTACCGCGAGTGCACTGTACTTTTAAAACCAAACCGAGCACAATCAGATATTGAGAGTCATCAGGAGAAGAGGTAAAGCAGTGACAGGAGCTGATCAAGAATTGAGGTAAGGGTCGCAAGGTCACAAGGCAGATCAACAGCCAACAATCTGAGAAAAAAAACTCAGACGTATTCGATTTTCGTCTATACCGTTAGACTTCAATAGAGGGATCTCAAATTGATGTGATGAAGTTCATATATCTGTTTATTTTGATTGCCGTAATCCGATGTCAATGTCGTTGACGATGCCGATGCCAAAAACGTGAAATTCCAGAAAAAATCCAAAAGCTTTTACTTTTCTGTTTTCTTTGTGAAATTCGCAACAGAACCCGTTATTTACGTAGGCTTGTTGGGCCTGGTCAAACCTTGAGTTAATCGAAGTACTGCGCTTTATTTCTGTATTTCAAATTTCTTGTTACTTGTTGTTTATGCTTTGAAAAACTGTAAACACTTTGCAACACTGTGCAGCACTGTCAAACACTGTCAGATAATTGCGGTTTTATAATAACGGTTTTTGTATCGCGCAGATCGTCGAAGCGAAGAATGAAAACCAAACAAAATGTTGCTAAAATTGAAATTTGAATTGTAGTAGAAAAAAAATGTCGCAGAAAAATTCGAAAACTTTCGATAAATCACTGGAAAACTGAGCGCGTTTCACGAATAACTGCGACGACGTCGTCGTTGATGAATGAATGCGATTGATTGATTGATTGAAGGGCAGATTGCGACGCGACGGTAAACGCACTAACGCAAAAATCGCAGAACGCAAAAACGCAAGACGTGAGAACGTGAACGTGAACGTGAAAACGGATACGTGGCTACAGCGGCTACAGGCCGAAACGTGTCCAAGCCAAAGCACCAGGCAGGCAACACAGCCGGGCCGGGTTAAGACAATCGCAGCAGACAAGTCCAAGTCCAAGTCAAAGTCGCGTCAGCAGCGACGCTGACGCTAGCAGCGAAAGCTGTGCGACAAAAATCAGCACACTCATAGCAGCGACAGCAGCAACAGCAGAAGCAGCAGAGAGAGAGCCGGCAACAAAGTTGCGATTGTTTGACTGACAGCGACGCGACGCGACGTCGGCATCGGCATCAAATGTTCACCACAGCGACGTCGTTAAATAAAAGCTTAGCCTAGCTTAGCTTAGTTTTCGCTGTCGCTGTCGCCGTTGCTGTCGCCAGCGGCGGCTTCAATGTGCGACAAGCATTTTGACACCGTTTTGTTGTTGTTATCTTACTTATACTGCTTCTTCTTCTTCTGCTTGTTACTGATGTACGCCCACACACGCGCCTGCGAAAAAAAACAAAATGGCCACCTGAGCCAGCCAAACTGATCCTCTCGCAAAGCTCGTGCCATTATCAATAGCCGACGGCAGTAAACGCGTCAGCAGCAACCAAAACAGAAAAACATAAGAATACAACTACAACAGAAAACAGCAAGCAAAGGAAAAAAAACTGTTGCACTCGACGCTGCTGTCTTCCGTCGCCTGCCGTCGGAGGGCATCAAATGACGCGGCGAGAGCCGATGTCACTGTCGCTGCGCACACGCAGCAAACTCACCACAGCAGCGACGCTGGCAGCGCGAGCTATTTGCTCAGTTAATTAGGCAATGGCGTCGCCAGCTGCGTCAGCGACAGCGACGGCGACGTCAACGCCAACGGCAACGGCAACTGAGCGTAGATGAACTGAGTGAGTGTGTGGAATTCACTCCAAACCGGTTTCATGTGCTCTCTCTCTCTCTCTGTCGCGCGTTTGTTGTATGCGCGCGCGTGTGTGTGTGTGTGTGCGAGTTATAGGCCGTCTGGAGTCAGGCAAGGATAACACGCATCAAGAAACGCTACGCAGCCTCGCAGCATAATTTTGTTCAGCTTCTGCTCCTGCTTCTGCTTTATTTTATTGCTCTCCTGTTGTGTCCTTTTGCGGTAGCCAAAAAACCCAAAAAGCGCAGCGCCAACGAAAAATTGCGAGTGTGTGTGTGTGTGTGTGTGCGTGTGTGCGTGTGTGTGGGTTGGGGCCATTTTGGTCTTGGCTCCCACAGGAGCACTTTTTGCTGGCTTCATGTCCTTTAAAGACAGCATAACAGATTTGTCTGTTTGCCCATAATGTTTGCTTTATGTCGGCCACTGAAACTGGAGCAGCAATCAGAACATTTCGGGAATGTCTTGAAACACACACACGCACACACACACGCACGCATGAGTTGGCCAAAAAGTTTGCTTTTGGGTGATAACGCTAGCTCCAGCCATTGTAGCTGTATGTGTGTGTGTGCTATCTTTGAGCTGAGTTTGCTAAAATATCCAACTAAGACTATAATTCGAGTATATACTGTAACAAATCAAGTTTGCTGTAGTTCGAGTATTTTCAAAATATTGAAACTCAGCTTAATCTTCTAACCAGAATTGGTTTTAAATTCGATGGATTTAAATATTTATTACATTTTTTTTAAGTTATCTGAATTTAATTAAATACAATATGTAGTGAGATTTAAATAATGTCTATATATATTTTCAAAATTATGCCTTATTTTATTTATACTATATAATAAATATATCTTCTTCTCATTTAAGAATGTTTGTTTCAGACAAATATTTATCAACTTAATCAGCTTATTTCAGAAAACTCTTAATTTAAACAATATAAAACTTAATAGAAAATTAATTTGGTGAATATTTTGAAATTTATGCTTACAAAATTCGTGTCAGCCTTATATGCAAATATTAGTTTGCTAATTCCTTACAAACTGCATTTTTAGGATGATAAAATGATCTTTTTGAACTTAATTTCCTCCATTTTTTAAACAATTCAAGTTCTGTTTTGTATCAAGACTTGTTTGATTTTTTCCCTTAACAAAATAAATAAATTAAGTTACCTAACGAATTTCAAATATTTATAATTGGAGAGGAAAAAGTAGAAATTGCAGAGGTTGAAATTAGAAAATATATAAAATTTTAGATATAGTATGACAAAATTGTGACCAAACCAAAAATAAGCAGACGGAATAATAACATAAAAACAAGACACAAAAAAATGTCATAGATAAAGAGAAGAAAATAAAAGAAATGGTGTCGTTAATGATAAAAACGAGAAAAACAAATAAATAGACGGGCGAAAGCAAAACCAAATAACATGGCAGCAATTGGCGAGCGTGGCGTGACTTGAGCTGGGAGAAGGGGGGACTGGGAGTTCGAAAGGTGAGTGGCGGAGGGGGTGGGGAGGTGGAAAATGTAGCTGGGGGAAATGCTTTTGTGAATGCCTTATCACACTTTGATGAAGCAGCCACCGTTGGCGTCGCTGCTGCTGTCGTTGCTGCCCGTCGAGAAGCGCCAGAACGTAATGAATAAAATATGCAATAAGCATAAAGAAGAAAAATATGCAAATTCGTTAACGGCCGAGAGTCGCATACACACACACAAGCACATGTACATGCACGCAAAGAGCATACACTTATAAGAGTGTGAGTGCGATTCTCTGTGTGTGTGCGAGGGAGACAACAGCTGAGCAACGCCCACTGAACGTCGACCATTTTACATTGCGGCGCAGTTTTTGGCATGGGGCAGAGCGAGAGCGTGCTTGCTTCTGCGTCGACGCCGTGAGAGCGCTCAAGACGTCGTGCGGCACTGCGGCACTGCTCGCACACACAGGCAGAGACTGCGAGTTGGTTCGATTTGTTTTGTTTTTGTTTTGTTGTTGCTCTTTGCATATATATGTGTGTGAGTGTGAGCGAAATTTTTGTTGCTGTGGTGAGTTTCGTTTGCAAGCAAGCAAACAAACAACTTGGCAATTTTGTCAACTGCTCAAAGAGAACACACACACACACACACACACACACACACACACACACACACACATGGCACACTAACAACAACAACAATGCGCACGATCGCTTTGTGGGCGGAGCTTAACCATTAGCATGCGACTAGACAGTGTGTGCGAGCGAGATGCAAACATCGCCTGAACCTTAGTCCTCAGTCCGCAGTCCTCAGTTTTAGTGCGACCCTCACGCATCCTGGCATTTTGTCACACCGCGTGTCCTGTGGAGAAACGAAGTCATCGAGCAGGCGGCTAAACGCATCCTGCCCAGAACTCCATATCCTTTTTTGACGCATACACCTTCTGACATTCGCTCGCTCGTCGCTTTTTTTGGCGCCAAAAAATGTACGCGAAAAATTAAAACTTATTGCAAGTAATAAGAACGCAAGCGACCACTTTATAAAAGTAAATGAATAATCAATTTGATTATTTAATGAATAATAAAGGATAACGAACAATATATTAGAGCTAAAATAATTGTTGGAATTTTGTTTAAAGGCTTGAAGATTTATTTTACATTTCATTTCATTTTTTTTTTTATTTGACATTTAAATTATTTTTTGAAGTTCGTTATTGCAACATTTAAGTCTTGGTATTGAATTTAATTTTATTTAAAATTAAATGATTGAAATCAAGTTTTTTCAAGTTCGTTACTTAAGTTATACAATTATTAGTATTGTTTTTAGTGGAAATGACTGCAGTTCGCTTTAGGATGTCATTCAATTTTTTTAATTGTTTCTTCGAGCCTTCCTATCCTCTTATCTCTGGTTTTTCAAATTTTGAGATCTTATATGATCTTACTTGGTTAAAACTTTAATTTTCCATAGAAAAACCTTTTGTTTGACAGACTTGAATTAACTTGCTAAGATATGACTTCGATAAAATGAAAAGAAAAGAAAGAGAGAATGTTATAATGATATATCACCCGAAAATTACATTATGTGATCTGAACACAAAAATATGCGCTTACGAGGTCAAAAAAAATATGAAGCCAGTATGAAGAATTCCCAATCTTCTTTATAAACGCATTATTTAATTTTTTTTCGATTAAGTTCTGAAAAAGGATGTTTCTGCACAAAAATATTGTTTCTTCGATTTGTTCTTATGTGCTATAAAGCAAAACATTTGCATGAAACTTGCTTAAGAACTTCTTAGATGTTGCACTCCAGGAGGCATGCAACAAGCCTCAAAATGGCGGCAAGTTGCAGCTGCTGCAGAGAAAAAATAAAAAAAAAAAACAAAAAAAGAGAAAAACAGCAAAACCAAAAAAAAAAAAAAAAAACGAGCAGAAAATTAACTGTAAAATGTGCCACAATATGCAATTGTTGATAATGAGGCATGTGGCGCGCATATCCTACGTGCCACAAAAAAAAAAAAACAAAAAAAAAGAGTCGAGGCGAAACCGAAACCAACTCTGGCGCCTGCGCTCTCGGCTCTGCTAATTAGTCGGGAGTCGCGAGACGAGAGTCGCAAATCGGGAATAGGGTATCGGGAATGAGGAGTGGGGGGTAGGGAATCGGGATTGGAGGGAAGTCGAAAACCGCGAACTGTGTTGAGATCTCTGTGATTTTTTTGGGGCGCCGTTCTTGTGTTTGTTAAACTTTGCATTAAATTTTGGGGCGCTGCAGCAATTAATTTGGAGGCGCAACAAGCGTTGAGAGCGTTGAAATGAAGTGTGACGAACATTTCTCTTTCCTTCTTATTTCCCAGTTCTATTTTCCCCACTGTCTTCTGTCTGCCTGTGTGTTGTGGCAACTGTACTGCCGATGATGCCTCTGTCTGCGATCTGTCGCTAGCTGGTTGTGGGGCAACGTTTTCCCACCTTGCCACACTCAAATCGTGAATGTTGCATGGCCTTTGAATGTGCGTGCGTGACAATCTTTTTGCCGCCCTCTGTCGTCTGTCGTCATACGTTTTGGGTCTTTTCCAGTTTGCATCATTCATGCATGACAATAAAAAGACTATTTGTTGTCGTTGTTGTTGCTGTTGTTGTTGTTGTTGTTGCTGCTTCTGTTGGCCAAACACTAGGCAACAAATTGTTGTAATTATGGACTCCGGTTGCGTTTCGCTTGTCGCTTCCCGATGTCATAATGTCGGTGTTTGTCCTCATCGTCTGCTTTCTGGCCTGCAATTATGGTAAAAGTTGCATGAAACAACAAACCAACAACAACAACCAACAACAACCTACAACAATCTACAACAACAACCAAACGTTACATTTTCAGTTATGAATTGAAATAATTTTGTTGTGCTTTTGTTTTCGCAATTGCCATTGACGCAGCCCAAAACCAAAGAAGCAAATATGTAAAAAAATAAATTATAAAAAATATCAAAACAATTGCAGCTCTAGTCGCATCTATAAATACCCTACAAATGCGCTATGAGCTTTTAGTGGAGCTTCACAGCCATTGAGTTCAGCTCGAAGTGAAGCTTTAATTTAATTTTATGGCATAAGTTTTATTATGAATAAAATCGATTTTAGATTTAGATGTTGAAATTGACTATTTTGGGTTTTTATCTGACTTTAACTAATCTGAAATATATTAATTTTAAGCAATTATAAACTTAATTGAAAAAAAATTCGAAATATTCATTGGAAACTTTTCAGCCTTTTAGTTCAGTTGTAAGATTTATTTAAGTTTGCGTTTTTCAAAGTATAGATAGTTTTAGGATTTAAGGAAAATTTAGCTGTGTGATGAGGGTCATATCAAAAATGTTTATAATATGACATTATTTAGCTTAATATTATTATTTTTTGTTTAAATTGAGATCTTTTAATAATTTCGAATTAAACGTAGTTGAAGGTTTTGGCTATTAGTTATAGACGTTTTTCAAAAATATGCTAAACGCTTCTTTTAGAAATGGATTCGAATATGGGTTTTTTTCTAGTCAAAAGGTACAAAATGATCTTGGGGAGATTAATTGCTTGTTGTCTTTATTTTCTGACCAATTTTACATTAATATGAAATTCGTTTGTCAATTTTAAAGGAAAACTAAAGAATTTCTAAATGCTTTTTTTTCTTTCAATTTTTGCTCCTAAAGTTCCCAAATTTATTTCAAGTACATTTGTAACTTTTAAAAAGTTCTGCTTAGTACTCGTATTTAGGGATTTCTTTTAAGTATAATAGAAACTAATAAAAAGAATTGAATGATCGAGTTTAAAACAGATTTTTATAAAATTTAGGTCTCTTTGCTGGAAGGCATAACAAGTTTCTTCCAACAATTGCGAACATAATTTAAGTAAATTTAAAATTTGAAGCAAATTGAGATCTTTTTGTTTTGCTGAGCTGCTCATGCTGCTCGATGGTGCAACAGCTGACACATGCAGTCAAAACGAGCGTAGCGTGTGTGTTGCATGCCACACACTCTGCACATGCAACGCGCCACTTCAACATGCAACAAGCGAACAGAGCTCTACGTTAGAGACTTTGTCTGTCTGCCCCTTGGGCCAAGTTTGCATCGCTCTCTCTCTCTCTCTCTCTCTCTCACCTTCCCCCTCTGCCTCCCTTCGCCCTTCGCCCTTCGCCACTTTTCTCTGGCTTTCTATGGTTCGGGGACAACCCTCGATGGCTATTTTTATGATTATTAAACTGTCTCCGTGAGTCTTCAGAACGGCAACGAAGCGCGGAGATAATTATGAGATGCGCGTCGAGCTGTTTTGACCTGGGTCACGTCTAGCGCACATAACCTCACTTCCCGCCTTCCTACCTTCCTCCCCCTTCCCTCCTCTCCACCCTTAAGCGCTTGTAGAGTTGATATGTTGTGATACTACTAAGTGAATATCAATTTATAACATAAATCCATGCATTTAATAATTTGACTTAGTCCGAATTTTCATAGCAATAAATAAAATTCATTGAAAATATCAGAGATCACAAATTAAATTTGAAGTCTTAAGAATTAAACCCTCAAGAAAATAATCAAGATAAGAAAAGGAAATCGCAATAATAATTCGTATTTTATTATTTTAAAAATCTAGTATATGTAACTTTAAACATGGCCATGTTCGTTTTTACACAAATCAGTCTTTAGATCTTAAAACTATATTATATTATTATAAATATTATAATCGGCTGGTATTAGATTACTATATTATAAAGCTGCGCTAGAAACATATTCAACAAAGCTCAAACATTTTATATTTCGTACTGTCCTGATTACATCCTCGTTCAAAAAGGGTTCAAATCAGACTACCATATTATATAGCTATCATGGGAATAATCTGCAAGAATAAAGTTTCTTTTTTTCAAATAATGCATTTCAACTACATTAAATAAAATTTGTTGTTTATTTTTTGGTGGGAAATATTTACCAAGGTCCAATTTTTCATGGTGCAGTCAATCTTTAACTTTTGAATTTAAAATTAATTTGAATACATTCCAAATATCTTTGAGTTGGTTTACTGTGACTTTAAAGTAAATCTTTAATCGTATACAACATACATGACCTTTTATAAGACTCGTAGTGTCTAAAATCCGTGGTACTTCCTCTTTTTATTTACGATTCAAATATTTTTAGTTTTTTGTGTGATTAAATATTTTAAATATAATAAAATAAAGAAAAATTGTGTAAAACTCTGGTAAATCGATGTGTTTCTTTCAGTGGCGTGTGATCGTGACGCTTTAACTGTTAGCTGTATTTTTTTATTTTTTATTGCTAAATTTTGGCCACTGCCTATATTTACTTTTCAGGTCTCTAGCTCTTTACACTTATGCAGGCTGCGCACAAGTGAAATGCAATTTAGCCCAAGTGCCTCAAGAAGCGACAATTTGTCGTCCTTGCCCACACTGCAACCGTGTGGAGGGGTGGAGGAAGGGGGTGGGCCTGAGCTGGGGGCTGTGGCTAAAGGGGTGGCAGCTTGGACTTGGGTTTGGGTTTGTTGCTTACATATGCAAGTTCCGTTTTCATCGCATTCGATGAGCTTATAACCCAATCCCACTTACCAAATGTCAACCAGGTCAGGCTGGCAACCCCCAGCCCCATTCAACGACTTGCTTCGCTCCTTAGCTCCCTTTTTTATTATATATATATTTTTTTTTTTTTTGGTTCTTATGGACCCTTTGCGTCGCGTTGAGTGTCGAGTGTGTTGCTTGAGTGGCCTTCTGCACTTTACTCTCTTCTTCTACAGCTTCTGCTTCTTCTTCTTCTTCTGCTTCTTCTGCTTCTTCTTCTTGCTGCTGGTTCCTGTGAGCCGTCGTCTAATGTGCTAATAATAATCATGGCAGTCTACACCCCCCGCCCCGCCCTTCCCTTTCTCTCTTCCTTCAGTCCTCCCTCCAGACATCAAATGGCATGGTAAATTTTGCACATTTCAGTTGCAGTCGCCGCCGCCGTCGTCGTCGTCGTCGCGTCACCCGGAAATATTTTCCACTCATTGCCAGTCTCAGGCATCCCCCTCTTACCCCTCTACTCAAGCGCCCCCCTCTGCAGCTCTCTTCGGCCTTGTGCCTGGCATTATTAGCTCTCATTTAGGTAAATCCCATTACAAAAGAAAAAAAAAAAAATGCAAAACAAGCTCATTTGACGTTTGGTTGGCTGCATCAAAGTTGTTGTTGTTGCTTCATTTAGGGTGTTTGTTGCTCCTCGACCTGCCCCGTGATATCTGGCAACTCGTGGCTTATAGCTGGTAGCTGGTGGTGTTAATGCAAAGCCCTTTAACCACCCAAAACGTCGGCCTCAAAGTCACCAAAAAGTGCTGGGAATAAGCCAAGTACGCTGTTCTCCAAACTGCTTCTGTTTTTACTTTTGCTATTCTTTAACATAAATTTGTTTTTGAGGTCAAAAATAATATGAAATGTACATAGATAATTATTGAAAAAGATATTTATCCTTAAGGAGAACCAAAGACCTTTGAAGTTGATTTGTTTTATTGAAGCAAATTGCAGTTGAAATATATATTTAATGTCATAAGATTGCTCTAAAAGTTAACAAGATAACTTTTGCTGGCTTCAGATACTTTTTTGTATTTTTTAAAACACCCAACATCAGTTTAATATAAAAAAATACAATCCAATAGTTACGTCATTTAATATACCTCGAATGTTATCAGTTGAATTGATAAATGTCAATTGAAAGTTTTAAGTTTCAAAATTTGTAGCTAACCTAATCCTACATATTCTAAACTATAAACCTTATAGAATTATTTAACTTAACCATAGTTAACTTGGGATTTTCTTTATAGTCTCAAAATTTGACCGAGACTCCTGTTAAAGCTCACATCCTTAATGGTTTCACTCCATCTTCTTCTTTTTTCTCTTTTCTACAGTAGATAACGATCGATTTGAAAAGTTATATAGAATGCAATAAAAAGCGGGAAAAAATTCAGATTAAATGCACTTTATTTGGGATATATTTTAACCCATGCACTATGGTAAAAAAAACCCGGAATTTTGGCATAAACTCTAAATATAGAGATACGGACTTGAAATTTTCCATGAATCTCAGTTAGACTAAGTTACAATTTTGAATTTTTTTTTGTTGGATTTGGACCACGCCTTCATCTCCCCCTCCTTATCCGACTATGAAAAAAAGAAAAATATTTATATAAAATCGAAATCAATAGCTAGATGCTTAAAATTTAGCACAAATCTTAGTTGGTTTTTAATTGGACCTTGTCTTCACCCCCCCTTTCTCACCGACTAAGTGAAAAAGTATAATTTTTTTTTATAAATTTTAATATAAAGCAAAATATTTATTATTTTTTTCATGTGTGCTAATTAGATTAAAGTAGAATATACAATTTCTTTTGTTTTTTAATTTGACCATGTCTTCACCCCCTCCCCATCTTACTCCGTGAAAAATCAGATTTTTTAGCATAAATGCACACCTGCAACATGTGATTTTTCACGAAAAGGGGCAAAAACGGGAAAAAGGGTTACTAACATCTGATTCTAGATGGTTTTGTTAATAACCTTAAGGTAAAACTCTGCTGATATCTGTCACTATTCTAATGAAAAGCTTAACAGAACATGAACACATTTGTTAGTTTTTAGCTAAAAATACACATGAACAACACATTGGACAATTGCACAATAAAACACAAAAATTAAAAATCTATACTAATACCGCCTTTTAAATACCTTTATCAAGCTTATCCATATTAAAGCTTTTTTATAATGTTTACATAACAAACCCAATTCGCTCTGAAAGTTACAATTATTTTTCCCGCACTTTTTCAGTTCACATGGCAACTCTCAATCAGCTGACTTTGAGCGCGCTTGAAATTTTAAGGGTAGTCCCGAAAAATCTAAAAAAATGGGTTTTGTTTGGTTTGGAGTTTTTGTATCTAGAAAATAAAAAATTTGTTTAGATATTGAACAAAAAAATTTGAATTAATGCCTAAATATCGGACTTTTTTACCATAGTGCCATGTTGGTCTACTTCATTAGTCTACTAGAATAAGCCTTTTACGCGTTCAAGCTAAAACAAATTAAAGCAATACTTATGACTTACGGTTAAAATGATCTTTTGTCTGTTTTTAGATGATCTCCGTTATTGGCTAATTAACTGAGAAAATACTTTTAACAGATCTAAGCAATTGAAATTATGCCATTTTTATAACCGATTAAATTAAGTATATTATCAATAGCTCATCGAGAAAATTTTTAAATTAAAAATATTATCAAATTTATTTATATTTTTAACTGATTAGGTATATTTATAGTTATTGAAGATATTTTTGTTGGCAATAGATTTTCTTCGATTATACACTAACATTTTTAGTCTTAAATAATTAATGTCGATATCAAATAAATGTCAATGAATTAAAGACAATGCAAAATACATCAAGCATGAAAAATTTAATTTTTGAATTTAAAGAACAAAAAGTCTTTAAGACCAAAATTAATTACTTTTAAAATCGCCCTATGATTAACAGCTATAGTTTCTTTTCAAAAAAATATATTTTATTAATTATTATGTGGTGGTTTGTCGCATTATAAATTAAATTCAATAGTATCAATACTTGATATTATGCTTACCTCTGTTGGCAGCACCTGTAATAATCGAATCAAGTGTTGTTCATGCCTCGTTCTTTCTCTTCCCTCCTCCTCCACCCTTTCATTGCCTCTTTCCCCCCTTTGCTATAAGATATGCAACAAAGTCATCGTCGTCGTCATGTGTGTTTAACCCTCGACTTTGGGTACAGTTGCCACACAAAGAACCACAAAAGTCAATGAGTTCCTCCCTTTCCCTTTCCCTTTCCCTTTCCCTTTGCCTTTCCATCCCCCCTCCTCCCACTACAGCAGCTGTATGCGTGTGCATCCTCCTGAGTGGGCGTGGCAACAGCAAAATTGCACATTAGATTCTTGTGACCAAAGAGGTACAAAAGTCAGGAGGAGGGAGTAGGTAGAGAAGAGGAAGATTTCCCTACTATATTTAACCGTGTTGCCACAACGAGCGCAGAAAGCGTTGCAAGCGGGTGTAGAATTACACGGAACTCTTCTCACCCCTTCCCCACATTGCTGGCCAAGTTCGAGCTGTGGGTTTGAGGCTTTTGGGCCCAGAAATTGTGCAGTTTGCAGCCATAATTATTTTTACGGCACATTGCGTCGCTGTCGGAGACGAGGCAAGCGACAGAGGGGCGACGAAAAGGGAAGGGGGGGAGTGGGTGGAAAAGAGGGATCGTTGCGGGGGTCGCACATTTTTTTTTCATATTGTGCCATTTTTTTTCTCGCTGCCGCACAAAAATCTGACGACGAGAACGAAACACACATAGAAAATAATAATAAAAATAATTATGCATATGCCACAGTGTGTGTGTGTGTGTGTGTGTGTGTGTGTGTGTGTGCGTGTCACTTGCCACACCCCTCTGCTTTTTCCCAGTGCTCTGTTGTCGTTGTTGTTCTGCTAATTTAGATGAGCATGCTCGACAGTAATTTGCATGCCAGTTGCAGTTGCAACAGTTGCAGTTGCACACTCCCATACCCCCAAAAGCTGTAACTGTGCCCACTCTGAAACCCCTTGAACCCAACAACAGTCTCCCCACTCTAATCTCTCTCTCCCTCTCTCTCTGTCTGTCTCTCTCTCTTTTGCACAGTCACTTGTTCTATGAGAGAGTTGACAAAGCCTCCTCCATGTGTCGTCGTTGTTGTCATCATCATCAACATAGCATTTGTTGTTGTCGTTGTTGTTGTTGTTGTTGTCGCTGTTGTTGTTGTCGCTGTTGTTGTTGTTGTTGTTGCTGCTGTTACTTTTGTTGTTGCAGCTTTTGTGCACATGTCGAGGTTGCCTTCTAGCGGCGACTGTT
Source organism: Drosophila rellima (assembly GCA_035043635.1). Classification (NCBI taxonomy): domain Eukaryota; kingdom Metazoa; phylum Arthropoda; class Insecta; order Diptera; family Drosophilidae; genus Drosophila; species Drosophila rellima. Next base: position 1,398,622 of record JAWNMV010000257.1, on the reverse strand, counting down.
GCTGCTGTTGCTGTTGTTGCACCTCTTCTGGTTCTCGGCCCAGTACCCAAAGGGAGCAAAGGATAATAGGAATCTGACAATGTCACTGAGACTATATAGAATACAGCTAGGGATGCGATTAGTTTTGTTTATTTCTTGATTATATTTATATATTTAATTTGTTCTTTATTTCTTTTCTATATTTATTTATTTTGTTAAGTTATCTTTATTTATTTAACTTTTTTAATTTATTTCTTTATTTTTGTTTATTTCTTTATTATATTTATATATTTAATTTGTTCTTTATTTCTTTTCTAGTTATATTTATTTATTTTGTTATTGTATTACGAAATTTATTTACTTATATGTATTTAATATTTTAAACTTAATTGTAGCATCGATATTTTTTTTTTAATTTCAATTTGCCTTCATTTAGACAAGGTCAACCAAAAGCAATCAATAAAAATCTTCTCAAAATTAGCTATTTAATTGATTTCGACTTTAAAACTTAAAATTGCTAATATTGGTATCCCCGTATATTTCTATATAACTTATATATGATTGGAAATAAAACTGAAAATACAAAAATATCGTAACCCATTTCTACTTAGAGCTACCAATTTTGTTAACAATATTTTGTTGTGTTTTTCTTTTTATTTAAAATTGTTGTCATTCACTAAATTGTAATTTAGTTTCTAGTTTGCTTATTTGGCAAAAACTCAAAGAAAATAAATACATAATGTGCAAATTGCGATCAAAAGTGTATTTTAGCAAGAATCTATTTGGAGTCTTCGATTGTTAACCAGGAAATTCGAGATCAGGAAGAATTTACTTTTTTTTGTTTTATAAAATCTTTTATAATTTGTTCCGCTTTTTTTTTTGTATATATGAATTTATAGGTTTATATATTTCTTTTATTGAATCGAAGATATGGTTACTGGGCATCTAACAGTCGATTATTTCGATTGTGGCGTTCTTCTTAGTTGTTGTTCTTACTGTTGTTGTTATTGTTGTTGTTGTTGTTGTTGTTGTTGCCACTGGCTGTGCCATGTCATTCACACACAAAGTGTGTGGCTCTGGGCTAAAATGGCATACACTTGCACACTTTGCTTTGATTCGCCCAGCGCAACAACGTTACAAGGTTTGTCCGCCTGCTTGCAACTTGCAGCTTGCAACGTTGACAGCGGGGCGACAACGTTGTCTGTGGCACAGAGGCGTGCCACTAATTGAGGCAACCAACTGCAGCAGCTATTGCGCACTTTAGCCGCAACTGTGTCTCCATCTCCATCTCACTTCCTCTCTCTCTCTTTCTCTTTCTTTGTCAGTCTATTTAGCTACTTTGTCTGTGCTCGGGTCAAATCAACATTGACTCTTCCAGTGAGAGAGATAGATAAGATCTTATCTTATATGTAGAATATCAAGAGCTTTTCAATTTGGTGTACATATTATAACAATTACAGTAACTTCACTACCCTCTAATTTCTATAATATACAACTTGATCGGCTCAAGCTGAAATATTTTGATCAAATAATAGCTATATTTTACGTGGAAATACCAAATATTCCTTAAAAAGATCTTTTTTGAAATGATATAATCTGATCTGATCTGACTTCGCAACCCTCTTTATATTTTGATAAACACAAGAGCTACAAACATCTGAAATTCCACTAATACATTTGAATTTATTTCTTGCTCCTATTTCTCTCATCAACAAGAGAAATAAATCGATTGTTCTTCTGGTACTACCAATAAAAATTAATCGATAGGCGTAACACACTGGTCGTCGAAGTCATATTTTTTGTGTAAAAAAGATAGCTAAAAGCAAATGCAAATTATCTAGGCAATATATGTATCTATTAAGATAAACAGCTTTCATTTTCCAATTGGTAAACTAATCTGTGGGAATTTAGCTAGGTACTGTTATATAGCATTCGCTAGAGAAAACGATAAGTATTTTACAAGAAGTGTGTACGATTTTCACTAGCAAATGTAATTTTGTTCAGCAAAAGAATTCATTTTAAAGCTCAAAGTTTTTATGATTATTTGAATACTTATCTGAAGAAATTTCTGGCTAAGTGCGAAGCGTTATTTTAGATTGGTTTGATAAAGTTAGATTCTACCCGATTATCTAATTCTATCTATCTATCAATCTAAAAATTATTACTTGATAAAAGTACTATAAAAGTATTATATAAAATGAGTGAGAAAATATATACTTGGCTGAGTAGATAAATTCAAATATGGAATAAATATTGATGTAGTGATTATCATTCCTCAAATAAATCATAGGTGAAGTATTCTCATCCAAAGATGTAATAGTTCTTAAAAATATGTGAATTATATTCTGTAGAAGAAGTCTCCAGAAATGTGCTGACTCTCAATCTATGTTTGTGACGTGTTTCCCTATTTAACAATAACTTTAAACTTAAACTCTTTATCCTCAAAAAGCAGAATTTGCCTTAATCCAAAGACGCTGCGGCAACCATTGAACTTCTCTTTGAGTTTGCTCTTGATTGAAAATGATTAAATTTAATCAAGACATGTTGATCTATTTTGAAATTATTAGATGAGTGAGAGGGTGGTTGAGGAGTGGGAAGAGGGGTGCGGAGTGGATGCATACTTAAACTCAGTGGCACTCAATTAAAGCATCGAAAGCAATGGATAACATTTGATTGAGTTGCAACGAGTGTGTGGCAAAGGCGACAATATGTGGCAGATGGGGGGACAGAGAGGCAATTGTGACAAATCAAACGGATGGGAAGGGGGTGGGGGAGGGGGTAAGGGGTGGCGTTTGATAGACAACATTGGGTCAATGCCTCAGGTGGCTTTTTGGCGAGGGAGGCGGCAAATTGTACGCTTTTGGATTGGCTGTTTTTCGATTAAAAGCTACACTGAAAACAAATCCGGGATTAAGGAATAAAATCATTCCGATCGGTAATCCCGGATTTTCTTAAGCCATTCCTCCAATCTCTGCAAATACAGTCGAACTTCCATAAGTCAAAGCCTTCATAATTCGAACTTTTTCATTGGATAAGGGTGATTCGAGCTAGGGAAGTTCGACTGTAGTTTGGTTAACGGGACTCTATAAAATTATTTAAGTGAAATTAAATATTTAAGGACCTTTTTGGGACTATTTTAGCGCTGAGTGGTTGCCCTGAATTTTTAGCATTTGAGAAATAAACGCTAAAACCAAGAAAATACAACTTGAATTTTAGAATGATTTTGTTTTGTTTCTGTGTGGATGCAGGGGGCGTGGCAGAGGCGCGAGTACAGGGATGGGGAAGAGAGGACGTTTGACAGGCGCATGCAAATAGAATACACGATTGTGGCACGACGTCTAAATGATCCACTGTGTGGCCTGGCACCTTGTGGCAGGCAAAAAAATAAAAAAAAATAAATAAAAATAAAAAAAGGAGAAAAGAAAAAAGAAAGGCAGTTGCAACTGCAACAAATCATGGCTGTGTGGCAGCAGCAACAAAACGGAAGCCATGCCAAAGCCACAACACACACACACACACACACACACAGAGAGAGAGGGAGTGAAAGAGAGGGGAAGTGAGGGACAGGAAGTGGGAGGCAGAAGCCTTGCAATCAAACTGTAAACTATGGGCGACGCCATTGCTGATGTGTGTGTTGATGTTGAGCGAATTTTACCGCCCAAAGTGCTGGCAGCGACGCCAAAGACCAAAGCCAAAAGTGGACACATATGTATGTATGTATATACTAGTGTGTGGCATGCGGCATGTGGCATGTGCGCGGCTTGAAGGTGGTGCCGTCGTCGTCGTCTCAGTCTGGGCGACAGCTTTTTATGCCACTCAACCGCCTCATTGTTGCTAGTTTTTTTTTTTTTTTTTTTTTTTTTTTGTGTGGCAACTTGTGTTGCTGCTGCTCGCGTTGAAAGCGTTACAATGGCGTGAAATAATATGCAAAATACTTGCACACACACGTGTATGTGTGTGTGTGTGTGTGTAAAGTGCACATACACACATAGGCAACGAGTGAAAGAGAGAGAAAGACTGTGTGTGTTTACTGTGGCAAACAGCATTAGCCACTCCATAAAAAACGTTGACGTCGTCGTCGTCGTCGTCGTCGTTGTCGCTGTCGTCGTTGTCGACGGTGGTACCGAGTGGTGTTGATCGCCGCACGGTTGCTAATTAGGCCACTTAGAACCCGGGCCTGGGCACTTTTTACAGGAAATCACAAGAATGCAAAAGGCGGACTTATGTATGCATATACATATATATGCATGTAAATGCATACATACACACACACACATATTTATATACCAAGAGGGCGGGCTGTGCTCTAAGCCCAAAAAGGGGTTGTTAAACACTGACCCCCCTCAGCACCGCTTTGGCTCCCCTCCCCTTTAGCCACTGGAAGTCGAGCAACCATTATTGCCTAGTGCCATGTAAGTGTGTGTTGTTTGTTGTGCCTGTGTGTGTACCACTGTGTGTGTGTCTGTGTGTGTGTGTGTGAAGGAGGTCAATGCATTGGCACCGCCACTTGACAGCAAACAAGACGTTGGCACAGACGTGGGTTGGGGGTGTTAAGAAGGAGGTGGGAGGGGGGCGAAGTTTGTGAGGAGTTCACAACTTAAAGCTAAAAGAAAAACGAATCATGTGCGTTTATTCACTTAGCATTCACTAAACAACTGGGCACCATTATAGAAACTGCAATTTAAGTTGAAAATCTGTTTTATACAAATTATTTAAAAAAAAAAAATTTGATTTATTATAGAAAGACACACTAAATTTAACAAAAATGTTATTCATATTGTAAGAATTTCGAAATTGCAGTAGAAAAGTATAGATGGAAAATATGTGTTATACAAAACTATATCTACACTCTGAAATTTCTTTTATTTATTATTGACTTAATTTTTCTCAAGGCAGAAAATTTCTAATCTCAAATATGTATGTGTTTTTTTTTTAAATTGTTTGATAAAAATTTCCATGGTTGACGGTAAAAGTATTTTGCATGTGAATTCGAAATATTAAGATATATAATTTTTTGAATTGACGATAGACGATTCTAAAATTATCCTGGGTCTTCGTTAATTACCCTCAAATTTCCCTGAATTCTCTAGAGCTCCCCTAATTTCCAAAGAGTGTTATTTATTTTTGTGGGCATATTTTTAGATGGTTAAAAATTGTTTCAATTCTTTGTAGGAAGTTTGCAGAGTTGCATATTATTTAAGGCGTTATATTATTCCATTATGGCTAATTTAAGGGGTATTAACATGGCAAATTAACTTGGATAGAGGGGATAATATAAAAAAGTGATTTAACAGCTGTTCCAAGGCAAAGGGCATCACACCTGATGCTTAACAGCTGACAAGAACAATGACAAAATTGATGAAGCTTCTATTAGCTTGAGCTGAAATCAAGAGATTTGGGTTCTGTGAGCTGTGATCTGGGATCTGGGGTCCCCTATAAGTAGGTGAGAGGGAGGAAGAGTGAAAGAGAGGGAGGGAGAGTGAGCTGCTTAGTGAATGAATGAAATTCAAGCACAGGATATTGCGGCACTTTTGATCCATATTTTAGACGACAACTGCTTAACGAACCAACAACAATAACAACAACAACAACAAGGAGCAGAAGAACAACGAAAAGATCAGAGAGACGCGACCGATGAAAGAGAAGCGAAAGCGAGAAGCGAGAAGAAACGAACTCTGTTTGTAATTTGATCTAACTGAAAGGATATACATATTGAACAGTAGGTTGTTCAGGCTTATGCAGCAGGATAACTCGATAACAGAGACCGGGTCGTTCAACTGGAGAGGAGTCAAAGAGCCGCCGTTCCACATACATATTTAGATCTATTTTTTCATTCTTTTTTTTTGGCTAATGATCAAAGCAAAGGTGGAGATGAAGATGCAACGCCCTGCAATCATTTGAAGCAGCTTCAAAGCTTAATTAGCTGATCCAAAAAGTGAACTCATTCAATAAGGAGAAGCTTACACAGCAGCACTAAGAGTTTTGAGAAGCTGATTAAGTAAGTTGGTCAACAATTTGTTGCTCCTAATAGAACTTTAAGCTTAACCCATTTCAGCAGCAATATTTTCAATTTTCAGATCGATTTTGTATGTGATCCATTACTTTCAATGCCAAATGTAGATATGCAATATTTTGGGAAATTTTATTGACTTTAAGAAAGTGTGTACTCTGGTTATCCCCACTTTTTTACAAAAAAAAAGAAAATTTAATTAGAAAAGTAGTATTTAACGAATGGCAAACTACTTTTTGCATCGCGGTTGAAAATGGGTAATATTAATTTTAAGCCTTTAAGCTTCTTTCTTATAGAGCTCTCTGGATTTTAACCTTCTCTGTAAGCTGTACGATGACAGGAACTGCAAAAATCGTCTGTCAATTAAAGATTTTTTTTATTTCAAAAATAATGAAATTATTAAATTATTAAATGAATGAAATAATGTGCCTTAAAATATAATTCATTGATAGGATTCAAAGTAATAAACCGAGTTTTTAGGAAAACATGCTCTCCGTCTTCCCCTTTCAGCCTTCCTTTCTAATGAGTAAAAAAGCTACGTTTCATCCCTCTTCTTTCATCACTCTTTTCAAGTAAATTTGCTTTGATTGAGCGCTCAGAAAGTTTGCTGACTCTTCAGCTCGTTATCTCTAATGCTGGTCGACTGAGCTAAGTTGCCAATGATCATTTAACGCTGATCCACAAAAATCAGAAAAAAAGTAGCAGAAACAGAAACAGAGAAGAAAATAAGTTACGAGCTGCTGTCAAGCGCGAACGCATGACGTGACCCTTTGGCTGCCCTCCATAAATTGGCGACAGTTCGTCGGAAAATGTCAGCACGGTGGTCTATATACGAGTATGTCAATTAAGGGAGCCGATTCCAAGTCCGAATCCAAGTACGAGTCCGCGTCCCGGATCCCAGGCACGCTGATTTATGCAATTTGCCAGCAGCTACAGCTGAAGATGCGACTCTAAATCAGAATCGGAATCGGAATTGAAATTGGAATTAAAGTTGCGAGTTGGCGTCGAAGTTAGCTTAAGTCACAAGCTTTCGACCGCCAATCGGCGGGACCACTTCCTTCCGTTACAGTTGTTCAAACAAAAAATCGTAAGTATATACATATGTACGAGTATGTACATACATACATATTTGTAAGCATATTTTTGGACAGTGGGCCCCGCTAATTGGCGGACGTCGTCGCGTTCGGTTCGTGCCCCAAAATACACAGAGGCAGAGACTTGATAATAACTTCTTCAACGAGCGCCATGAAGTGAAATTATTCGGGTAAACATGCACGCTAATTACAAAGTCTCAAACGATCCACAAAAAAAAAGAACAACAACAACAACAGCAACAGCAACTAAAAAACAGGAGAAGAAAAAAAATGATATAATATTTTATGAATCAATTCACGAGAGCGCCAAGTGGACCACCGTCGCAGTCGCTGTCAGCGTTTGCGGCAGCGTCGGCGTCGGCGTCGGCGTCGGCTGCGACGCCAAGTCCGAAGGCGCAGGCACACGAATATGGCGAAGCGCACAGTGGGACAATATATACGCGCAGCAGTGTGAAAGAAATCCATTTTATTTACAACCTAATTGGGCAATGGTGTAATAATTATATTTAATTTTTTTTATTTGCAATTTGAAAACCATAGTAAATTGTATAAAAATTATAAATTAACAACAATTTGCCGTTACTATTTTAAAATAAAAGAATAATGGTGTAATTATTGTACACCAGCTTTCAATTTGCATTTAGAAAGCCATTGTAAATTGTATAAAAATTATTAAGGGGGTCTATAGATGGACTTATAGACTTTAATTATTAATGAACTTAACAATGTGCCTATAGTTCTTTAATAATTTTCAATTTTTAGGTCTATATAATTTGAAATAAAGTTTGATGTTACATTGATAGAAAGCAAATAAATAAATTTTGTTTTATTTACTCAATTTAACTAACTATTTAACTATTTAATCCCAGGAATAACATTCGTATGAAATTATATTGAATCTTATGAAATAATACCCATATTCTTCACATTACATACAATCTTTTGACCAGACTACAATATCTTGGAATATTTGCGCACTTACGGTCATCTTTCTATTTTTTTAATGTTTTATTTTGCACAGTATTCTTAACATTATTATCTTTATCACTGTATATAAATTTAAAAACGCTTCAAAAACTTTTGAATAAATCCATTCTATTATTCAAATGTTAATTGTTAAATTCGCTCAATTATCAAAGTGAAAATGTATGGGCACAACTGGTCAGTTATTGGATTTTGGTTCCACTGTGCGCTGGCGCAGGCACACGAATATCGCCAACGTCGTCGTGCAGTTAGCGAATGAGCCACTTAAAGAGCCACAAATAATAATAACGACTTTAACGACAAGCACGGCAATAATAACAACAACAAGATCAAGACCCCCGGCACGCCCCCTTCTGCCTATCGCCTTCTGCTGTTACCGCCTCTGCCTCTGCCGCTGCCTCTGCTCAGTGCACAGTTGGAGCCACACAACATGCTGCAGGGTCTGAGGGGTCTGAGGGAACTGGGGGGACAGGGGGCAGGGAGCAGCCAAACAAAGTTGAGGCTTCGCGTCCGCCCGCTTATGACTGAAGTTTTTTTTCTTTCCTCATTTTTCTGGTCTTTTTTGATTATGACGAGAGGAGCCACATCATCGTGATGATGATGATGATGATAATCATGGAGCTGGAGATGGGACTGGGGCCTCGCCTTAACAAGCTTAAACGAACAGGTTTATTATGATATGGTCAGCATCGAGGTGGCCAACACAATGCCCCTCAAACTGTACGCGAGCCTTGCGAATATCCATTCGAGCCATTGGCAATGGCCAAAATGAGTCAGAGTTCTGGCCAGGTCTGTGGTCTGGTCTGAAATCGTGCAACTGTAACTCGTAATTAAAGTGATCGATAGACATTAGAGAGAGAGAGAGTGCCTCGACAACATCTTGATCGTTGAAAAAACTGATCAAAACTGATCTTTTCGCTTTCCACATTTCACATTTCTCACACTAACCAAATACGAAGTTTTAAATTTGAGATCAACTACAGATGAGAGAAAGCCACAGATTGACAGAGAAATGGAGACTAGAAAGGGATTTGAAAATAATACTAATATAGGCAATATTACTAAGATTTTATTAAAAATAAAATATAATTAATCCATTCCCAGAAATTAAATTAAAGTTGTTTGTTATTGAGTCTCAATCTTAGGAACATTTTGAATTATTTTATATTTTAAGCTGTTGAACTGCCGTGTTTTTTTTTTTCATTTATATTTTTTCAAGCTATATTTTTTTATCTTTAAGCTTAATGAGAAACGAGAAAAAAGAATTGGGAAAAATCACTCTTATGGCCTAATTTGCATAATTGTCATTAAATAAGTTGTGTGCTGCAAATAAATATAATTTTAATAATAAGAACGGTAATATATTGATCTCATTAAGTTGAATGAGTTAAGTGGCATTACAATGGCAAATTGGGCATACACATTTGCATATGTACAAATCAAATTGTTGCATAGCTGATTAGGCATTGCACCTGCAACTGATATGCGACTGTCAACAAACATTTGCAACTTTGACGCCTACGTGAATCATCGACACACCTGCCGGGCAATTGCAAAGACAATCTCACACCTTGACACACACACACAACCAAACACAACCACACACACACACAAAAATTAAAGCTGTCAAGTGTGAGATTCAAGTTGATTACTTGTTATCAGACTCTGAAGAGAAATACAATTTGCCTGAAGTTAAGATATTTGAAATCTTCTAAGAAATGTTGTTAACTCAAAGCTTTTGAAAGCCAAAGCATATGAAAGCTGTCGAAAGCTCGTCAGTTATAATGACGTTTTAATTCTGCATTCTATTAGAATTTCCAAGCTAAAGGCTAATTAAAAAGTAGTCTAAGCTTTTGTTAAGAGTCTTACACAGACTCCAGCTTTTGGAGAGTTCAGTTTCATTTCGTCTAATCCGTTCTCCAACCTTTGGCCAATAGTTCATATTTTATTAGCTTCAGTTACAAACAGAAATATTAAAGTTTATTTAATGCTTGCCTTTTGGCATATCATCACACATGACCACGAGGAAGATCCCGTATCCTTAAGTGTCGTAAAAGGAATCACATAAAACAAAAACAAATCGTTAGCTAGTATCTCGAGTTATTTAACTAGCGTTGGCTGTGGCGTGTCCAATAATCAAAGTGATCATCATTTTTGGCCATCGTCGTCGCACTTAAAATTCGCTGGCCATAAAAATCTCATTCATTCTCAACCCTCAGTTGTTTCAGCTGCCAGTTTCGGTTTCAAGATTTCTCGGATACGGATTTCGTCTCTCAGTCTCGATAGACTCATCACATCCGCGCGTAATAAAATGCACGCACGCACCGTCGACACCAGCACATGATGAAGGGAATACAGGGGAACGAGCGATAGATGGAGGAGGGGGAGGAGGAGGGAAGTGGCAAGATGACATTAATGGAAATTGGTAGCGGAATGAAGGTCTGCGGGCTTAAGGTGCAGCATCCGTTCATCGTTTTACTCTCATCATCATCTAATCAAAATCAACGATCATCGCGTTGAAAGCCCTAAAAAAAGGTGCAACCTCTTTCTCTCTCCCTCTCCCCGCCCCTGTGCCCCTTATGTTGGTAGCTCTCTAAGCTCCAAATCGGTTGCGTGTTTGGTCATTTGTAACACCTAACGGTTGATATGTATAATCATTTATTTGAAACATTATAATTAACATAAGCTGATGCGTGACTCGATTCTTTTAATCGATATTCATTGATTGGACTAACGATTTGCCACAAGCGTTGGAGAGAAAAGGGTTTTATTTTCCACTTTGGAGTCAAATAGACTTGGAGTTTCCATAAATAATTGATGGCATAATGTTGAAGTATTGCTTTGCTTAAAGATAGAGTGGAACACTCAAGTTATTTATGCATTTGTCGGTAGTTAAGTATAGGTGTTGAACTACTATCGATAGCGACACAATTTGTGTTATAATCTCATCTTTATATATGTATCAGTTATGGGAAAAAGTCAGCAGTCAACAATGCCATCTCTATGCAATTGGCATTAAGAAATAATTTCGATATTTTGTATTTTCTGCTATCAAAAAAGAAAACACTTTTCTTAAATATATTATCAATATTATTATTTTATATTATATTATATTATATTATTTTATTTTATATTACATTATATTATATTATGATAAGTACGAATATGGTTAGTAGAAGCTCATGTACTGCAAAAAGAGTAATACTATCAATAGTTAGTGATGTTTCTCTAAACAGTGAATCGATTTTAATATAAAAATTTATAATTCGACAAAAACCTTTAAAGAGTTTTCGTTATATTTCCAAATAATACCGATAGATCAAGTTTTCCCAAAAATCAATTTAAAAGCAACCGAAATTCTAACTAAAAATCCAATTGAAACTGATCTAATTTCCAAGTGGAATTAAATCTTGATCTTGGTTTGGCCTATTATTTAATTCTGCATTTGAACTTTAGAAATTTCGATCAAAACTCTTTTTTTAAGATTCTGAGATGTTAAATATTTATTTTTAAATTATTCAGTACTTGAAAATCGCTTCTGCGAAGATCAAGGTGCAAATTTTTGGATGTTTTTATTTCGATACATCACAATCAATAGTAAAGTGTATTAATAGTTTTATGCTATCGATGAAATCTTTCATAAAGCTCGATATGAAATTGAAATGGAAAATAATGGAATCTGAAATTTTTGAAAGCAAAGCTGTCAGGGAACTTCGTCTTACTGATCACGTGGACCACCCAAAATGTTGAATTATGAATCGTTTTTGAGCTCAACACCCTCGAATGAAAAAAAGAAGCGAATCGAAGGAAATTGTCAACATTTGAAACTGTTGTTGATCCAAGCGACGAATTTGTGCAATGTCCAGTGGCTAGCGGCGGCATGAGGCAACTACCGACTTGCAACGTGCAACGTGCAACGTGCAACATGCAACCAAGTTAGAGCATTGAGATGGAGACGGGACAACAATGTTTTGCCGAGGAGAGCGAGACTCGAGACTGTAGACTGGAGACTTGAGATGCTGATGGAGGCGGTTGCCCACCCACGCCGACAACGGGGCGTATGAAAAATAACAATTTTCAAGCGGGTTTCTCAGCGAATGCGAAGGGGACAACCAACCATTGTCGTTGCTCTTGTTGTTGTTGTTGTTGCTGTGGTTGTTGTTGTCTTTCAACATTTTTTTGACTTGTTGTGATTATGGCGGGCCGCCGTCATCATCGTCAACGTCGTCCGCCCGTTCGTTCATTTCATAATCTCATCCGTTGCCATTTGCTGTACTTTGTTATTGTTGTTGTTCGTTGTTCGTTGCTGGTTGCTGGTTTGTTGTTGTAGATTTGTGGGTGACCGCGCACTCTCTAAAAACGTCAATCACTCAATTAAACTTAATTATAATTGCGAAGCGATGATGGCGGGCGGGCAGTTTGTTGAATAAATTCAGAAGAAACGACACAAAAAAAATCGCTGAAAGTTGTAGACAGCCGAGGGGGATCGTGTTAAGCCTGATGGTGCGGGGGGAGGTGTAGCAAAACAACAAAAAGGGGGGAGGCAATAAGTGTAGGGCTGAGGCTAAGGGCTAGTCAAGAGGGTAGGCGCAGCTTGAAGATCGACTTTGCGCCTGGACTTTCAGCACTTTGAATTTGTCTCTTTCTTACTCTCACACACTCTCTCTTTCTATTTTTTTCTCTTTCTCTCTCTCTTTCTCTCTGTGTGTGCATATTGTGCTGCTGCTTGTTATTGCTCGTTCAGATTTCCAGAAATTCGCAGAAAATTGTAAATGCACGACGATGGACAACGATGATGATGATGGCGACGCTGGGGCCACCAGCACCACCACCAAATTTTCAAATTTTACTCGTTGTATGTCTGTGGCTGTCGTTTTTTCTTCTTTCTGCTATTTTTTTGTCGTTTTTGTTTTGTTTTGATTGCCCAGGCCTGAGAAAAAAGAAAAAGAAAGAGAGAGCCGAGCTTACATGATGTTGTCGCGTTATGCAAAAATGCTCTACTCCCCAAGCTGCCTGACCGCACCACCCGCCACCACCCACCCAGCCGCGGCGGCTGCACCACTCAGCCACTGCAGGCGCCCACCCAGAAGAAGACAAGCGAATGGCCACTGGGCAAGTCGATCAAAGCGAGACGAGACGAGCGTCGCGACTAGAGATGGGAGCGTGTTTCTTAACGATTGTGCACGACATCTACATATACGGTATGTTCTGTAGAGTTACGTAGAATTATGTTTAGTTATGTAGAGTAATGTAGAGCGAGGTAGAGTTTCGTAGAGTTGTGTAGAGTTGTGTAGAGTTGTGTAGAGTTGTGTAGAGTTGTGTAGAGCTGTGTAGAATTGTGTAGAGTTTATATAGAGATGTGTAGAATTGTGTAGAGTTTATATAAAGATGTGTAGAATTGTGTAGAGGTGATATTTAGAGATGTGTAAAATTGTGTAGAGTTGATATTTAGAGGTGTGTGAAATACTCGAATTCACGAGACGCGTCCATCCCTAGTCGGGAACAGACAGAGTCAACCGTCGGAAGCGTGAAGCGTCTCAACGGGTACTTTCACCTAGACGACAGACGAAGCGTAACCCTCGAGGTCTACGCTTGAAGATCTTTCACACACTGCGACAAAATGCCCCACAGCGGGGCACGGACAAAGAGGGGGCGTGTCAGAGGCGTAGGGAAGTAGGGGCTACTAAAATAGGAGTACGCACTTGCACAACAATTGCATTGTTTTTCTCGGGCGAGTTCGCATGAAACTCAACATTATGTAAAGAAGCGACGCAACATGTGGGCGTCAACTGCATCCAATCAGTAGACCGAACAGGGACAAATCTGAGCGAGGTGGACTGGACAAAGTGAGCCAAGTGGACAAGCGACCATTCGACCGATGCCATGCGATGCGATGCGATGCGTTCAACGTTGTCACATGTTTTTACGCTTTTGCGAGTTGTACCAAGAAATAAATAGAAATTGCTGTTGTTGTTGCTGCTGCTCTGGTTATACGAAGTATCTAATTAGGGGGCGGCTTTGTTGTCGGTTCGCCAGTTGACAAACAGTTGGACAATTTGTAACTGGAAATTCGAAATTGGACTTACTCGTACAATTGCAATTGCCGTGACAAAAGGGGGGGGGGGGGGGCAATAAACAAGGGAGAAGGAATAAAAAAAGCTGAGAATCAACAAAAATTAAGATAGAAACAAAATCTTACATGAGTAAGAAAGATAGTTCTCTCAGTGCTCCTTCTTTTATATACCTTCAGATATATTTCTGAAAATAATAATGAATAATAATAATTAAACCTCTCGACCTTTCATATAGTGCACGGTCAGGCGATCAAATTCAAGAATCATGACTTTGGAACCCCAACCGATCATTGCATCACGATGTAGAGCACTGACTGTCGATTGGCAAATGATTTCAAATAGTTGATCTGGTTCCAAATTCGGTCGCCACAAAGTCTGGCACATTCCATAGAGTTGCTCAGATCCTGCGCCGAGTGCCACGAAGTCCTTGGTGACATTTGCCTGACCAAGGTGATCCATCGAGCAGACATATGGTTCCATGGTATATTGATCGAATCCAGCGATGATTGACTCAATTAAAAATGGACCGAATCTATGTTCAAACAGCAAATTTGACATCAAATTTGTCAAAGCACTCGGAGTTATCTCATACTTTTCTCTCAGCTCGTAGATATTCTTGCGTGATCTCAGCTGATTTCGCACTGCCAGGATATCCGTATTCAAACCTGAGAAGCCCACCAACAAGCGATCTCCAAATTTGAATACATTATCCAATTCCGAACAGTCTGTTTCAGCTCCTGCCGCCGTCTCAGTCGGATCCTGCTTCCCAATGCGAATCTCTGATACAATTCCTAGACAGTCCTTACCAAGCATGGCCAACACGTTACGTGCATTATCCATTAGAATTTTGTGTAAGTGAGTAAAAATACTAAATATTTGTTTATAGTGCACGAAACAGTATAAATACACTGAATAATTGTATTTCAATTCTAAAACTAAATATGACTACGAATATTACAGTTTTAAAAGTGAATAGAAATAAAGATGTCAATCACTCCGCTTGTTTGGTTTAATATTTTTTTTACTTTTTTAATAAGTGACTTATTTATTACTTCAACTCTTTCCTAATTTCAATAGTCAAAGCTTTTTCTTATTATTATATTTATTTCATTTATTTTTATTACTATTATATTTATTTCATTGATTCCTAGCGCTACATGTATTAAGTTAACTTATTAATGATATAAGCTATAACAATGTTTTATAGCCAATACTTACTAGGTTGATCAGAATACCAATATTTTCTTTAATAATATTTGATTTTTGTTAATATTAATATGATATTTTACTTTGCATAGCATTCAATTTTATTAATTTTCGAGTTTTGGAAATTTTGTTCTTCATATTTTCCCACCCTTTTTTCATATGAAAATTTCGCTATATTGAGATTAATTCTCATGCCCATTTGTTAGTTAATTTCCTTATTTCGAATTTCCCAATTCTGCTGATGTTATGCGTCATTGGGCAGAGGCAAGAGCTGGAATTGTTGTTGTTACAAATATTTCTGGAATTGCAATCGAGACAGCTGTCTAGAGGCAACTCGACTGCAACCACAATGTTGTCGAACTTGGAATCGAGATTCTGGATACGCTATTTGGAATTGAGATATATTGAGTTTGATATACGGTCAGGGACAGGGGCTGGGGCAGGGGTAGAAATCTATATGGGGGTGTGTGCGTAGACGTAGAGATGGTTAACGGTTTATAGTTTCTGAAATGCAGTCAAGTACATTTAATTGCTGCGAGCCCTCAATTTTAATTCCAACGAAAATCTATTTTCTTTTTTTCCTCCATTCTGTATTTTCTTTTCAATATATTTTTTTGCGTTTGTCTATTTTCAATTCGCTGCAAATGTTCTCAATTTCATTGATTTCAATTGTTGCATTGCGAAAACTATCGATTACAATGCACTGTGCCAAACAAAAGATGCAGAAGCAGCAGCAACAAAAAGGAGCGAGAGGGAGTGCAAAAGGACGGGCGTGAGCGAGAGGGAGGAAGGGAATGTGCGGGTGTATGTTGTTACAGGGGGTACTTAACAGATTGCCGCCAACAATGGGCCAAATCGTTTAGGGCCATTAAGTATGTCTGCTACCTGAAAGCAGATCACTTCCCAACTCTCACTCCTCTCACTGAACACAACCTTAAACTTAGTCCAAATATCCAGCGCTACAAATTTTATATATATATATACATACATAGTTAATTCTACAAAAAAAAAACTGTGTTGCCAGCTTATATTTAATAATTTAATGTAGCATATTTTCAAATATTTAAGACCTTAGTCAATTGAAGAAAAACAAACAATCCACGATTTTTTTTCTTTTCATGTCTAGGTTATTTTACATTTTTCTAAAATTTTATTCATCAATTTAAAGCGTTATTAATACACAATTCAATATATACCTACATACATATGTATGTAGACAAAATAAAAATATTTTTCTTGAAATGCAAGTGGTGCTGGATCGTGCTGCAACATTCTTTTAAAACTAACAAAAAAATCCCTATTGAAAAATATTCAATATTTACTTGTATAACAGAAGTATAAAATGAAACACTAATAAATGTGTCCAACTTAAATTTGACCAAGCTCTCGAAATTACGAAATTATATAAATCAAAACAGTCGATATATTCGATATCAGAGCGACAGGTGGCGCTGCAGCGCAGCTGAGTTGATCGATATTTTGCTGAATTGGTCACCCACATATGGCGACCCCTTGGACACCCCTTGAACACCCCCTGGGCGCATTAAAAGTATTCACTGCCCTCGCCCACAGTCGGTTGTTTGGGCACTTTACGCGTAATTGCCGCACATCGTCAACGTCAACGTTGTCGTTGTCGTTGTCGTTGTTAGTTTCATTGTTGTTGCAATTGCTGTTGTTGTTGGTGCAGTCGGCTTTGAGCCCATTCATCAAAGCCCATCGATTGGCATTGGGCCGACTGTCTGTTGAACAAGACCTATTATTTGTAGGTCATAAATTTTATTGCTCAACTGCCGTTGCTGCAATTAAATCTCAATGGCTGATGGCACAGCGGCATCTTTGTCATTTGCTGCCTCTCCTTGTGGCAACAACGCGGCGCTGCTTGCCACCAACTTATAGATACATGAATGGATGGTTAGATAGATACATAGACAGATAGATACATTGATAGAATCAAACAGCCACCCCCAACAATTTAAACGTTTAACCCTCACAGCAGGACTTCCTCTCTTCCCCCCCGTTTGACTCCTTCTTTTCTCCCTTTCAATTCTCTTCCTTTTCCACTTTTCGTAGTGCAAATATTTTGACATTATTTGCACCCAAAACGTAACCCAAAACAGTTGACACCTAATGAGCCAATTGCAACCGCACGTTTTCCCTAGACGATCGATCGATGGACCAGCTGATTTTTATCTACAGTTAGTTAACTGCCAACTGCCAACTGCCAACTGCCAACTGTGTTAACTCTGTTAACTGGGCCTTATCGTCGTGCCCGCCATTAGCCACAAATGTCGCTCAGCTATCGCCACGGCTCATCTCATT
Source organism: Drosophila rellima (assembly GCA_035043635.1). Lineage (NCBI taxonomy): Eukaryota > Metazoa > Arthropoda > Insecta > Diptera > Drosophilidae > Drosophila > Drosophila rellima. The sequence continues at coordinate 1,380,956 of JAWNMV010000257.1, read as the reverse complement.
CTATTCTCATATTAGCTTTTTCTTAGCTCATGACTTGCGGTTTAATAAGTTTAACTAGAGCTGAGATACCGTATAAGCAGCGGGTGTTTGACTTGTCTGTAAATAAACCTTGTAGATAAAAAAGCAACTTCTTTTATAAGTACTTAATAATATTAGACAACTTTACGGGGTATTAACTTAACAGTGTATTTATTTATCACTGTATTTAGGACATAATTTTTAAACATTTTATTTAGTTTAAAATTTCCAAGTTTAGCTTCCATATAAGATCAACGACTAAAGCCAAAATTTACAGGGTATGCATGTTCAATAAATTTAATACCTAGTTGTTTTTACTAAATTAACAAAAACCATATTTAGAGCAGACTGTTATAGTTTTCTTTACTTGATGCGCTTGGTGAAAGTTAGATTAACGTTAAATAAGTCTAATTAATTTTATAAAAAAAATCAGCCTTTTTTTATCAGAATCACTTCAAATTCAACATTTGTCATTTAAATCATGAGTATACAATCTGAACTGTTGTGAATTATAGATTTGTATTTGTATCTATATTTATACCCATATCCAAGCACTGATAAAAAATCACGTGTATATTTTAATAGCTGTGTCTTAACTTTTAAAATTACATAATTCACATTAAAATCAACTATAAAACTCTTTCATTAATTAAAAACTTAATTGAATGTCTAAATTTATATGAAAATATATAATATCGTTAAATTTAAAATAAACTTAAAATGAAAGCAATAAAAGTAAAATTTTGTGGATTTATAAATATATATTTATTTGTATGGAAATTGAAAATATTTGATTTCAATTTGAAACCTATTTAAATTGAATGCTTGAATTAAAGTGAGATTTATGTAATTATTTTTTATTATATAACTAAGTCTATATCTATTTCTATAAATCTACATTATTAACTAGTGTTCTTTTCTCTCTTAATTCATATTTAATTTGCATTTAAATATAAATATTTCATTTCTCGCAACAACTTATCAATTATAATAGCAAAAGGCAAATGATGAAAATAATAAAAAAAACTGATCAGCTAGTCGATTTTTCGGAAACTACTAGTAAGTAAAAGGACAAAATGCAAAAATTAAAAGGAATTTCGGATTTGTCAGCTAAATATACTTAGAAGTAGGAGTGTCTCTGCCTCTTTTCCATTCCCCAGTCAGTAAAATGTTAAATTGCTGGAGCATGGTCGTATTTTATGCATAATGGTCAAAGCTGTTCCATGTGGCAGCACCACCATTGGCACCACACCCAGGCAATAATAATAAACTTCAAATCTGGCGGCATTGAGATTTTCCCACAGGCGCCGCTGCAACTGGCGCTTGGTTAAATGAGCTACGTGTCGCCATCAGGTGGATGTGGCAGTTGCTGTGGCAGTGGCAGTGGCAGTTGCAGTTGCTGTTGCCATCGTGTGCCTCATGTTCTGCAAACCCGCAGCAATCTGCAACAATCTGTGGCAATGGCTGTGGCTTAGACAAAGTCAACCCTTTGATAAAAAATCTGATCTGTGTGTCTGGGGTCGACTCTGTGATTCTATTAGCAATTCGCTGAAATCGAGTCGCATCTCTCTACAAACCGTTAAGCCACTGACTCGACGGGGGATGGGCTGCAAAGGGGCAGGGAGATGTAGTCAGTGGGGCCGCGGCATCAAAGGGCAGCGCCACTTGGCGGTCGTTCCGTGCCGTCAGAGAGTTGCGCGCTTCAGCGAAAACAGTAGCGCCGCTGCCAAACGTCACTTGCGACAGACAACAACAACAACAATATGCGAAAGTTCAAAGCCTAATGCGAAAAATTCGCAGAAATCTGTCATCGCCTTGTCAACGCGGCGTCATCAGCAGGAAGCTGAGTCCCAAAGAGCGAGACAGAGGGAAAGTGAAAGAGAGAGAGAGAGAGAGTTACCCATAAGCTGGCCTCAGCCAAGTGTGGCAGCTATCTGCAATTGGCGCTACACACACACACACACACACACACACACACACACATCTCATGGCACAACATCTCGAGACAAGCAAAAATATTGTTCCATCAAAAATCAGTGCCACGTCGGCGATCATATCAAAGCAGCGCAAATTTCCTGCCACTGCGACACAGAGATAAGCGGCAAACCGAGGCGTAGGAGGAGCTCTTTCTCTCTCTTTCTCCTTCTCTCTATCCATCTGTTGGCGACAGGAGCTGCCACTGCCACAGACGCTGCAACTGAATCGGCATCTGAATCGGAATCTGAATCTGATGCTCTGGACCCGTCTGTGACATCAACTGGCGTCTATCAAAGTGTTCATACGCTTGCCAAAAAACAAACAAAAATTAATAATAATAATAAAAAAAGAAATGTAAGGAAAACAAAAATATTGCACGCAATCAGTTGGGTATATTGGCCAAGTTATGACAGCTTGTCGTACTTTGTATCGATCATAGTAAATTGCCTGATTAATTCGATTTAAGTTGTTACCTTTGAAAACTTCTCTCACTTATCGATCTGTCACTTTCTCTCTATCGTATCTTGGCTCCACTTTTCTCAATTTATCTACCTTTTCCATTAGTAGGCCTCAAATTTATAATTTCCTCTTCTCACTTATTTCATTAACGTTCTTCATGCTCATTTTCATTCAGTACACGTTTCTCTTTCTACTCTTTCTCAGCACTTCTTTTATCATTTACTCTATATACAACTTTCTTAAACGGTTTTCACTCCCAACATCGAGAGTTTGTAGATCTTTTCTTATCTTTTGAGATATTCCGGTTTATTATCAATTAAAACATGAAATTAAGATTTAAGATTTAGTTAGAGTCAACACATTAAAGTGAAGTTTCTTAAGGAGTTTTTGTTTTTTATTTCAATTAGGTTTCTTATCTAAAAATTTCAATTAATTTAGATTAAACAAATATATGTAGTTTCGAAGTAGAGCATTTCCAATTCGTTCTATACGGAAACTGACAACTGTTTTCCTGGCTTTGACATATTGTCAAAATGCGCCAGAATGTTGTTGTTATTGCCAATGTTGTTGTTGTTGTTTTGTTGAGATATTTGCCATGGCCGGTTGTCGATTTGTCGCTGCGGCCTGTTGCATGTCATTTGAACGCTATTAAACTTCAAAAGGCGAATTGGCAACTGGGCGCAGAGCATTTAACGCCGAATTCCGAACAACAAAAGACAGGCAGCAGGTAACAACTCGGCCAGATCGAGCAGCCTTTTGGGCCATCATCAGTCCAGGCCAAAGAGTTTAGGCTGACTCAGAGAATGCCACAAATTGTTGTCGTTAGATTTTTGTGCACTTAATTGCCGCAATTAGCGTGGGGCGCTTTGTAGTGATGCCACGCTGCAAGTGCAAATGGTCTGGCAAATTTCTTTTTTGTTGCCATCCTGTCCCCAACAACTTTTGGCGCTCAAACGAATGCGCATTGCGATCCCCACCATACCCCTCGATCAACCCTCGTTCAAGGGGAAACAAATCAAAATGGGGCGCCAGCTTGCCGGTGAGTTAAAAGCGCATAACTTTAGCTAATACTTCAGACAAATGAATACACTCAAATATTCATGTGCGGAAATCAATTGAGCAGTAACTATAATTTAAGGTAGTGAATACACTCATTACTCATACAACTCCATACTTTTAGACGATGTGAATGTTATCAATCGATTTCAAAAATTTTGAAAGCATTAATTAATTACTTTTCCTTAGTATTAAAGTACGATTCATCATACATCTTAAGCTCAGTCATTCATACTTATTTGAGTAGACGATTAAGTTTGTTTCGTTTGAATGCTGATAAAACTTAAAGTTAAGTTTTTAAATAAAAATTAAAAAAAGAAAAGAAATACACTTACAGATGCATATGAATAATCAATTTTAAAGCCTCGAAGTACACTTAATAAAATTAATTTAGAGTACACTGGGCCAAGTTTCATATAATATATTGGTAAGATAAATAAATTCAATAAACGTTAATCCTTCATAACTTTGTCAATACTGAACAGATTTTTGAGCGGAATGTCGATTTGATTATGGTTTGGCATATTAGTTTACTCTGCATTCAAATATTATTAATTTCGGTAAAATATGCAACTTTTTACAAAAAATTTAAAATTTGGAATTAAAGTTTTAACTTAAAATCAACGTCTTATATCAGCTTTAGTTTCAGACCACGCTTTAATTTTGACTCTAAGATGGTTAATTTTTTGTAAAAAAAATGAGTAAATATTTTGACTTGTAATGTGTGTGACCAACTTTAACATGTTTATGGCCTCAAGAAAAAATGTTTGGCCTCAAGATATCGATTTTCTTAGCAACCTAACTTTTCCTTTTCTCAAACTTTAACATTTAATCAACTGAATTTAACTCTACAAATGGACAATGATGAGCAAACTCCAGTGATTTACTTGAAAATCGCTTCTGCGAAAATCGAGCTGCCGATTTTTCGATGTATTTTTACATCACTAATATTCACATAAAATGAAATTTGACCCATATTTGAACAGGGAAATTCATATTTTCAAGGGAATTAAGCTAAATTTAATCATGAAAAGTGAACACTTTCACAATGACAAATAAATAACACTTTTTTAAGTGTTGGAAAACCTGCTGAGAGATGCATTTGAAATAAGCTTTGACAGAAAAGCACTAATAAGTGTGTAACACAAGTGAATACACTCACAACTCACTTAAACTAAACATTTTACAAGTGTGTCTACCAATTAATTGAATGAATTGTCCGAATACAAGCTATTATTTCAGTTTCAAAAAGTAAATACAGTTTAGACTTAGAAGTTTCTTTAATGAATGCACTCATGAAATGCATATAAATAAAATATCGTATAAAATATTTAATTCCTAGACCAAATGAATCGGACTCCATTGACTCTTTACTTCCGTGAGTGTGTGTGTGAGCTTGTGAGTGTGTGAGTGCATTCAGTGCGACACACAAAGCCGCAAAATGAAAGCGCAGCTCGCATTCACACGAGTGCCAAATGATTCGAGCCCAGAACCGTTCACTGCCAACTGATGCTGTCAATAAAATTTGCGTCTGGCGCTGATTTGGTCGCATTTGGCCAAGAAACAAAAAAAAAGGCAGAGAGACAGGGAGACAGAGAGAGAAGTTTGCAGCCAGGGGTAAATTGATGGCGAAGGGATGTGGCAGAGAGGGGCGGGGGAGGGGTGCAGGATGAAGGGGCACTGAGGTGCGCCTGTCGTGGCTGATCAAAATCAATGCGCCATGGAATTGCGAATCAATTGCGGGTCGCAGGCCAAAACAAATGTGAGCCAAAACGTTAACACGGGCAGGAGAAGCAGAGCAGGGCGACATGCAACTTGCAACAAGAGGCAACTGGCAACTTGCAACAGTCAACAGTCAGCAGCCAGTTGGCAGTTGCTGAGTTGCCTCTGATGTTAAACAGTCGTCGATCAAAGACAAAATCCCGGCACGCCAGATCCTTTTGCCAGATCCAGAGACAATGCGAATGAGATGGATATGGAGAATGGACAAGAAGAAGCTGAAGCAGTGGAAAATACCCTCCACTTTCCACCTTCCACCCTCCAACGAACCAACGAATCGACGATGAAGACGACGTTTTGCTTTTTTGGCGACACTGACAAGCCGCTTGACAAGCGAGCGGGAAGCGAAGGGAAGCGACAAATATTCATGCACAGAAACAAATGAATCATTCGTAAGCTCAAGTTTAATACTCGTCATCTTAGCATACATTTTTTCAAGTATTCTGTAGATAGTTGTCAAATTTGGACTAGATCGACCATTTTACAAAAAAAAGGAAAACAATTCATATTTTACAAAAGTTTTTTGCTTTTTATAATTTTGGATTGACATTATTTTTTTTAATACATTTTTAACGACACCAAAACATTCATTCTTAATTTTTTTACAAAACTGCAAGAAATGGATTTTTTGTAACAATTTACCATTCAAATTCCAGTTTCGAATAAGTTCGCTAATTTAACAAAAGAAGTGCCTATAAGTAGATAAAATGTCCATGACTCAGCTTTAAAATAAACAAATAAATATAAAATATTTGAATCAAATATAAAATTCTTATTAAAAACGGAATGATCAAGATAAATTACATCAAGAATTTAGTAACTGAACTCGAACTTCTATAGCTCGAATTTTCTCTAACTCGAACTTAATCGAGTGACATTAAATTTAAAAAACTAAATGATATAAATCGAAGTCTTCACAGTAATGTTATACCGCAAGAATTGGCCTGCAATTTTTTTCTGTGTATGAATACCCATACAATTGCGCTTGCGAATACGAATGTATTCAAATCCAGCCACCGAGCAACGCAGATCAGCGACAGGCGATTATTGTTTTTGTTTCTGTTGTTGTTGTAGTCGTTGTTGTTGTTGCCGCAGTTGTTGCCGTTGTTGCCTCACGTTTCTCGTCGTGGCGCTTGCAACTTGATCGATGAATGGGCATTCGGTCGGTTGGCCGAGGACTTGGCACAGACCCAGGGACAGTCCCAGGTCCCGGTCCCGATCCCGATCCCGGTCCCGGTCCCGGTCCCGGTTCAGGGACACGCGGCGCCGCTGCCGTTGCGAATTCAAGCGCCGCTTTTGAGTTGGGCTCACACAATGCCAAACAGTCCGACAGTCAGACAGTCCAACAGTCACTGAATCGATCTCGAGTCTGCTCTGGTCTCTTTTCTTTTCTTCTCGTATTTATTTTACTTTTTTAATCTCATTTGCTTGTTCTTCCTAAGCGGGGATTAAGCTGTGCGAACTGAACTCATGCGCTACCATTTCAATGGGTTTATTAGCAATCACTAGCACAACAATATGCTCTATTTGTCTTTGAACTGTGTTGGTCAAATTTTATATATACAGTCGAACTTTCCTAACTCAAATCACCAGTGCCAAATAAAATAGTTCGAAATATGGAGACATCGACTTTTGGAATTATTTTTATTGGGTTTAGCAAACTCTATTGCCCCTCGATTTAGTTCGAGTTATAGAAGTTCGAGATTTGCTAGATTTGAAGATAGAAACACGTCTATCATATATCAAATCAGTTGATGGTCTTTTCAATAAATTAGTCCTATATTATGTTATGATGTGTTCATGCAATTTTAATATATTCCCTTTAAAATAGACTTATACCTAACTCTTTATCTAAGGAAACTATTCAGATAACATAATGAATGTAATATATATATAGATTGTAATGTACGATCCCTTTAAAAAAAAACTTTAAAATTGGGAAGGAAATTAGAATAAAACCTTTAATATGACTTTTTAATAAGGCTTTAGAGTTATACCTGGTGGACAGAGATGGTGTACAAACTTAAAAAGGGATAATATCATATATTACAAGGAGATAAGACTAATAACATTTAATTAAGCTGATGTTAATCTAACTAAATGATATTGCTGTCATAATTAAGGCACAACACACACAAATGCAGTCAATGAGCGAGTGAATGAATGATGGAATGAGTGGATATGAATACATATGTGAATGAGTTGAGTGCAGCGCATTACAATTTGATGGTTGGCTTAAACCCTTTTTTTTGTTGTTGCTATGTTTTGTTCTGGGCCAAATAAAATGCAAGGCATAGTCATGTCCACTTTGTTTGCCTCCAAATGACAGCTGATTGCTTTCGGTCGCGTCTGTGTCGGGATTGGGATCGGGATCGGGATCGGGAATCGGAGGATAAGAGGATCGGAGGATCAAGGGGTTGTCGTCGCTTCGTTTCGTTTCGTTCCGTTTTGGTTTCGGTTTCTGTTTCGGTTTCGGTGTTTTTTGGTCTTCAGTCTTCAGCTTGCAGTCTTCAGTATTCAGAAGGTTCTCAGGTTTTGTGTACGCCGGCGCCTTTAATTGGCATTTGAATGATGTGCACACATGCCGCTCCTCCTTCCTTCTTTCGTTAATGTGCCACATTGCGTTAACCTGCCTCCGAGGGTCAGACAGAGACAGAGATAGAGACAGAGACGGAGACAGTGCCCCTCTCAGTGTCTTATCACTGAGCGGAGCGCCCAGCGACTGCGCAGCGGCATCTTATCAAACTTGTCGATCGGCTGCGGCCGAGTCGCTTATCTGATGCTCGTTTTGGATAAACGCATCATTATTACTGTCGCCGACAGCGACTGCGATGCCGACAGCGACGCCGCCAGCGACAGCGACGTCAGCAGTTAAGGCAGTCGATGAAATTGAGCGCCAAAAAAAATGGAAAAAAAACAGAAATAATTTAAAATAAAAGGGTTAAAAGAGCGGAACAGTCGGTGGTCGTTTGTCTGCTGCTTCTTTAACCTTTTGTTGTTGTTGTCGTTGTTATTGTTGTTGTCTTCTGCTGCTGCTTGTTGTCATTATCAAGCGATCTCAATCGCTGCTAATTAATTTCTAGGCTATTTAAGTTAATTTACATACTAAACAAATGCTCGGCACATGCAACTCGAGCAACAACAACAGCAGCTGTGCTCACCCCGTTGATACCCCGCACCCCTCAAACCGCATATCGGGCTAACCGACTAGCATACGCACTGTGCGTAGGCGTCGACGTCGACGTCGATGTCGCCGTCAACGCTGACGTTGCTGTTGATGTTGATGTTGCTTTTGCTGTTGTTGTCGTTGTTGCGAGCTGCCAATGCGCTTAATTTTCGTTAATTAAAGCAAATGTCTGTTCAGCGCTGTGAAGGGGAAAGCGAAGGCACAACTGAAGTGGAAGCGTGTGTGGGTGTGTGCGTGTGTGTGTGTGTGTGTGTGTGTGTGTGTGTGTGTGTGTGTGCGACTGACCAAAGTGGCGGAAAAGCGTTGCAATTGACGGTGGCAAGCAACGCGAACAACAGCAACAACAACAGCAACAACTACCAACAACAACAACAACAGCGTCGACATTTGATTTCCGTGTCATTAAACAGGCAGCACAAATGGTTGCTTCAATTTTTGGATGGGCTATTTGACTTTTTGGGTGACCAACGCTGCGTTAATGTTGCACTGCAGCAGCAGCAGCAGCAACAGCAGCAGCAGCAACAAAAACAACTATTTCCACTACTATTTCCACTATTATCACTACTACTAACATTTCTAGCTCTACTGCTATTTCCACCCATACTCTTAACACTTTTACTTTAGTTCTACATATATGTACATCCACAATACTCCGCTAACTTTTCTACCAGCAATTCTTCTAATTAACCTACTGCTTTTATTTCTATCAACATTTCTACTATTACTTTAGCCACTACTACATCCAATTCTATTAATAATTCTAACAATATTTCTACAACTATTGCTGCTATTGTTACTACTATTACTTGTATTGCTATACTGCTACCTCCAATTCAACTACGTTTTCAACACACACTTTTCTACTGCATACTATTGCTTATTCTACATATAACTCTACCATATTCCACTAATATTTCTACCAACATTTCTACTACTACATCCAATTTTACCCATATTTCTACAACTACTTTTGCTATTTTTAAGTCAGCTACTGCTATTAATCATACAATTGCTGCTACTACTACTTTTCTTTTTACAACTATTCCCACACTAACTTTTAATACTATTATTGCTAATTCTATATATAATTCCAGCTATATTTATAAAAACATTTCCACTATTTTATATAGTATAAATCCAAATTCAACTAATATTTCTACAACTATTACTGCGATGAAAAAAACTAACTTATTTACTTAGCAAATAATGCGCAGGAAAAGCTAGAAATTTGGCGACTTAGAATTATATTTCGAATTTTACATAAAACCGTAAAAATTGTAAAGAAGTCAGAATCTAAATCAGAATCTAAATCTTAATGTATAAAATCGTATTGTTTACCTAAATATTCGTAAAACTGTCAAATAATGCATTAAAAGTAACGGGAACATTTGGAATTGCAAGAATTTCCATTCTTTTTAAATAAAATTATTTTTGCGACTACAAATCGGGACACTTACAAGAATACTCTTGAAATTCTTGGTATTCGAGAAAGAATATTGAATTTGTTAATGGAGCTATAAAATAGGTTTAATAATTTATCTGTTTCATGTACTCGAAATATTTAAGAATGTTCTAAAAGATCTGGAACTTAAAAAAAAATTAAGTTTACTAATAAATTTATTTCAAATCTATTGAGAGCTGTGTGTTCTAATGATTAATTAAATGTGAATATGCATATGTATTTGAACTTTATGATAAATGAACTTAAAATATATTTTATGCTCGAACTTATGAATTTGAAAAAATGGAATTTCTTTTGAATGTCAAAGCACAAATTGCTTAGGATTGCTCAACAAAGTTCATAAGCTAAAGTTGGTTTGGCTCAACAGCATTTTTGCCGACATTTGCATATGCGCACAGAAACAAGCACTTTGCCCCATCAACTGTGGCACTATGTGCATGTGTTTGTGTGTGTGTGTGTGTGTGTGTGTGTGTGTGTGTGTGTGTGTGTGTGTGTGTGGGCACAAAGTAGTTGCCACACCAAAAACTAATTCGATTGTATCTAATATGTAGTCTGTCTGTCTGTGTCTGGCAATTGCCTCTAACCCCAAAATACAAACTCTGAGTATTATTCATTTTGGCAAATGTTATTCGTTTGATTGTCGCAACGCATTCACATTCACATTCGCATTCGCATTCACATTTACATTCACATTCGAGACGTTTGCGATAAAAACTTAATAAATAAATTGACTTTATGGTTATGGCGCGACTGCTGAGATACACTGTGAGACATTGAGATACACTGGAGTTACACTGAGATACAAACGGCATGCTTACAAAGTGTTGAGTGTGTGAATAAGTGTGTGTGTGTGTGTGTGTGTGAGTGTGTGTGTGTGTGTGCTTATCCTGACGCAGTTGTCCCTTTGTGTTTGCCACAAATAAAACCATAAATAAAACGCAAACGGCGGCCCAGGCGCAAAATGTATTCATGAGTAATTGTCACGCAGTCCGGGAGAAAAGAGAAGTATGTGGGGAAGGAGTAAATGAGGAATGTGGCACGGGAAACGGGAGGAGGGATGGGTGAGGAATGAATCGGGAGGATGCCACTGTCCATGGCATACAATTGAAGTGTTTTTCGGACTGATTTTTATTTGCTGTTGTCATTGCTCTCATCGTTGTTGTTGTTGTTGTTGTTGTTGTTGTTGTTGGACGGCTGCACTTCGGGTGTTTTATGGGTGGCTTGGGTGGCTTGGGTGGCTGGCGGACAGACGGACAGACGGGCGGTCGGACGGAAGCTATCGGCTGAGCGGAAGCAACGGCTGCAGTTGGCGTTGCGCCACGTGATCGGAAGGAAGCGCAACTTGCGAATTGATACATCCGATGCAGACACACACAAACACACACACACACACACACACACACACACATGAACTCAATGCTACAGCTACAGATACATTTGCAATGATAGCGCAGATACTATTAGTATTTTGGCTTTTTGACATCAAATTGTCAGCTAATCTGGCGAGCGTCTGTCGCTGACTTTTCACTTTTCACATTTTCCCATTTTCACCCCGCCCTTGAATTACCCCTGCCTCTGTACTTATCTTTTTTATTCCCGCACAGTTGACAAATTAGCGCACAGTTTGAGGGTCACTGTTCATGCTACTGTTTCAATACTTTGTTACAAAACTTTATCAATTCATCAGATATCTGAACCTATCTCACAGTTTTGTATTTGGTATACTGACTAAATTTGATTAATATCGAACTAATTTATCAAATAAATGTTTCAGCGAAAGTCTCTTTTATTTAACTTAACTATACATATATATATTAAATATATATGTATAGAAAATATATTAAATATGTTATTTTGTAAAAGCATCTGAGATTTTGAAAAAATCACGCTCCATTTTATTGCAAAGAAATTGTATTTATATTAATTTAAGCGTATTGATAATTATGGTATAAAACACAGCTTGTAATGACTGATGACAATTTACCTATATATATCTTTATATTTATTTAATATGTTCTGTTTCCTAGCGCAGTAAATACATATTTGTAATCTATTGCATTAGTTACTAAAGTTCAATCTCGATGAACATATTTAATTCAAAAATAAAAAAGTATAAAGTTGCATGCTTCCCTAACTGAAACATTGATGATGATTACTAATATTTACTAAATGATTTTATAATTTAATTTTTAACTGGGACGCGCTTTTGAAATATTTCATACTAATTGGTAAATTGTTCCAAAGTCTAGCTACATGCTCAAAAAGTGTTGTTCTGACCTAGGCAGCTTGACCCTTTGGTTAACGATATTTTTAGTTCTTTTGGATGAAGTGAACTTATTCTGGTCATGTAAATATCCTAACTCCCCATTAGAGAGTATCCTATTTAATTGTAATAGCACTTAAGAATTGATCCACGAATAAAACTTATATTTATTATTTTCCTAGCATGCATCGCGATGTGGTCTGTTCTATTAGTTTGAAATATATATAGAATTAAATCTATACAATATATAGTTTAGTATGTGCCTGCTTTCTACCTAATATTAAAGCTGTTTTAAACCTTCGCTTTGGTTTTAACTATTTCATTGCCTGTGTTTTAATAATAATAATAATAAATACATGTGATCCATTTTCTTTTACCTATTTAATGTTAATTTTTTAGTAAATATTTATATTTTATTTTCTTTAAAATATTAACTTGGACATTTTCCACGCTTTTTCTTTGTGAACAGTTGACAGTTTGGGAGTCACTGTCCAGGTTACAGTTGCAGCTGCACTTGACAGCCAGATTGTTGTTGCTGCAACGTATTTTTTTTGCTTATATTTTTTTGCCTTCTTTTTTATTTACTTATTTTTTCTTTAAAAAAATGTTTGACTGGCGCCACTTGAATAACTTGACGACGACGACGGCGACGACGTCTTGCTTGTTGTTGCTGTTGTTGCTGTTGTGCTTGGACACTGGTCCATGCACATTGGCAATGGGTTGTGGCTGTTTTGTTGTCTCAAAAATAAAGACGATCCAATCCGAAAAAATCGAACGAGTGCACACTTAAATGCAAAAAGGACATGAAAAGAACACGACTTAAGGATTGCCTCCTCGGCCTCCCTCACTGTGTATATTTTTCTTTAGACAACTTACTGTTGTTGTTGTTGTTGTTGTTGTTGTTGTTGTTGGCTGCCAACGCGCTTTTGTTTTAATGCATTGTTGTTGTTGTTGCTGTTGTTTTGGGGCAGCCGCCGCCGTTGCCGCTTGTCGTTTGATCAGAAGCCGCCACAAAGCCGCCTTGTGTCCAGAGTCTTCAAGTTATGCGCCCGTGCTCGCTCTCTTTCTCTCTCTCTCGCTCTCTCTCTCTCTCTCTGTCCTGCTGTTGCTATCTGTGTCCGCATGGGGCAGCGGCGGCTACTTGAGGCGCCACCAGGCGGCGGCGTCGGCGTCGGCAATGTCTATAACACAAACAACAACGAGAAGGAACAAAATGCTTGTCTCTTGCTTTTCAGCTTTTGCTTTCGGGATTCTTTTCTTTTTTCGCGCAGGCCAATTGGCGTCAGCCTTCATACCTTAAGCCTACACACACACATACACACACACACACACACATACACACACACACTCTCGCACACACACACACACACTTGCAGTAAATCAAGCAGCTATAAAAACCTATTCGGTGGTCTCCAACTGGCGGCATTTTTCTTGTTCTTCTTTTCATTTTGGCAATTTATTATATTCTGCTTTTTTATTTCTCTCATATTTTATTTTATTTTTTTTACTTGCGATTATTATTATGTTTTATTAGCCCAGCATGCGTGTTTGTGGATATACATGTGTGTGTGTGCGTGTGTGTGTGTGTGTGTGTATGTGTGTGTGTGTGTGTTTGTGGGTGGCAACTGCTTTCAAAACTGTCAAACTGCAGCCACTGAGGGGTGGGAGGGAAATAGCTGAACTCTAAGCCAGGCATCGTAACGATTATAAGTTTTATGGTAAGACTTATACTAAAGAGTTATTTGTTGATTTTTATAAGAAAACTGAAAAGTAACTTTTATTTTAAACTCTTATTTAAAAAATATCATATAACTTTTAAACAAAAATTTAAAAATAGGTTTTAATTTCATTTTTTATTATAAGATTAAAGATAATTAATAAAATACAGTTGAAAATATTTCAAAATATAAAAATTGGAAATAAAAATTATCCTGCTCTTGGATAGTCCTTATAAAAATAGTCTATGTGAAATTTTCTCAATGTCTCTATAATTTTGATAGTGTTCTACTTTTTTCCGAATTTATTTGCGATCCCTGCTCTGAACTAATGTTGTTAGTTAAGTTAAAGTTAAGCTTTGAAATTAAGTTTTTACCAACTGCATTTACTTAATTTATTTATCTATTTCAGTTAATTCAGACCTGTATTTCCAAAGTCCAGTTAATTTATATCCGACAAATATTTTTATGAGTTGCCTGGCAAAATATCTTTAAGGTAGTTAACTGAAACGTTAAAGAAAAACTATATTAACATTTTCATAAATTTTATTATCTGTTCCCATCTGTAATAATGCATACATATTATCAATCTTTTAATCTATTTAATTAGCTTTAAACCTAACTATATTTTTCATCTATTTTATTTTATGTTACCATTGTTAGTAATAAACTATAGTATTATTTGGTACAATCTTTTAGTCTACAGACTAAGAGTCTAAGCTCTTTTATAAATTAAATTAAACATAGATTTTTTAAGTGTCATGAAGCTGTAGACAACGAAGGAATCTGTATAATAATACATTTTCAAATGTGTAATAAAAATTTCTGCATATCATTCATGTTTTCAGCTAATAACATAAATATATATTTGTAATACATAATTATTTTAGTCATTCAATTTAAGAACTACACTATGCCCACTCTCTATTCTGTAAATATAATCGGGGTAGTATTAGTTAAGTTTGATTTCAAAACAGTTGAACAGTTATTACAATTTCATTAGCGTGAGCTTTTTTTTTTTTTTTTGAATATTAAAAATGTTCATATTCAATTTAAAAAAATTAAAGAATTCAAAATGTTGGAGATTTGCTAAAGTAAAATGTATAAAGACTCATAAAGTCCAAGCTAAACTAGTTTAATTGGCATTGAATAGTACAGAACTCTTTGTCAAGCCCCTTTTCCTGTAGTTACCTACAGGGTATTTTTGACAGTGCTGCTAAAACTGTTTCTTTTTATTTGACTTCAAGTTGAATTAAATGTTTTGTTGCTAGAAATTGAAAAGGAGAAAAAGGAAAACAATCGTATTAGCAATTTCATAAGCAAGTCTTTAGTTCACAATGGGCTGTGGACTTGGATGACTTTAGTGGGTGTCGCGCATGCAGCTCAAACGATGCAACAATTAGCTGGCCAGGCTTATAGCCTGGCTAAGCGGCATAAAGGAAGCATAAAGGCCAGCAGAGGCAGAGACAGGTACAAAGACACAGACAGAGATAGGGATAGAGCCAAAAGCTGAGTGTTGAGTGTTGAGTGGCGAGTACCGAGAACCAGGTCAAGTGCTGCTTCAAGGCACAGCCCAAAAGTGGTTGAAGATGCTGCAGCAAGTGTGCCCATTAGGCAATGACAACAACAGCAGCAGCAGCAACAACAGTAACAGACAACAACAGCAACAACAACAACAATGACAAACAAGCATGACTTGGCTAAAAAGTTTGACAGGCGTTGTTGTTTGGTCCAAAAACAGATGACAACAAGAAGAAGAATGATAAAGCAACGCCCACTTGGCTGCAGCATGACAATGCCACAAACAGAGGCGTTGCGAGGGGGGTGGAAAATGGGGGACACTGGGGCAGGGGTGACGTCAAAGAAGCTGCAGCTGGTGGAGGATTGTGAAAGAGGGAGAGAGAAGTTGTTGCAGCCCCGAGCATTGGAGCCTCGTCACGTGTTTACATTCAATTAGAAGTTGCCTTGCTTCCTTTTCTTCTTCTTCATTTTTTTTTATTTTTTTTTTTTTGGTGTAGCAAAGCCTTTGGCTTGTTTACCACCAAAAGCAACAGCAACAATTGCAACTGCAACAGCTGAAAACTGGAGCAGCTGCTGACAGTGGTTGACCCGTCCCTGGTGGTCCCTGTTGGCCCCTGTGGGTGGCCCAGTGCAATGAACCAACCGCCAATTGAGATATTAGCCGAATGCGGGAAGAAAGAGAAAGCGAAAGAGAGAGAGACAGCACCAATAGAGACATTAGGCGAGGAAAGGCGTGGAAGAGGAGAGATGGAGCACAGAAAGAGAAAGGGAGAGAGCAGATGGAGAAAGCAGCAAAAGACAGGGACAATTTTAAGACAAGGAAAAGGAAAGAGGTGGAAGAAAGCGTTAGAGCGGAAGTGAGAGAGAACTTGGAGAAGAATAGAAAAAAAAGCAGGAAAATTACAGGGGAACACAAGGAAAACAGATAGGCGGAGAAAAGTCGATGAGAGGAGAAGATAACAGAAGAAGAGAAAAGAAAAATGAAGGAGCGCAGAAGGACAGAAGACAAAACAGGACAGAAGAAAGAAATAAAGGGTAAAAAAGCTAGAGAAATAATGAGAAGAGAACTCGAGAAAAAAAGGGATAAAATGACGATGAAAAAATGGGATTGTAGGTGAAAGTCAGGAGAGCTGGAAAAAGCATCCGATAGCAAGAGATGTAGAAATAGATCAGAGAAGGAGAATAGAAGGAAGAGAGCGTAAAATAATAGTGGAAAGAAAGCCGAAGAAACGCAGTAGAATAATTTGAGGAATGCAGGAGGAACTGTAAAAGCTAGATAGGAAAAAGTGAATAGAAGCAGCTGAAGTGCAATAGAAGCAGATGAAAACAATCTGAAGAGCAGAAGTAGATCAGGAGAAGGCAATTAGATAATCCAGAAGAACGCAACAGAAAAGCAGAAGAAGGGCAGCTGGAAAAGTGGAGGAGACCAGGAAAAAAGCAGCAAAAAAGACAAGGGGAAGGAGAAGTGAATGAGCCGCAGTCAAATGCAATTTGGTCAACACTCATTCATTAACTCACAACGAGTATTCGTAATTTTTTAGTATATATACTCGTATATATGTGCATATATATTTTTTTTGTTAGCCCATCTGCAATTGCATTCAATTTAGTTAGAAGCCACTCAAAGCAGATGATCTTCTTTGGCTCCAGCTACAGATCCTCTAACTCCACCCCACCCCCACCCCCCCATACTGAGCACTTCCTACTCCCTGCCTACCTCCCCCTTGCCACTTGTCCCGCTTGCCACCCCTCGATGACGCCGTCGCGTCCAGTTTGCTGATGAGATCTGTGTAAGTGCCTCCTCTCTTTGGTCTCTGGTCTCCTGTCTCCTGTCTCCGGTCTCTGGTCTCTGTTCTCTGGTATCTGGTGGTTGGCTGCCAGACCGCTCAGAGTAAAACGTCCAAGACACGAACCACGCCAAAATCGATATGACTCGATTAACGTCGTTGGACCAGCGCCGTTGTTTTTGTTGTTGTTGCTGTTGTTGTTGCCGGCGTCATCTTCAGCGTCGCCGTCGACGTCGTCGTCTGCGGTGGTGCTATTGATGGCCTGTTGGCTGTTCTTCTGCTGGCTCAAAAGCTGTCTTCTTGGTGGCGCTACGTCGCCAACGAGGGTCACTTAAGCTGTTCTTCACAGAAATACATTAAATAAAGATCTATATTGAATTGTTCATTTTAAGGATTTCATTGGTGGCTGTTCGCTGGTAAGCATATATTATTATAAAAATATCATTGTTTGGATCTGATTAACTTAGCAAAAACATTTTAGTTCAGCTGCATCTAGGAACTTTTGGGCTGAAAAGCTTATTGAATATCAAATAGTCTACAACTAAAACTAATAATAATAATAATCTTTGAATAGACTGGAATGTCATGATCGGTAAGCTTCTCGTATATAAATAATATTGATATACTTCTATGTTAATATCGAGTAAATATGTGCTTTGAAAAATAAAAAATCTTTGAAAATTCTGTTTCCACTAAATTTGTTTAAGTTGCTGTTTATGAAAAATAAGTCCCAAAGAAAAAGCTTAGAAAAGTATATCAGACTGAACTTTTTTTATGAAATTGGGATTGATAGGCTTTTTGGTTAAGAGTCAAGCTTTGTCTTTTAATCTAAAATCAAACTTTTTCACCAAAAAAAATTAAGGCTAAGCTAAGAATTTAGTGGCTATTTATAAATTTTATTTTTAATTTAAATACACATATATTGTTGACAATAAATAAATACAAAATTTTAAATCAATATTTTTCTTTGTTATATCAAAAGTAGAACTAAACTTTGCACTTTTTTGCAGATACAATAAAACGTTATCTACGAAAATCTTTGTCAATCTGCTTGAGCTTAAAGCTTTTCAAAATAGGCTCTTATGAGATGTGCATAGAAGAATCTTCGGAACTTATTAAACACCCTATGCTAGTTTGGAGCATGCCTCACTTTATGGCTGTGGCCCAGACAGAGTCTGCGGTTGTTGTTGTTGCTATTGTTGTTGCTGTTGTTGTTGTTGGATGTGGCAGTTACTGTGGCTGTGTGGCAGCTACTTCTACTTCGCGTGGTCGCGTTCATCATTTTGGTGTCTTGTTTTGTGGGTTTCATTGCTTTTTGTTGCTGCACTTAAATAGCTGGGCGGAACTTGATGAGATGATGGGCAATTATCTGCGGGAGGTCCACACACAAACACACACACAGACAGAGATCCATAGTAAAAGTACAACAACAAGAAGAACAACAACAACAAGAAGAAGAACAACGAAATATGTCTTACAACATTTGGTTGAGTTTGCGATTTTTGTGGTCGTTGTTGCGTTGCGCATGCGCGCCAGCTTCAGCGCCATCGCCATCAACGCCTCACACACAGCCCAAGCGAGAGAGAGAGAGAGACAGAGAAGGAGAAAGAGAGACAGAGAGAGAGAGAGAGCGATGTGTGTAGAGAGAGACGTAAAGCAGAGTAAACTAAATAAAATGAAACGAGACGGGACCAAGCTGAGTTGGAGATTGCAGACTGAAGACGGCAACGTCACCAACAGCAGCAGCAACAACAACAGCAGCGGTGGCAGCAGCATCGACTGTGGCAGCGGCAGCCAATCATTGCCTCAAGGCCAATTTGGGGAATGGGCATGCGTAGAAATATTTTGCGAACACGACGCTGATCACGACCAAAGAAACTTCAACTGAAGCTGCTGTTGAAGTTGCAGCTGAAGCTGGAGCTGAAAGCTGAAAGCTGAAAGCTGTGACTGTTGCAAGGCCCACCAGGCAGCGAGGCAAGAAGTCAAGAACTTGCCACAGCCATCGTGTGGCTTCGGTGGCGGCTCTGACGGCGGCTAACCAAACACGATGAGGCGTTGTTGGCGTCATGAAACTACAAGCAGCCCACGGTGCAATTGACGCTGCCGCCGTTGCGAGGCAACTGGCAACGTGGGGCAACATGGGGCATCTTGGGGCAACTGGCAGCGATATGGCGACGCCAGTGCGATGACAGACGGCAGGACAGACGGACGGACGGACGGCCGGACGGACGGACGGACGGAGGGACGGAGGAACAGAATGAAGCTGGCATTCGATAATTGCTTTAGAAAGTATGCGACTCTCGAGCCGATTGGTTGGCCATTTAAAAATGCGACTGTGAATCCAGCATCGAATTGCGAATGAGTAGAAGTATGAGTGTGAGTGTGAGTGTGAGTGTGAGTGTGAGTGTGAGTGTGAGTGTAAGTGTGAGTGTGAGTCTGATTCTGAGTCTGACTCTGAGTACCCGCTCCTCCTGCATCTGACAATATTCTAAAGTTGCAGTTGCAGTTGCAATTAATTACTTTTACGTCCCCATCATCATCATCTTCATCATCCGCGACTTTATCGTCGACTTCAGCACAGCATCGAGAGCTGTGAGAAATGTTTTCATTTTGCAGAGTCTACTAATTGGATGTCTTCAGTGGGCCAAAAGGGGGCTAAAAAGAGCCCAGTTAAAAACTCGAGTGTTGACGGTGTCCAAAGTTGAGTGTTATAAGTCTTACTGTGTGTGTGTGTGCAGCGTAATCATTAGCAATATAGATTACTCAACACTGGACAGCTACAGTTTAGTTATTAACTTATTTACTAACTTGGTCAATTTATACTCTTGGCAATCTATATTTAATATAGCGAATATCAAGTGATAGAAATTTAAAAGGGCCAATTACAAAACAGTTTCTGCTTAAATTTCAAATGCAAATTATCTCATAGAAGGATATAAACATAAGAAAGACAGTAAATGCTGGGCAGTTGACAACATTAAAACTAACTTTAATTTTTATATATTTTAACGATTTTCTCAGTCATTGCATTTTTAAAAGAATATTGACTATTTTATTGAGGAAAACTAGTGCTAGATGTTTCAAATGTCTTATTTATTGTCGCTTTCGCTAAGTCAAAGCATATTTTATTTAGAAGAGCTATTTTTATTAGTGTATTGAAAACTTTTAAATTAACGAAATATTTTATATATTATATTTTTATATATTTAAGAATAGAAGCAGTTAATTTGGGAAAATAAAGGTAATATAAAATTCGCCTAACAATTGTATCAGTTTTGACATAAATATTATCTTCCAATTTTCTATTGATCTTGTATAATTATGAGTCAACACGAATATAATTAAAAAGCAAATAAAATATTGAAACAAACAGATTTTATTATATTTAAAATATAAATGTTTGCATTTATGTTTTCTTTTTAAATATGAAAAAAATATATAAATAAACTTGCAATATTTATAATATAAATATTGTAATATTATTTAAAGCATCAACCGTTTTTTTATAAAATTTATATATCTTATAATGGCATTAATTAGAGAAATATTTTCAAAGGAATCAAAATGCTTCAAATTGATATGAAAGTGGATTATTGTGGGGCATGTGGCACATATGATTGTTGTAGTTGTTGTTGTTGTTAATGTTGATCTTGCAGTTGATCTTGTCGTTGATCTTGTTGAAGTGCCGCAATGTCCTGGCCGCGATTGTTGGCCTAGCTTAATCCTTACCGACATCGGCTGTGCCCAGGAGGACACTTCAACTCAATTAGTGCACGTTTAACAAACAAATCAGGAAAGAAACCAACTATAACAAAGCCTCAGGCTGCGGCTCAGGCTCAGGCTCAGGCATCAGGCATCAGGCACTTCAGGATGTCAACCACGAAAAATAAAAATGAAAAGAAAAGAAAAGATGAAATGAAAAAAGCAAAGAAAACAAACAAAAACAAAAAGCGAAAAACACAGAAGGAAAAACATGTTGATGGCAAAAACGGGGTCTTTGCGGGCTGCAGCCGGAAACGAAAGACGTATATGACGTTGCCAGTGATGCATACATCCTAGTTGGTCCTGCTGCCGTTGCAACAGTGGCGTCCCATCCGTTGGGCAACCATCCATCCATCCATCCATCCATCCATCCATCCAGCCATCCAGCCAGCCATCCATCACTTTCGGCTACCTCAAGTGTGTGATTGCTATCAACAGCTTGATTTTAATTTTTCGCAAAACAATGAAAAACTCTTTCAGTCTGTCTCTCTGTCTGTCTCTCTCACTGTTGGTCTGTCTGTCTGTCTCTCAGTGTTCTGCATTTTTCCAACTGTTTGGCTGCGTCCTGCATCCTGGCACTTCCTTAGCAGCGATGCGGATAAGCCGCCATAGTTCGTCAGCTGAGTGGAAAAATCATGAGGAAATGCTTCTAGTTTTCTCTTGTTATTGTTATACCTATCTCTGTCTGTCTCTGGGAGTAAAAGGTGTACAAAAGGATGCGGCAGGACGGAGCTAAGCATGAGTATAATTACTTTTGTGCAATTATGCGATTAGTTTATAGGCCAATAACTCTCTATGGCGAGACTGACAGACAGACAGACAGACAGACTCGACTCAAACAGACGATGCTTGATAACATAATTGATGCGCTTAGAAAGCAAAATCAAAGAAAACTGAAAGAAATAAAAAGAAAAAGATAGAGAGAGAGAAAAGCAAACCCTAAAACATTAGTCATGCTTGTTGCTTTGATTTAATCAAAAAATAGCAAAATATACAATATCCACAATAATAAATCCATATAAAACCATATCAATACAGTGAGCCAAAAAAAATGTTGCACACCATCAATAATTGGCATTCACAGTCCGAGACTAACACTTAAATCGCCAGCCCATTAATAAAATGCAATCAAAACTGGTTTAAGTGGTGTTTGGTGTCTGCCACCTGCACCACCAAACACCACACACACACACACACACACACACACACATACACACTCACACATTCACACACACTCACACATTCACACACACTCACACTCACACTCACTTATGCACCACAAATTGGCCCTGGGGTGTGCTCATATATTTTCCACGCTCATAAAATAAATGTCAAGCATAAACCGTGTCCAAATTGAGAGACAAACAAATTACTAAATAAACGCGAAATGAAATAAACAACAAACAACCCACAAACTAAACCGAAGATTGATAGATACAAAGATAGTTAGATACACATGTACTCGGACATAGATAGATTGATAGTTGCCCAGATAGTGGCTTAAACATATAGAATAGTTGGTTAGATTTCTGGTTTCTTAGAGACGTGCAACCACATTTTGTAAGCTGGAATTGCAATTGGAAATTGAACGCGAATTATAGAGACAATCAGATCAAGATATTCCCACTGTAACTGATGAAACTGTTAAGACCCAGAGGCGTCAACTAGAAGGGGTCGGTATTCTTTTGATGGGAATACAAATAATTACCTAGTTGTACCAAAGAAACATTTAGCAAATTAAATATGTTTAATATTAAAGAAAACATTTTTATTATAAGATTACCCATTTTTAAATAATGTCTTTTTTTTAAAAATAGAATATTTAGTTTAGTGTTTGGGCCTGACGTGTTGGCGGAATGGAGTATAACATCAATAATAAAAAAATATAATTGGTTTTATTCCATGTGAAAGAGAGATGTTTAAAAAAAAACAGAAAATTAGTGGAAATCCAAGAGTATTGATGATTCTCTTTATTTTTTTGTTATTGTTTATATTATTGTATGTAGGAGTTTTACAATGTTTCGGGGCATACTTATTTTTCTTAAATATTTGCAATTTCTGAAAATATTGCAGCTTGCAAAATTAAAGCTTTAATAATTTTCAGAATTATAAAAATATATTGATAAAGACGTTTTCAACAATTTCTTTAAGTAGTTTTCAATTGATTTAATAAAAGAATGCAAACAGTTTTATATTTTTTTACGAAAAACACTCCTTAGACGAGTTCACGTTTAGTCTTGTACCCCCTCTAAAAATATATGAACGCCGCCACTGTCTTGTCGCCTGTCTGACTTGACCCAGCAAGTGTCTCTGGCCAAGTCAGAATTGCACACAGAGACACCACCATCAACGGCAACGGGTCACCGCCATCAGTCTCAGTCGCTTCCTCCACGCACCACCCACAGTGCCACCCCACATCCACATCCATACCCACATCCACACCCACATCCAACGCCGCATACAAAATGTAAATATTTAATTTTGAAACAGTGTAACTAAAGGGATTTGAAACGCGCGTGGACAAGCGTTGTGATGGTTTTGGTCCTGGTCTTGGTCCTGGTCCTGGTCCTCATCCTGCTCCTGTTCTTGACTCCTTCGACTCGACTCAGTGTCCGGTGGGTCGTGTGTCCTGCTTTGTGGCTAGGGCGGGGGGTTGAAAAGTGTGGAGGGAGGTGGTGGTTGGTCTGAAATCAACGGAACCCGCAGCATTCGTTACGCTCCATTCCACTGCAACATTGTCTTGTGAGTGTGTCTGCCACCCCTCCGCCCTCTGGCCCAGTGTCCATCCCCTGCCTTTCTGCAGATTTGAGCCTTTCCTGTCGCTTTTCCTTTCCCTTTCCTTGCTTTTTTCCGCTGTGACATGTGAAAAGTTTCCTTTCTTGGGCTGCGTCTTTTTTTCTTATTTTTCTTTCTTCTTCTTTGTTTTCATTTTCATTATTTGAGTTTTTTCTCAAGTCACTTGGACATCGTGCAAGTGTGTGTGTGTGTGTGCGTGTGCGTGTGTCCTGGCCACAATTTGGCTACTTTACAACATTTTGCATGCCTTCTACAAACTCGCCTCCAGTCGATCCATTCATGTCACATAACAAATGACAAGAAGCCGTGTCCTTATACGTGTATGCATGTGTATGCATATGTGTGTGTGTGTGGGTGTCGTGCTCCTTTTTTTATGGCAAAATAATATCGAGATAAGCGACGCATTACGCAGCGACGGCGACTGAGAAAGGTAGGAGGAGGGAAGTCCATTGAGCTGCGGGTCCCCGGGGCGCGTTTAGCTGACCCAAAGGAGGCCCAAGGGAGTGAGGAGGCAGGCAGGGGGTGGGGCGAGTGCACAACCAATCTCTGTTTTAGAATTGTGCAACTTTTTAATCGATTGATTGCTGCATGTTTAGTTTTATGCGGGGCTTTAAGTTGACCCCCTCCCGTGCTGCCTCTCTCTCTATCGTTTGTCATGCCACACACTCCACATCTGCTCCCACACACACACTCACACACACACTTACACACTGTCCAGGTTCGTTGTCTACGTCTAGTTTTTTTGATAAGATCCAATTGCAAATTGGATTCGCTTTTTGGTTTGTTGCAACTCTCAACTTAAGATTAAACTTGAAGATTGTTACGCTTGCATTTAATTGAATATTTTGTGGAACTTAACTGAGCTAGCTTTAAATTTAATTTAAAAAAAAACTTGAAAGGTATGAGCTAAATATATGTAATTTAATATATTTAAATATATTTAATTTAATATATATGTATTTAATTTATTATATTTATTTTGTGGGACCTGACTTAGGTAGCTTTTAAATTGAATTTAAAAAAAAATTTTAAAAGGTGTGAGCTAAATTTATTTAATTTAAATTAATTGGGAAAATAGCCAAACTCAAATTGAATAATTTCCTTAAGAGTTGAAAAGAGTTTCACAAATGCAGCTAGTAGCTTACTTATTATAATTACTTGTATATAAAAAACTTTAAGCTAATTGACAGGCTGTTTGACAATTAACGCACTGAAAATGGTTCAGCTTGTTATTATGATGTATAGAGAAAGCTTCAGTTAATCCATTTAACTGATACTCCAAAAGTGAGTTAAAAGTGCTCCGAAAAATATTGCAACATGAAAGCAAAAAATATTAAAGACTTCAAATCTTTTTACCAAAACATATTTACTAAGGCTTTCAAGCTGAGATAATTTGATAACACTCTTAATTTAACTTGCTTTAAAAAAAGAAAACCCTTTTTAAACTCTTTCCAATCATAATATATTATATAGACCTTAAAGCTCGATTTATATTAGGTAAGCTAGAAAAGCTCATTAAGTATTTTTCAACTTATAAATAGAGCTTTTAAAGCTGAGACAAAGATGAGAATTAAGCTGATCCTTGCATTTCAAACACATTTAACATAGCTCACTTAATGCTCTGAGAGGAAATTTCATTTTAAACTTGAGTCAATATATGGTAAACGATTAAAAATAATTGCAACTCAATTGACTACAGGGACTAAAGACTCGACTAATTGGCTAAGACGAACTTCTAAAATTATACAAATAGTACAACCATAGAGTCAAATGGCTTAACACTCATAGAAATCGTTCGTTAACTACGTTATCGAAAGCTTTTAAAGCCCAACAAATTTGCCTTAGCAGAGTTGAATCCCTTTCTTTATTTCACAAGTAGGCTGTTTGCTCGTTTGCCTGAAAAAATCATTTAAATAATTTTTGATTTGTCTTTTTGTTGACTTGGAGTCGTGTTACCCCTCCCCCCCCCCCTCTCATCATGCACTGGCCTCTTTTGGCCATTTAGTTAGCTTGATGCCTGCTGCGTGTAATCTTAACCACAATCAAATGTTAAACAAAATGCCTCCGGCCGACTGCACAGCGGGTGCTTTAAAGCAATAACAATAACAAGAGCAACAAAAGTGACAACAGCACAAGCAGAAGAAGCAGGAGAAGATGAAGCAAAAGGGGGAGCGGGGCAACAAGGGGGCGACAGGTCACACCTTCTTTGTGGCAATGACTATGCAAATCTGCAGCAGCCTGTGGCAAGCCGTGTGGTATCAACCACGCATTTAGTTAATTTTGCATGCGGAGCCAAAAAAAAAAAGGACATCAATTTAATTTCCCAAAAGCCATAAAAATTGAAATAAAATTTTCAATTGTGTCGCTACAATTTTTAGTGGGTCTTTTATTTGTTGTCGAGGGGTTGGGTGGTTGAAACGGGGTGGGAGTTTGACTGCTGCGCTTGGCGAAGCGCAAAGTGACAGCGAACGCTGCCAATGACACTGACAGCCAATCCTAGACCCCCACCTAAACGCCTACACCCCCCGGCCGGAAGCATCCCTCGCCCCCTGTCCCCCTATCCCCCTCTCTCCCTCTCCCGCAGTCTATGGGCCAACCCCTGACGTGGCAGGGCGCATCCTGTTGACGCCTGCGACTGGCTGGCGCGTTGTCTGTTGGCTTTTTAGCTGCCAACAACGCGGAATATTCTTTACTCTTCAGCAACGCTTTTTTTTAAATTTTTTTTCCACCCAAACCACCCACAGCTGCAACCCCCATAAATCAGAGCAACAGCGACAGGCGACAGGCGACATGCAAATGCTTCAGCTTCTGTAGCTTGACTTTGTCGCCGCTTGCACGGATGGGTTAAGGTTTAGTGTGAGGATTTCACGAGCTTTCCACAGCACTTTCAGGGGCGGCGGTGTTGGGGATTTTGGGCAACACCCCGCGAATTGAAATGCAATTTGCTTTGAGTGCACATAAAAGTCACATAAGCAAATTTTAACCGAAAAAACATAACCTGCTAATGCTCGGAGTGTGTGTGGGGGTTTATACGAGCATCAGAGAGTGGCAGAGGTTAAGGGGTTTATTTTCTTCTTTTTTTTGGAACTTGAGTCGGTCACTAAATGTGGGCAATCAAAGGCTTAACACAGCCGCCACAAAAACGAACGTGCGTAACAGCCGCAATTTGGAAATTGTAATCCTCGAGCTTCAATCCCTTGCTGCTTTCTCGACCCACCCACCCCATACTCAATTTTAACCCTGGGCATATCATCATCATCATCAACATCAGCTTGCCACAAATTGTCGCCCCATATTGACAGACAATCAACCACTTGAAAAAGCATACGGCCAAATCAAAGCCATAAGACAAGTTATCACAGCTTTTCATTATGAAGCATTTAAGCAAATCCCCAAACCTCCAATCCCAACTCCAACCCCCACCCTAGTTTCAAGCCCAAAAGCCAAAGCCGTAATGTAACCGAAACCGCGCACCCTTGTGGTCGTTCTGAGGGGGGAAGACTTCAGATTTCAGCTTTGTTTTTTCTATTATCTAATGCGCTGTACTTATAGTAACAAATAAGTGGGTATGCTCAAGTTGAGCTCCATTTAGAGACAAGAGAAAAGGATTTAGGCATAGGAAAAGTCGATGAGATAAGCACTTATAATTCGATCTATTTCTTTACTATTTCAAGACTTAGATATGAGGTAATATGATTTCTTCTCTTTTTTCTTCCAGCCTATTAGGATAGCTGAAAAAAAGACGTGAAACAGAAGCTTGTGCCTATCGGTCTCTTAAAAAGGAACCACAAGATAACAGAAATTACTAGAGAAGATCAGATAATAGTGAAAAAAGATTGCAGAATGCCTAGTAGAATTAGCGGAAGAACCGACAGAGGAATCGTTTTGGTATACTCTTGTCTGT
Source organism: Drosophila rellima (assembly GCA_035043635.1). NCBI lineage: Eukaryota > Metazoa > Arthropoda > Insecta > Diptera > Drosophilidae > Drosophila > Drosophila rellima. Next base: position 1,353,270 of record JAWNMV010000257.1, on the reverse strand, counting down.
TCTGGACAGAGTAATGAATGAAGGGAACTGAAGATGATTAGATAAATAAAATAACATGTGAACTCACAAGCGATAGATGGAAGAATTATCCCCTTCTCATTTGCTCTACCTTCTATTCATTCTCTCTTTCTGTCACTTTCTCAATTGATCTATAGTGCCGTCTAAGGAAAATGGAAAACTATGCAAATCTGGATTAATGATTTTCTGGATTTTCTTTCGAAGACAACTGTTCATTTTTTTTTCGCAGAGAACAGTATAGCAAAAGGGGATAGCTTCTCTTCAGACAAGGCGATATCTACTTTATTATATATACTATCAAATTTTCATTAACTTTCAACAAGTAGATTTTTAAATTTACAGGGTAGCTGCAAGGCGAGAACTCTCGCTCACTATCGTCTTGCTTGATTTTTTGCTCTCCGTTGGTCTTCGCAAATTAAATTAGATGCTTAATATGCAGCGAACGTTTCATTTGTTTTGCGGCTAGAAAATCAACGTGGAAAATTAGGCAAACAAACAAACGGAAAGCGGAAAACGGGCGAAATGGGAGCTAAAGCTGAAGACCGAATTGGTATTGGTAAAGCCACTGAAACAAACTCGGAGAATGGGATTGGGATTGGGAATGGGAATCGGTCTTGGGAATGGCTTTAGCCAGAAAAGCCCAAGGCGAACCAAAGGCCGTCTCATCTCGTCTCTTCTTCTCTCTTCTCTTCTCATCTCTTCTCATCTCATTCTCACTCTCTTTCGCTCAGAGTTTGAGTTGGAGTTCGACACACGAACGGGCAACGCCCACAGCTTAACCTCTAATGAGGCGCATTACTTCTGTTTGGCCACAAAGCCGATGGAGAAAGGGGGATGAGGAGGGGTAGGGGGGGTGGAGGAAAGATTTGATATCATTATCCCGTTAAAACTAATCTTATTTATCTGCTCTGCTGCCATTTCCAGATTTTTCTTTTCTTAATTCTATGTAAACATTCGATACTTTTGTAAGGACTTGAATAAATATTGACATTTGGCCTTCGAGTTGCAGTGAATTTTAAGCACCTCTCTAAGTTGTCGCCCCCAATCCGTCTTTTCCTTTTCCACTCTTCACTTGACTTACTTTTACCCCACTTTTATTTCGATGAAACAAATTGTCAAGTTTTCATTATTTATACATATGTACTGGTTGCATATTTTAGCAGTTTCTTAATATCATTTATTCATTCAGCTGTAAGTCCATAAATAATAAAGCATTTTTGATAATTTCTTATTTAAAATTTTATATCATTTGTTTTTTGAATTCTTATTGAGTAATTAAAAACTCTGCACTCTGTTTAAAGGTTTTTTTTTTGCTTTCATTCAGAGGCCCATCTTTTACTATTCATTTACTAATTGTACTTTTATGCAAATCAAATGCTATGTACATATATGATTCTAATTTGATAATTTCATTAATGATCACAATATCAATCTTTTCTAACTTTTTATTGACAATGCCGAAGAAAGAAAATTAATTTATTGTATGCAACCCTCTTAATTTGTTTATTTTATCTTTACCTAATTTTTTATTTAAATGTACAGTAAGTTATTGAATTTTTTCAAAAATCTTAATGAAAGGAAAAAGGGTTGTAAGCCGAGAAGATTTTACAAAAATATACTCGGCTTGGGGTTTTAAAATTAAAGGGGTAAAATTGGTTTATTTTAGGATTGGCTTACAGCCTTAGCCATGATTTTTAAAACTCAGATTAATATCAGTAAAACAATTCTATAGCTCATTTGGTCAAATTATTTGTCAAATCTTTTGTAGAAACAAAGAAATTTGATGTTTTGTATTTGCTTAAACATTTTTCGATGCTATGTTTAAGGCTATCCAGTTAATGAATTAAAAATATTATTAAACCGATTTAATAATATAATCAAAATATTAATCAACGATTGTCCTTGGGTTGTCTTTAAATTCAACGTAATTAGCATACAATATTTTAGAATGTACCGAATGCTTAAAAGAGGATCCAAAATTAACTGTTCTTGTAGTTAAAAATTAAAAATGAGCACCAACGCTTTCTTTTCACTAGTTTGAGACACGTGATTCGAGTAGTAGTTAATTCAAAAACCATGGCCGAGGGACAAATGTTCTGAGATTTGCCATAACTTACTAGAACTTTTGGTTGAAGATACATTGTTGAAAGGCAGCAGCTGGCCACAAAATTGACCTCAGCTCGAAAGTCCATGCATCGTTCTGTTCAGTCCAGTCATATGCAAATTTGTTGATTGCTCCGGCCACAAGTCCAGATGCAGGAGGAGTCAAGGGGAGGAGTCGGAGTCGGAGTTGAGTCAGAGACAGAGACAGAGCCATAGTCGGAGGCATGTTTCAACTGGTCAACCACAAGACGAAATGCGGTAGAAAAACCACACAATAAATGGGCATAAATTACAAAACATGATGAAGACTCCAATGGACTATGGAGATGGATATTTGTACCGTCTATAGATTGGCCAAGGATTCTGTGTGATGATGTGCGCCTGGCCACAGTTGAAAATTGATAATTTCTGTGGCAAGACTGTCAGACGGGCGGACGGACTGACTGACTGACTGACTGACTGACAGACTGACAAACTGACAGACTGACTGACTGTGTGGCGCCATCGAGTGCGGCGTTGCCACTTGAATTTTTGATTTAACAAAAGTCTCATTTGTAAAACGGCCCCCAAAACTGGCCAACAAAAAGAAGCAGACAAAATTCAAACTCAAGCAACAGAAATGGAGTTGTGGGGTTGGCGGCTGGGGGGGGGGGTGGGGTGGTTATAACTGCCACAGGAAAGGGAGCTGCTGTGTTGCTGCAACCAAAGTCGAAGTTGCAAGTCGAAACTGAGAAACTGAGACCGAGACTGAGACTCTGAAAAGATTTGCACAACAACTGGGCAACAATAATAATGTCACGTTTATCGTGTGCAGCTAATTACTAACAAAAAGATAGTTTGTAATCCTACACAGGCAACAGTCAGGCCAGTTAGCCAGGCCGAGAGCCAGCCGAGCGTGGCCAAAAGTGCCCCTAGGACAACCGACAAACAACAACAACAACAAAAATGCTGATGATGTTGTTGCTGTTGCTGCTGCTGCTGCTGATGAGGACCAGTAGCTGTTTCTGTCCAGACGGTCTGTTAACTTGTTATTGTTGTTATTGTTGTTGGTTAGTTTAGCTAGCCAAGCTAAGCGAAAGCCCTGCAAAACTTCTTGTCCCAAAACATGTGCACAAAATCTTTGGCAACGAGTTTTGGGCATTAGCACACGCCTGAATTTCTTGGCTAAACACACACACACACACACACGCACACACACACCAGCTGGCAACTACTACAAAAGTTCATGCAAATCTGGCCACACCCACATGGCGTAAAAGTTTATGCATATTATGCCACAACAGCTGGCGGTAGTATGCCACCCCCCCCCCCCATTACCCCTCTCCAACCCCACCTATAAGCGCCTGCCATTTGTTGGCCAAGTTCTGTGTGTTGCATGTACGCGCTGCTCTTGGCCGCAACGCGAAGTTTGGCCAGCAAGGAGGCGAGCATTAGGCGCATTACACTTGCCACAGCCACAGCAGTTGAAACAACTGAGAAGGCTCCAGGCGAGAGTGCTCGACTATCGAATACCCTGCCTAAACAAACACACAAATTCAATGCAACATAAACAAACTCAATTTTAAAACCTTTCGTTTAAAAAATGCGTCGAGAGACAAAAGAAATCATCTCGGTTGTGATACTACTTTTTTTATGTTTGTATTTTTTGAATTATTCACTCAAAATTGCTTAATTAAAAAAATATATTTAATAAAAATATTCTTGACATAAAATGTGAATATTCTTTTACATTACGTTATTTTTCTTTCAATATCACACCTGGTAAAAAGATATTTCTATTACAAGTTTTATAAAAAAGCTCTTATAATTTTCTTATTTTATTATTATTAACCCTGATTGCAACTAGAGATGGGCACGGGCCTGTGCGGGCTTCGTGCATGAAAATCGAAAACCGGTTTTTTTTCGTGCGGGCCCGGGCCGAAGCCAAAAGCCCGGAGGCCAGGTAGGCCCGAAAAGTCACGATTTAAAAAAAATTTTAATATGGATTGGTAAAAATATTTCTATTATTCACTGCTATATTATTTACACATCTCTTTTGTCGATATGACACTTATCGATATGTTTGTCAAACTTAATTTCCCGTGTGTTTATAAGAAAAAGGCGGCAAAGCGGTAAAATGAATAAGGAAAAAATTAAATTTTTTTTCTATAGAAATATCAGGCCGTGCCTTAAATATTTGTTTCGGGCTCGGGCCGGGCCGGGCTTTCAAAGAGAGGCCCGTGCCCATCTTTAATTACAACTTTTAAGGTCTCTAGTTCTTAAATTCTCAAAGATTTTCACACACTCAAACATATATACAGAATCAGATGAAGACTTTGACATTGAGTTGGTTATTGTCGCAGATTCCGAAGATATGTACATTTTCAATGGCAACCGAGTATAACATCAGACGAAAGTTAGTATACAACCAAAAGAGTATTAACTATTTTGTATAGACCAATAAAATTAAGTTCCAAAATAAATATCCCTTTTTTAAAAGTCATGAATTATTTAAAAAAAAAAAATCTTTATTTGTATATAAATATATATTATATAAGTATATCAACGATAATACACAAAAATGCGTATAAATAATTATATATGTATGTGTGTAATTGTTAGTAAATATATGAGTGTCTGTGTGTGTGTGTTGAATATTTGCTCAACAAGTACAATATTAAAACTTTTTTACGGTGGCAAGAAGATAAAGTAAATCAATTATTTTTTTTTTTCAATTTCACAGTTTCGTTAAAGCGCAGTTTTACTGTACTTCCGAGCAAAACTTCCTTACCCACACACAGACACTCACTCATCTATGTGTGCTTGCGTATTGAATTTAACAAAGTGCCTTAACGAATATTTTGAGGAACATTCTGATATTTTAACAAAAATTTGTAAATTTCCCCAAAAAATAAAGTTATTCTTGGCAGCGCTTGTCCAATAATTTAATTATTAATTAATAGTTTAAATATTTTTTTTTACTCTTTTTTATCATTTAATTGACACGGCAAAAGACAAACAAATGTGTAAACACAAAAACAATAATAATATATAATATTTGCACAGACATATTGGACTGTGCAATTAACTGATGTTGAGCAATATAATAATATCAAACTCTCTTTTTCTCTCTGTCACTCACTATACAGCTCTCTCTTTCGCTCATTCGCTGATTTTTATAGACTATATATGGTATTTTATAATGCCATTAAACTAATATCGCATTGCAATTGAGACTCAAGACATACTGAACTAATTCAACGACAACGAAATTAAATCAAATGAAATGAATTGAATATGTTTGCACAACCAATACGAACATTTCCCCTTGGCTGTATAATCGATTAATGTCGCGTCATTGTCAGATTTGTGGTGCTAAACGAGAGCAGATCTGCCTGGTCGGGTTTGTCGCGTGTCGCATGGTAGGCCTCGCGTTCGCGATCCGGGAACTTGGTGGGCAGGTTGGGCGAATGCAGATTAACCTTCGCCTCGAATCTAACTCCGGCCACCTCCACCTCATAGTGCCCGGACAGCACGTACTCGTTGCTCACGGCCAACTCTTGGCCCTGCTCATCAAAATTGCGCACAAATCCCAAGCAGACCTGTTTCTCGAACGTATACCCATATCCCGTTGTCGTTGTCATTCCCACATAGACGCCATCCCGATAGATCGGCTCACCACCCCAGCACCACATGTCCACCTCATGATCGTGATCGTTCAACAGCAATTGCACATACATTCGCTTCACGCCCTCCTCCCGCTGCTTCAGCAATGCACTGCGCCCAATGAAGTCTGTTTGTTTCTGCAAAAAACAAATTGTACACAAACAATTAATCGAAATCAGCGATTTCGAAATTACAATTTAAGTACATTACAATATAAATATATTGGAAAAATAATGTTTACAAATTTAAGGATATTTACTAATAACAATGCATTAGGTAACACATGTAAAAATTCTTCTCACTTACTAAAATACGGTCATAACACAAGAAACGCGTTTAATGCTTGTAATTAATTAATACATAAAATTACACCTTGCAAGCCTTTTAATTATCACATGGAGAATTAACAATTTTAAAGCTAAAACGATATATTTTCGAAAATATTCCTTTACAACGGTGCCATTTTGTAATCAAAAAAATTTTTATTATATCTCAGTATGTTTTTTGTAATTGAATCAAAAGTAAAATGAGAAACAAAAAAGAAACTCACACATAAAACGGGAAATGTCTTTGAAAAAAATATGGACTAGCCAAAAATCGTAACTTTCAGATTATTGGTTTCAAAGTCAATTCAGTTAGAAATAAATCAAATTCAGTTCACGATTTCGGCAATATTCCCTTATATTCTCAATAGTGCTGGTTGTTTATATATATGCTCGATCTAGCTTCAAATGTAAATTATTTAATTTATAATGCAAAGAAAATAGCTAATACCTAATCAACTAATTGTGTGCATTTAAGCTTTGCATTTCTTAGTTTTTTTATTATTATACTGTCTTTATTAATCTAGTTGTCGACATTCTGGCAACACAGATCCTTAACTCACTTATTCGAGCGACGTTTACTCACATTAAACTTGACACGCCAACTGCGTCCACATTCCAGCGGTGTGGTAAACGTATCCAAATCCTGTCCCCAAAAGGCATAGAACTTCTCAATGCGCAGAGCACGCGTTGCATAATAACCTGAGGATAGTACAAAATGCAAATGAATCAAGATAAGACGAGACAATTAAATCGCACCTGCATGCTGTATGTTGTACTTCTGTCCCGCCTGATGCAGTCTGGAGTAGACATGCAGCGCATATTCGTTGGGTATATACAGAACATAGCCGAGCTCACCCGTATGCGTGATATTCAATACACGTATGCCATCGGCCAGACCCACATCGAGTTCCTGCAGAGAAAGATAATTGAAATATCGCAATTCTCTGGGGAAATGGTCAACTCCTGAACCTGTAGTCGACACAAACTGTGCCCATCAGCTCAGCTCACCGAAGGACTCATCAACAGGTCGCTTACCTTATAAGTGAAGAAGGGGAAGCTCTTGGGCGTGAGATCATTGTCGGTGAGCTCAGAGAGCAGGATGCGCGAGTAGGGGCCCAAAATACAGATGGCCGTATACATGGATGTCACATCTGCCACATTGACCTTGGAACGCAAATGATTGGGCGTATTTTTGCGTATCCAGGACATCGAACGGGTTTGCTGTATAGTCGGAGCAATCATCATGTAACTGAAAATGATTGCAAGCATTAAAGATACTATAGAATCATCAGTCGATCGAATTGCACTTACTGACGCTCCGAGAGTCGCGCCAGGGAGCAATCATTCTCATAGCCACCGTTGGGATTCTGCATGCCCGTGTGTATAATGGAGCCCACGGCAACGTCCACATCATTGGAGCACAGATATTGCAGCAGCTCAATCACCTCATTGCCCTTCGACCAAAAATCGTATTTGGTAAAGGAACTGTAATCTGCAATCCCGATGCGCTCACGACAGGCGCGATACTCCCTGGCCACGTGATCGAACCAAGGTGGCTTCCCGAATGTCCGCGTCTGTGCTATGCGAAACCGGGGCAGACCAAACTCATCTGCCAAGAGATAGAGAGAGAGAGAGAGAGAGAGAGAGAGGAACAGAGAGATTTTATTTCCAAGTCTTACCAAAGAATTTAGAGTATTCAATTATGTCTTACATTGAGTCAGTTATTGTAAATTATCTATTTATGAGAAATGTTGACTCTTCGGTCTTCCGACAAGCACAACTTTATAAAAGCTCGTCCGTTTTTCATGAATAATGTCTTATATTTCATAATATTAACCGTACTTTAACTTTGCATTTAAATTTTACGCTTCTGAGAAAATTTTTTTTTTCTTTGAAATTTGTCGATTTTTTTTGAAAAATGTCAAAAATTTTTAATCGTTCTTTTAGTCTTTTAATCGACTACAACAGAAAAAATAAGTGTAAAAAAGTACTTTTGGACTAGATTTCGATTTTTTTCTTTAAGATTTAAGCCAAAAACTGAAAGATTTTCCCTGATTAATAGTACATGGTATTCTTTTAATTTGAATAGATTTTTCAAATCTTGATCGATTTTCAAAAGCGATGTTTTTTGGCCATTTTAATATCTAAATATTGATTTGACATCAAAATTGGATGATTTTGAAAAAATAATTTTTTTTCGGAAATTTTACATTTTTGAAAAACTTGCAATAAATTAAAAACTTAAATTTATGCTTTGAATCGACTCCAGGTGATAAAATTAGGGTAAAAAAGTACTTTTAAACGTATTTCCACTTTTTTCTTCAATATCTTAACGGTTATTTCGGTTGGAATAATTTCGGTTTTTGGATTTCTGTATAATAAACAAGGGGGCTCCGGCTACAGTAGAGTGTACTCGACTGTAGAATACCCTGTGCCCTGGCATGTATTTGATATCAGATATCAGATTTCAACCAAACTTGGTCAGGATGTAAAATACCATCCCAAATGCTTATTCTGTTAGTTTGGTTGGGATACCTCAAACAACAAAAAAGTTTTACATACCAAAACTTGATTTTCGACTGATCGTTCCTATGGCAGCTATATGATATAGTGGTCCGATCAAAATTTTAAAACAAACTTGATCTGCGCCCGCTATCCAGGAATTTACATACCAAGTTTCAAGTCTCTAGCTCTTATAGTCACTGAGATCCTTTGACTCAAACAGACGGACAGACAGACGGACATGACTCAATTGACTCGGCTATTGATACTGATCAAGAATATATATACTTTATAGGGTCGGAGATGCTTCCTTCTGCCTGTTACATACATTGCACAAAACCATTATACCCTTTTTGACCGTTTTCAATGGGAACGGGTATAAAAAGTGTTGTTTCTGTTACGATTTCCGTTACAATTTCAGTAATTAATCAGTAATTAATAACAGTTAGATTATTATAAGTCCACTCACCTTGTTTGTCGTGCAAATCAAAGTAATTGGGTCGCTCGTATCCCATCGATTGGCCGAAAACGGCACCTGCCGCCTTCAGCTGTGGATAGATGGGCGACATGCGGAGATTGCGTCCCGTTTGGAACTCCTCGAAGGGATAATTAATCTCAAAGTGTTTGCCCGGCGCCTCCTTGCAGCGATCTCGCAGAAATTTTCGATTGTTGTGCAGCCCGAGAAATCGACTAATGTCCAAAATGTGTAAATCCAAATACGTTGAGCCCTTGGTAATCAGATCCGTGAGGACGCGTCCAATGCCACCGGAGGCGGACACGCCCATTGTCTTATTGCCAGCGGCCACATAATAGTTTTGAATCTCGGGTGCCTCGCCCAATATCCACTTGCAGTCCGGAGAGAAGACCTGCAGCGAGTTGGTCAAGCGATCCAGGGAAGCTTCACGGAACGAGGGAACCCGTTGCAGCAGCGCATCGAGCAGCTCGTGGAAATGATCCCAATCCGGCGGATATTGACGAGCCTCCTGCGACAGCGGTATGATGCCATCCTCGTAGACCATCTTTGCCTCCCGCTCATAGCCTCCGGCGAGAATGTGACCTTCGCACTCCCGGAAGAAGATGCGTCCGTCAAAGTCTCGCACAAACGGTGTATTCGGATCCAGTTGGTCAATGGGCTTCGTGTGCAGATAATGATGTTCCACAGCTTTGAGAGGTACCTTCACCACTGGCTTGGAGAGGGTGCCCACCTCACGGGCCCAGAAGCCAGTGCAATTGACAAAGTACTCGCAGTCCACGTCGCCGGCTGTTGTCTCCACGCGTGCCACCTTGCCGTGGTCACTGTGGATCTTTTTCACCGCACAGTGCTCGACAATACGAACGCCCAGACGACGCGCCTCTTCGATGAATGCCTTGCACACCAGATGCGGATCACAAACGCCATCCTCGGGTATCCAAAGGCCGCCCTCGATCCCGTCCAGCGAGATGAGCGAACAGTGCTGTCGACACTGCTCGGGCGTGAGAATCTCACAGTTCATGCCCCAAGCGACCGCCTGGGATTTCATGCGATGGAACGAAGTCATGCGATCAAAGTTACGCGCCAGATTTAGGCTGCCCACCTGACGCCAGCCGGTGGGCAATCCTCGTTGCGTCAGCTGCTTGATCAAATCAATGGAGTACTCCGATAGCTTCAGTTCCGTATAGCTCGGCTCAAAGCGTCCAGCCAAGCCGCAGGCACTCCACGGCAGATCCCCGCCAACGGCGTCCTGCTCAATCAGCAGCGTCTCGCTCCCCCAGCCCTGCAGACCCATATGATAGGCCACCGAGGCGCCGGTGATGCCGCCGCCGCAGATGACGACGCGTGAATTGCCGGGCAACTGGACAGCCGGCTGCTCGTTTGCCTCAATGGCATCCTGTGGCTTGAATTTGCGTTTGCTCAACACCTTCTCATCCGCCGGATCCGCGTGTCCCGTTGCCGTGCTCAGCAGACGGTGGACTATTTGTGAGATGTTGCCGTTAACTCCGCTGCAGGCGGCATGTTGACAACATGCAACGCCACGGAGTAACTTGTACATTGTTGTTGGTGCCCTTTGTTGTTGTTTTCTTGTTGCTACTCGTACTGCGTTTTGTTATTGTCCCGTGCTCATAATATAATTCGGGTTGATTCTACAGCAGCAACAGCAGCTGTTACTGCTATCGATTGTCTATCGCTGCGCCGCCACAATTAACCGATACCAGGGCTGGCTAGTGGAGTATTTTGCGTTCGCTGCCTCGATGACATTATCGATACTTAATGGCCAAGTTTAAATAATATTTCGAAACATCGCATTTTGTGTATTTTAAATCAATTGTTATGCAATTTATTTATACGCTATGTAAATATAATTTGTTCACAACTGTTATATAATAATTATTTTGTTTTCCATCGTTTTTTTGTGTTTTTTTTTTCCTTTTTTTTTTTTTTTTGATTTTAAAGCAGTTGCTTTCAACAATTGTTTATGTTTATTCAATCAAACAAACAATCAATCATTACTGTATAATTGTAATTCGGTTTAACTACAGCTAAATAGACGACATAGATGTACGCTGGGATTCCCCTTCGAGACCTTACGAGCTGAGAAATGTTAACAAATGTACAGACTTATATTGTTATTACAATAATATTGAAATTGTTGGTATTGTTGTAACAGGATATTGGAGCATAAATAAATGTTGCTTTATCGCCAGTTCCATATAACAGTGACTGTAGGGTATATAGGTTACAGGGGTTAGAGATAGAGTTAAAAAAAAAAAGGTTTGGGAAACAATAAATTGATTTATTAAAATACTCCTTAAATTACTTAAAAACGGCGCACTCTAAAATATCATCTTCGTCTTTGCTTCTCGCTTACATTTAATTTCCATTAATTTCATAATATTTTTTTTTAAATACTTTTTTCCTTTTTGCTTTTATTTGGTTTATTACTTTCTTCGATTAAATCTGTTAAGTAAGAAAAAAGTGCGCTAGTTTCTTTTTATAGCTAAAACTTCTAAACACTTTTTTGGAGTTTGCTTGCATTTGTTTCTTATATTCTTTTTTAATTGCAATTCTTTACTTAGTAATTTTAATAATAATAATTATCGTTTTTTAAATTTAATTTTATTTCATTTTATATTTCTCGTTCGATTTAAATGCTATAAGTATGTAAATACCTGCCTAACTCAGAAGTTTGTTTAATAATTTTACTTTTATTTTGTATTTTGGTATTGGTTTTTTTTAAATATTTATTCGCTATATTGAAATTTCTTATATATGCGTGTGTGTGCGTTAAAAACTATTTTGGCCTTAATTTTTAGAGGGTGCACTACTCTACATGCTGAAACATTTCATTGATTTCGGTTTTTTTCTTTAAATTTTTTCTCCAGTTCATATATTTTATTTTTGAAGCACATTAATGTGCAACAAAAAATCTAAAAAAAAATCTATTTTTTTGTCGTGTAGTCTAGTGTAGATTAACTGTTGTTGCGCTGGCTCGCTAATAATGAACTGGCTTATATACAAAGTCTGCGAACACTCGAAAACTGAAACTGATTTCGCTGTTAACTTTAAATTTTTATCGTTTTGGTGAAGCGAAAGATTTGTGTCTGAGTGCAACAGTTAACACCAACTATTTAGTGGAGAGAGGAAGGGCGGGGTAGGGACAGGCGCGGAGCTAAGAAAGGGGTTGGAATGTCTTTGTATTACTTTAAATACGTATATTTTCATTATATCCTTTGCATTTTTCTTCTCAATTTGTGCAACAGTTTTCAACTTGCTAAATGTCTGTGCGATAGGCAAAAAAAAAGTAACAGTGAGTGAGTGTGTGTGAGAGAGAGAGATAGCGTGTAGTAGTAGTGAAAGAGATAGAGCTAAAAACTTGTATATATATACAACAAAATGTATGCAAAATATTTGCCTTTTCTTTAAGTTTTCCTTTGTTTTGTTGTTGTTGTTGTTGTTGTTGCTTCTTCGTCTTCCTCAATTTAATGTTAATGTTAATGTTTATTTGCATCTGCACAGCAGAGAGAATAATTTTCTTATGCAATTTCCATTTCAATTTTTTGTTAACATTACTATTTTTATTTTGTTTTCTTTGATTTTTTTTCATATATATATACTATATATATTTATGTACTGTATATGGTATTGTATTTATGGCTGTGCTTAAGGAATTTCACATTTTCCTAATTTCCGTTATCATTTTAAATTTGTTGTTAATTATGCTTATGTAATGTACATTAATTAAATTTCGTCTTACAACGTCTGGTTTATGATGGTATGTGTATAATTTGTTGTTGTTCTTTTTTTTTAGTTTATAAAAAGGGAGTATAATTTTTGTTATATTTATAGAGTATATTTAACGCCTAACAAATTTCCATTTTAATTTTTTGTTTTCGTTTCGTTTGTTGTAAATGCAGTTATTGACCTGAACATTTTGTTAATAATATTTATGTGTATATTATTTTGTTAATTATTTAATATAATGTACGTATGCATTTATTATGTATGTATGTGTATGTATGCATATATATATATATATGTATTGTATTTGTATGTAGTTGTTTATGTTTATGTATATATATGTTTATTTGTTGTAAATTAGTTAAACAATTTTTGCATTTTGCATTTTCTTATGGCATTTTTTCTTTGTTCTCATTTACGCTTTCTTTATAACATCTTTATTGCTTTTGTTGTTGTTGTTTGTTTCAACAATTTTACTTAATGGAATTACAAAGTTTTCTGTTGTTGTGTTTTTCTTCTTTCTTGTTGTTGTTATATTTTTCACTTTAGATTTCTGACGTCACAAAAATTACAAATTACGCTGTCTCGCAACGGATTTTTAAATAATAAAAAAAAGGAAAAAAAAAGTAAAAAAATTGATTGGGGAATACGGGTAGGGTGTAGGGTGTAGGTTAGGGGTAGGTTTACTATTAGGTTTGGCTTACGTGCATAAATAAATAATCATAGCTTAAAGTGTACTTAACAAGGCTACAACTTACTTAAATACATAAAACAAATATTACAAACTAAATTTATATTTATTGTTTTTTTTATGTTAAAAAAAATTTGTTAAAATAATATATATTTAGTTATTTGTATATATATTAGTTTTGGATAAATTACATTTAACAATAGGCAACAACACGGAGCAAATGTTTTTGTTTTCGTTTCTTGATTATTTTTTTTGTTTTTTGGTTTGCAGCTGCATCAACATCAGTGTTGCAACTGCAACTGGAGGTTGTAACTGTAGGTGGCAATTGTAACATATCAGAATTGTTAGGAAACAAAGGCAACGCTGGGATTGGGCGGAAACAGGAGCATGTAAACAGGGCGTGGCATGTACAAGTGTCGATGTTGTGTATGCGTGTGTGTTTTTGTGTTGCATGAGGCACGACTTGTGGTTGCAACTTGTTCTTGCAACAATTTGCGCTTTACTTTTACACTTAATTGAACTGAACTTTTCTATCGCTTTGATTTTCTTATTCTCTTACAGAAATTGGCCAATTGGCAATATAAAATTGCTAAGAATTGCGTTAAAAGTGGGCGTGACAGAGGACAGAGGAGAGGGGAATGGGAAACTGGGGCGTGGTTTGGGTTTAGCCAATTGTGCTACAGTGCAACTTGCCTAGAGTGAAACAACAGCAAATGACTATTATGTAGAAATTTCTAATTGAAATCAATGCTTAATCAATGCACGAGGTTTCACTATAGGTTCGTTCTACTGTACTTGCTACATTTTTACATAGTATTTGCTTAGCAATTTCTTTAGCTGGTTTTTTGTTGTTGATTTCACACAATTATCAAATTTCTTATTATTAGAAAAATCCGCAACGCAAGTTGGCTGAGTTGTTGAGTCGTTGTTGTTGTTCATGTGGTTGTTGCTGCTGCTGTTGTTGTTGTTGTTTAACGCGTGCGTCTTCTACGTGCAACTCCACCGCCGTCAACATCGTCGCCAACTTGTCGCGGGTTTGGCAATTTTTATGACGTCTCTAAAAATCATACTTTGAAGGTTTTCTCCCGCCGCTGCTGCTGTTGTTGTTGTTGCTGCTGCTGCTGATGGTGACTACGATGCGTTTGCTGTTGCTGCTGCTGTGCAGTGCCATTGGCTGCTAGCAGCGACATGGAGCCGGCGTTGCACAATGCTGCTGTGGCAACATCCTCACACACATAGCTGGGAATGCGATGATCGGAACGCGATCTTTCACGATCATGTGTACGATGATGATGTTGTTGTTGCTGTTGTTGCTCAGCTGCTGTTGCTGCTACTGCTGCTGCTGTTACTGCACCATTCCGCTTGCTGCTTGCCGCCTGCTGTTGTGATCGACGATTGCCCAAGCGCTTTAGCTCGTAGTCTCGTGCATCTGCAACATCAAAGGTGGCAGCACGTTGCTGCTTGCCATGACGTTGCTGCTGCGAGGACTGTTGCTGGTGTGGTTCGTATTGCTGCGGGCAATATTCGTCGTATTCATGATCATCGCAGATATTTGCATTGCAGGTTGTTTGCTGTTGCATCTGCAACTGTTGCTGCTGCTGCTGGGAGCGATGCTTCTTGGGTGGCAATGGAATGGGGGCCTGATTGAGTTGCTGTTGCTGTTGGTGTGTCTGTGTCTGTGTGCTGGCTGAGGCTGCCGCCGTTGCTGCGTGCAGCGATGTTGCTGCTGTGCCCGTGCCCTTCGAACATGTCGTCGTGGCACGCCGCACAACATCAACGCCGCCGCCGCAGCAGGCGCATTCCTACAATTCCGTCACAGAGTATAAATCATTGCTGGCATGAGCAGAGCTTGCTACCCCACCAGCAACAATGGCTGCCGCCGCAGAAGCCGTTGCACCACCAACACCAGCTGCACCACGTTTCAGCGAGCGATAGAACAATGCCTGTTGCTGCTCCGCGAGCAACTGTTGCTGATGTTGCTGTTGATGATGATGCTTGCTGCTGGCACTAGTTGAAACAGTGCCGTGATAATTGTTGTTGTGCTGTCGCTGCTGATGTTGTTGCTGCTGCTGTTGCTGATAGAAGGCTTGTTGTTGCTGCTGCTGTTGCTGATGGTGATAGGTACTGGTGTCGTAGGAGTGTTGCTTCTTCATGCTGCTCAACATGGGCTGTGCACCATATTGGCCCTGTTGCTGCAACTGTTGCGCTTGCAACTGTTGCTCTGCGTAGCTTCTCGCATTGTCTAGCGTTTCAGCACGTCGCGGACGTTCCCTCTCCCTGTCTCTCTCCCTCTCACGATCTCTATCCCTCTCTCGCTCACGCTCTCGTTCCCTCTCCCTATCTCTTTCTCTTTCGCGCTCGTAGCCAAAGCTAGCAGATTGCTGTTGTCGCAAACTCGCTGATTTCGGCGGCAATGTTTGCATATGATTTGCATTATTTGCATCCCTTGAATTTTTATGACGATTCTTGGGCGGCAACGAGGGAGGTTGTTGTTGCTGCTGTAATTGTTGCAGCTGTTGCTGCTGTGTGGCCAGTTGCAGCTTCTGCTGTGTTGCTGCTGCTGCCGCTGCTTGGGGACGTTGCAGCGAACGATATTGCCCCAAATTGGCGGCACACAGCGGCTGTGCTGAGATCTTTGTCTGTGTTGCTGGCGTTGTCATATTGCTTGGCGATTGCCCGGGAATCTCCGGCAGCGGCTGATTCACAATCGATGCCGGGTTGAGTGAACGTTGCACACGTGGCGCTGCGGTTGGCGCCACCGACTGTTGTTGTTGTTGTGGCTGTGCCGAGGGATAAACGCTGCTGCTCTCGATGCTGTAGACGGCGGAAGGCGGCAATATATGTGTTGTCGGTGGATGATGTTGATGTTGCTGCTGCTGTTGCTGCTGTAGCTGCTGCAGTGCCAGCAATTGTTGCTGTTGTTGCTGCTGCAGTGCGAGCAACTGTTGCTGCTCCTTGGCATAGGAGCTGCCCACGCCTGTGGTGCCGGGTATTTCCGTAAAGGTGTTGACTATCTTTGGCTTGGGTGGTGGCGGTGGCGCGGGCTGTGGTTGCAACAGTTGCTGCTGCTGTTGTTGCGGTGGCGGCGGCGGTGGCACCACCTGTTGCTGCAACTGCAGCTGCAACTGCAGCTGCAACTGTTGTTGTGTTGCTGGCGCCGACTGTTGTTGCTGCTGCTGCTGCAATGAAGTTGTCGTCGTGCTCGGCACCAACATGTCGGTGGAGCCGGCAGCATAAACTTGTGGCATGCAATCGGCCTGCTGGCAGTAGTCCTTTGATACGGTGGCTATCGATGGCGTCTTGGCGCTCCGTAAATTAGGCGATAGCGATGCACCCTTGAGAGATCCCCCGTAGCGTCCCACATGCCGCAATGTGGCACATTTATTGGCCGTGGCAGCGGCAACAATATTCAAATTGTTGTTGCCACGCACGGCTTTGGGACCGATGCTGATATATTTGGGATCGAAGCGATTGAAGCTCGTGTTGGTCACGTCACGCGGATCACGATCATCGGCGAGGGCATCGTTGTCCAGTCCATTGCCCGTTGACTTGCACATCGCATTCGCTGTCTGCGCCGACAACACGGAGCGTATGGAGCTGCCGGTGGAACGTGGCAATGTTGCCGATGCAAAGATGTTTTTCAGTGTGCTGCTGCTGTTGCTGTGTTGATGTTGATGCTGCAACAGTTGCTGCTGCTGCTGCTGCTGTTGTTGTAGTTGCTGCTGTTGCTGCTGTTGTTGTTGCTGCTGCTGCTGCAACTGCTGTTGATTGATGTTGCTGCTGCTGTGTTGCTGCGTGTTGTTGCTGCTATTGCCTGCATACGTGCTGCAGGCAAGCGAATCTCAGTAAAAGTCGTTTGATTCGAGCGTCTTACACTGTTTGCTGAGCGTCGCATATTTCCCATTGTTCGGACCCGGCAAATACGAGGCCGACTGTTGGTGATGCGACGGCAGACGTCCCAGCGTATGGTGGCCAGATCTGTCAAAGAAAAACACACACAAAGTTTAGTTGAGTTATTGTCTTGTCAGCGGCAACAGTTGCTGACAGTGTGGAAGCTTAAACGGTAACTAGTTGGCAACATCGGGGGTAGTCAGGCAAGCGGATCTAATAAATTAATGACAACTAGCATTAATATCAGCCTCGACAGATTCCGATTTTTTCGTGTTGCTAATTTTATTTATAATTTATCTACTACACTTTTTTTTATATAAAATGAGGCAGCAACTTGAACTAGATGAAGGCCTTTTTTTTGTGGTTTGATGTATTATTTAATAATTTTTTTGTTGAAATTCAAATTTCTTCAATACTGTATCAAATCACATAAATGATAAAAACATGTAGTGTTTCATATTAAGCAATTTGTTGATACATTTTTTAATAATATTAATTTCGTTGAAATGTAATCATAATCAAAATGTATTCATCATAGTGATCCGAATACTTTTAAAAGTCCATCTGCCTGTTACTTGCAGAAATTTATATAGATTTCTAATTGACAAATGTCGCTAAACTCATTGTTGCGGTTAAGTCTTGATCTCTTGGGAATTTTACAGACAAAGAAGAAATATGTACATTTATTTTTTAAATTATATTCGTATAAATATTCGTAACTAAACTTTTCAAGCTTACTCCCTTTTTTAGCTTGATGTGGCTTTCAAAATTGTATTTAAAATTTATTAGTGCTTCGTATTTCGCGATGCTCAAAAAATCGGTGTTTAGTACGTCGAAACTTGACTGTAATTAAAATATACCGAATATAAGACTAATTTTTTACATTAATGGACTCGACAGATAAGTGAGAGTATAAATTCAGTTGTGGAAGGAAGCAACTAAGTGTCTTCAAAAACACTTTGAGAGAGTCCAACTGTTTGTGATTCTGTGGCTAAGGAACAATTCATTTCTTGGTTAAAACATAAAAATCGATAAGATTGGAATTTTCTGGTGCCAACAGAAAAATAATTTAGTTCTTTCATTCATTTTGATTTTCGAAGGAACAATAAATGCACTTTTGACGTACAAATTCTGAAAAGCAAAAGGACATTAGCTCAGTGCTTTACTTAGTTTTGATTACATTGATCTATCTTGCTCTAATAAAAAGACACTTGCCCAATTGCGACTATCTGTGAGGCGAACAACATTTAGACATGCTAGCCAGAACCTAATTCGATTTAACTGTGGCATAAAATAAAAGTCCTTTAATTAACACCCTGTAGCTTTAGAGTAAAGTTTTACCGAAAAAATTTGCTCGGTAAGGTTATCTATAAATTTACAAGAATATAGACAAATGAAGGTAATTTATTCCTCATATTAATTATGATCTCTCTGTTTTTTTCTCTCTGCTCAGTTTATTCATCTACTTTCTATCATATAAATCGACTTATAAGACGTTTAACAATTATTGATTAATTCGTTAGTTAATTTTAAGCTTTTTGTTAGGAATGAAGTTTAATTTTCGACACCTATTACATGAGTTCTCCTACGGAAAACTATGTGCTTTTCAAATTCAAATTTTAAGTAAAAATTTGCATGGTGATTGCGGCAATCGGAATTAGTTTTAAACTTGTTGAATAAAGGAAGGTGCCTGTGTTATGAATATCCTTAATCAAATCGAAATTCTTTTGAATTTTGTAAGAATTTATACGAAGTATCAAAAAAAAAAAATAGTTTTTTCTATGTGTCCAAACTGTTCTATACTTTCAGTTAGTTTTGTAGCTTTAGTTAGAAGTGAAGTTATAATTTTTTTAGTTGCCATTTGCGTGACTACCCCTACTGTTTTAGGGTCAAGTTTGAAGAGATAAAGTGTCGTGTGTGCGTTATGCGTTAAAGTGTTGTCCTTGTACGAAATTTGGTTATTTTTACATAAATTTATGTACAAATTTTGAGGTTGACATCAACTTCACAAATGTACGATTATGGATGGTACATAAGGGCGTGTGCGGTCATGCAGGTGGGCGTGGCCTAGTGCAGAGGGCAGTGGGCACACAACAACAACAAAATGAATTTAAAAAAAAAACGAACCAAAAATATAATGAAAAAAATAAAGAAACAACAAACGAACAAAAGACAACAACATAATGTACACAGGACAGATAATAAAATGAAAGAATAATGAAAGTAAAATGGGAATTAAACCAAGTGTACAATTGAAGGATCTTAGATTAATACTAAACTATGGTAAATTGTCAAATGAAAAGCAAACAAATGAAAGGATAAGAAATTAAACTTCATGCCTTGTGCCATGCACCAAATCATAGCCGGGCGGCGGCGACGGCGAACGTCGGCTGACAGAGGAGTTTCGATTGGGCCCAAATCCCAATCCCATTCCCATGCCCATGCCCAATCCCAATCCCGATGCAGTTGATGTTGCCGAAGCCGCCGCCGTTGCTGTGGTCGAGTTAGTTCTATGCTGTTGTTGTTGTTGTAGTGTATTGTTGTTGTAGTGATGGTTGTTGTTGTGGTGGTGGTTGTGGTTGTTGTAAGTTGTTGTTGATGTATTGTTGCTGGATGATGTTGTTGCTGTAGATGATGATGATGCCAACCCTTGTCGCAATCCTGCCGTCCCATTCCTATATGGTCCGACTCCATTGTTGCCACCAGCCAAGCTGCCACCACTGGGCAATGTCCCAGTGTGTCCAGCCGCCGCTGTGCCCGCCATGCTGCCGCCAATCGGGCCACCGTGCGCCTGCTGATGATGCAACAACGTCCGGTTAATGGTGCCCGTGCTCATGGGCGCCGTTGGCGATATGCTCGCACTTGGCGCATTCGAGGCGGGAAACAGAGGCGCCGTCTCCGACTTGTCGCCATCCATTGTGGGTCTGAAAGCCACATAGAAACCGAATTAATATCATATTTAAAAACCATTAATATTTGTATTTCAAATCTTCTACCGCTTGCTGAGATAAATCCAGGCATGGGAATCGGCATAGACGAGTATCGTCAGCAAAAAGGAGGTCAATAATCCCGCCACCATCATCAGACTGAGACCGAGCAATCCGCCTCCGCATAATCCCTGCAATGCCTCCGCATAATGTCGATCGATGGCGCGTCTGTCCAGCGTTGTCGAGAGTGTCGTTAAATTCTGTTTCGTCTGCTCCAGATCGTTGTCCATGGAGTGCAGTGTGCGCTGTATATCGATGCGTGGATACGTGTCCTGGCTCATGCTACATCATTTGAAAATAAATTACAAGTTCATTAATTAACCACTTAAAATATTCTAGGCGAGTCTGCTCGACTACACACATCCTCTGCACTTAGGTCTAAAATACAACAACATCAGCAACTAAGTATAATTTTTCAAATTGTTGCGAGCTGGGTCAAAAATTATTTGAGTTTATCATTTCGACTCAAAGTAGTGCATTTTCTGTGTCATAAATTAGGATCATTTGTTGTACGTTTTTAAAAAAAAGTTAATTCAATTTAGCCAAAATTTCACGGGCATTGTAATTGAAAAATACATTTAAAAAGGGTTGCTATGAAAATTAAAAAAAATATATATAAGGTGATAAATTTATAGCAAGAGTGCATCTGAACGCATTGTAACGAATATAGTTATTTAATTGTATTAGTTTGATCAAAATCGGTCCAATACGTTCTATCAGAAACCTCTCGTACGGAAGATCGGCGTGAAATTGGTTTTATAAGAAATTTTTGTTTTGATTTTAAACATATTTCAACGAAGCTGACAACATATTAGAAATTTCCTATCGGTAACAAATTCGTATTCTTGACTTGATCAGTCCTACTTAGGTGCAGAATTCTCATCGTTGTCTCTGCTTACCGTTGCATCATTTCAACGCTCTCACGAGCACGTTCCACCAAATCTCGAGACTCGTTGAGGCGCAGTATAAATCGATTTCTCAGGGTGCCACAGTTGAGGAAGTAGACATAAGGACTGCGCTGTAGTTGCAACAAATATAGAGAGATAAAGTGAGAGACACAAGGAGATTAGAGGTCAAAGTTAAAGACTTACCATGCCCACCTGTCGGCACATGTATTCATGGGGTCGCATACAAAAGTCGCCAGCTGCCACACTTGAGGCTAGATAAATGCCAGCCAAAAGCCAGCAGACGATGATGCAGAACAGACCCGAGACGCTGAAGAAGATCAAAGTGCAGCGGGAGCGACGGGCGACGCCAATCACGAGGACAGTGCACAGGAAGAGGAGGAGCGTGAGGAAGGCCAATGTGGCGGGCCAGCGTATAGACTCGTAGAGTTCACCAAGCTGCAAGATGAGAAGGAAACAAAGACGAGAAAAGGAGAGAGAAAGAGAGGGAAGAAACAAGAGGAAAGGAGAAATGGATTAGAGATGAGAAAAGAAAAGAAATAAGATGGAGAAAGAGGCGAATAAAAAGAAGATAGGATGTAAAAAGTGAGAAAAGAATACAGAATACAGACGAGAGAACATAAATAAGAGGGGGAAGAAAGAAATGAAACGAGAGGAAAGGAGAAATGGATTGGAGATGAGAAAAGATATAAGATGGAGACAAAAGGCGGATAAAAAACAGACAGGATGAAAAAAGTGACGAAAGAAAACAGATGGAAAAGACAGGAAAAAGAGAAAGGAAGAAAATAGGAGATAAACGAGAGGAAGAAAGGAAATAAAAGATAAAAAGAGAAAGTTATTGAATGATCGTATAAAGGGAATCACAAGTGAGATGGGTTATGTTATGTGACACCTACATGTAGTATGCCCATCAACGAGGTCTCGTTCTCGCTGCCCTTGGTCTTCATGAAGTACAAGACCATGTTGTCGAGCGAGGTAACCGCTCGGGAAGTGTTCTCCCGCACCAGACGCGTCGTCTCGATGAGCAGCATGACAGCCGTTTGATTATACTGCGGTTTCTCCACCTGATGCACCACATTGTGCGAAGCCATTTTCGTTTCGAGATCATGCTTGATGGTTTCAGTCTGCAAAGATCAATCAGAGAAGTGTAGAGATGAGAATTAGTGACATGTGGTTTAAATACTTGTACAATCGATATCTGGTATGACAAGTTACAAAGCTATCTTTGAACTTCTCGTTCTATGGGAAACTCCTTAGACTCTGCTAAATGAAATACTACAGAGAAAAGCCACTTTTGGATTGCGAAATTTTTGTTTATAATTGTTAACTATATTTTAATGGATTAAAATATATATGTGTATATATATATTATCTATTAATCTTGAATTAGTATACTAAAAATGAATTTTTGTTTTTATTTTTTTTAAAATAGCTCTTCTAAGTCATTTTAAATAATAGTCAACAGCCTTAATAATGTATAAGAGAAGGATCTAATTCAGTTTTCAATTTAAAGCGAAAAATATCATCAATATTTGTTTATAAGAAGACTTTTAACAAGTAACTTTAATTACGGTTAATTAAAATATGATTAGTAGATGTCGGATGAAAGATGGTAATAAAGATTTTTAATTAAGCAAATCCAGGCATAAAGTCCCTAAGGCTAGTATATAATGTTAGAAGATATATACAAATTTAAATGAAAGGGAGTCACTAAAGGAACTCTCGAAAGGATTGTCTCTAAATGTATTAACTTTTTCAATTTGTTCTTATAAAATGTCCCTCAGCCAAGTGAAAGTTAAAAAAGAAAACAATCCTATTCTCTTCTCTTTCCAAAGTCTGCACAAGTTGATGTAATTCGAATAGATTAAAGTTGACTTTGCTTTCAAGATGTTGTCGTATGTGATTATAAAAAAGATATGTCGAGGGGGCAGGGAGAAAGAGAGAGTGAAAGAAGGGAGAAGAAATTCTATTGAAAGCCAGCCAAGCTGGCGAAGGGTTTGCTTTGACTTTAGCTTTGTTGTCCATTACTTAAGTCCGTTGCGTTGCAACTCACGAAACAGGTGAGAGAGCAGTTCAAAAGTAAATGACCAAAAATGGGAAAGAAAAAAGGGAAAACCCCCTATAAAGAGCTCACACACACACACACACGGGCAGTTAGATAGACATACAGCTAGACAGAGAGAGGGAGAGAGATAGCGACAGACATGCAACGGGGCAAACATGGAACAAAGGACCAAAAACTTTTCACAAACATATAAATATAGTTTTTTACAATTTAACCGTAATGCTTTTGCTTCCGCACTTGTGCAGGACTTTTAAGTATGCAGAGGGATGACAAAAGAGAGAGAACGATAGATAAAGATAGAGAAAGACAGAGTGGGAGACGGAAAATGAGACAGATGGCACGACAGGCAGCAAAACGTGGCCGGGCTTAGGGTCGAGAGCTCGCCTAAAAGCAGACTACACACACACACGTGCACAATGTGTCTCCTCTCTCCCTCTGTTTTTTCCCTTCTTCCCCCTTCCTTGCCATTCATGTGTGCTTAGTCCTGTGCCTAGATAATTAATAGCGTTTTACTTAAGAGCCAAGCAATGCCAGCCATCTGTTTAGGCCACAGTATCAACTTGTCGACACCTAGACACTCCTCCAAATCCCAGCATTACCCCACCCCTCCCTCTCCGCACACCATGTAACTGACTTTGCGCCTTTATCTAGTCCTTACGCTCTCCTATCTCGTTCTTTCTCTATCTCTCTCTGCTTTGCTTTGCGTGCTCTCTTAACCTTTTGCTTTATCGGCATCTTTTATGTGCACATGCATATATAGATATGAAAATGTGTGTGTGTGTGTGTGCTGACAAAGTTTATGAATAGCAAAAGCAAAAATCTTTGGCGAGCAGGGAAAAAACACCATGTCCTGTCCCCTGTAATTCATGTCCTGTTTTGGATTCTATTTATCGCAGTTGCGTCCCAGAGATGCACGTTTTATTTTAATATACTTGTAAACAAATAAAGATAGAAAAAATGCAGATACACTTTGAATTTGATTTTCATCTGTTACACTTTAAACATGATAGTTTTTGATGATTTCCTGATTGAATCAAATGCAGATATCGCATGAATTCAACAGGAAAAGCATTTGCAACCAAAGGGAGAAGTAAAGTGATAGCTAAAAAATAGATTTCACCAGTTAAGCGAGTTTACAAATTAAGTTTACTTTTTATTTGGATCATAATACACTAATAAAAATACGACTGAGTTCCTAATTCAAGAGTAATTGTATTTAATCTTTCATTTTTAAAGACAAATAAATAAAATTTAATAAAAACATTCAATCAGCATGTTTCCTCTATTTCTAACAATTTTTGCCTAGTTGTAATTGTTAAATTTATTATTATAAGTTAAATCATAACTGGGAAAATAATTCAGGCGTAAAAAATAATGTAATACATATTTTTGTATTCTAATTAATCCATCAACTTTTGCATGAACTTATAAAAATTCATTTACACTAGTAAGAAGACGAATCATAATTCTTTAGGCTTAAGCCGGGTATCCAGCACCGCGGAAAACACACATTCCTGTCAATCTTCATATAAAAAACTACGTTATGAATTTTTATTCTACGTTTGTTACCGTTACCGGGTTTTTATATAATTCGCTTTCAAAATACCCGTATGATTTTAGTTTAATTGTAAATTATCTTTATATGAGAAATGTTGAATCTTCGGACTTCCAACAAGCACAACTTTATTAAAGCTCATTCGATTTCCATGCGGAATGTCCTATTTTTCATAATATTAACCCTACTTTAACTTTGCATTTAAATTTTATGCTTCTGAGACAAAATTTTTTTTTTAATTTGACGAATTTTGCATAGTTTTTCCAAAATTTTCAAAAAATTTAAAACTTAAATTTATTCTTTGAATCGACTCCAGATGATACAATTAGAGTAAAAAATTACTTTTAAACTTATTTTCACTTTTTTCTTCACAAACTTAACGGTTATTTCGGTTGGAAAACTTTCGGTTTTTTGGATTTTGGTATAATAAAAGTTTTGTTTTGGTAACGATTTTAGTTACGGTTACCAATTTCAATCGGTTAATACTGTTATGTTTAGGGTTTTAATCTCCGATTGTTGCCAATTTTTTCGGAAGTGTCAAGTGAAAAATGGAGCCAAATAAAGTGCGACTCTACAAAGTGACCATGCAGGTTTCAGGTAAGGTTCAATTATATAGCACGATTTAACAAAGTTTACGTAGCTTTCAAAATCTATTGTATGTACCCCTTTCAATATGAGCGTCATCTATCGTTTGATATAAAATGCACTTTACTCACCTGTCGTTTAAGATTGAGCACAAGGTTTTCCACCTGTTTGCCGGAGCTAAAGGCCTGTAACAGGCCATTATGGAAATCATCGTTGCCATATAAACCTGAAAAGGGAGAGAAAATAGGAATGATTAATACTAATAAGGTTGCCATTCTAAATATCAGCAATTTTTTCTTGTTTTCTCTTAAGAAGCCTACAAGAAATGTTAGGTCATCTGAGCGATCGTTGTTTGTGATCTCTCTCTCTCTCTGAATTCCTCTCTTTTTTTCTTTCAGCCCAGCTACATCAGCATTTGTCGGCAAAGAGCAAAAGCAAACGAATAAACGATTGCGTAGACATTTTTAAGTCAATTAAGAGTGCTAATTAAATTATTATTTTTTATTGTATGTGGAGGTTGGATTATAATGATGGCACTCAGCAGAAACGCAGTCGCAGCGGCTTGACTCATCCATTCATTTACTGATGTTGCTGTTAGCCCAGTACCTAAAGACTACAAAAGCTTATGGGATTCTGACAATGTCTGTCCGTGTGTCGGTCTATTTGAAGACCTTGATTACAGAGAATATTTGACTCGGAACAAACAAATATTATGACAATATTCCTAACAGGTTAGTTTTAAAATAATATTATCAATTATTGGATTTTATTATAAAATATTTGAATTATTCATTAAATTTTAATTTCTGTTTATTTGTAGTTTAGTAAATAGAGCCTTCGCCTGAGTTTTATTTATTTATGTATTTCTAGCGCAACAAGGACTTTTTTAAATTAAAGAACTAATCAGCCGCTCTGCTCAATTGCTAGGACATATTTAGCAAACAGTATATTATATTTAATATAATTATATTATAAACATAATTATATTTATTGTATTCTAATTTATTTATTTATTAGCTTTAAATACACATATTTATTTTTAAGACATATTTTTTATGTATATAGTTTCTTTGGTACGCTAACAGTCTAAAATTATATTTAATTCGATTCGAGTGAAATTAAATTATTTTTAAAACATTTTTTTTTCTAATAGTTTTCCTTTTGTTTATTTTAATTTTAATTTCCATTATGGTGATTTAGTCGAACGACTGCAAAAATGAGAGAATTGGACACTTAACAGTCGAGTATCTTGACATTAGCGTTCTTATTTGTTTTGTTGTTCTGGGCTCAACTCGATTTGACTTGGGGCGTTACCTTTGCCTGTTTGACACACTTTGGCCAAATGGGCAAATTAAGTGTTCGCTTTGTTTTTTTTTATATGTTTGAATATTATTGTGGTTATTATTATTGTTGTTATTATTATTATTTCAACTTCCCATTCCTCTCATGCCTGACACTTGAAGCGACTCCGATTACCGGCATTACCGCCCATAAATCCAGATACGTGCCAAAGCCTCAGTTGCCACACGTAATGGGGCAACTGCAACGTCGCGACGTTTTTGGCTAATTGCCAAGTTAAACACGCGACGGTGACGTCGACGTGCTATTGCCATTTTGGGCGTGACCATTGGCCAACAAACCAATAAAGGAGCAAAAAATATAGTGATGGTGGAGGAGAAGTGCATTTTGCACTTTGGGTTCATTGCACCCAAGGGAACAACAACAACAGAAACTTACCTAGTCCAATGGCCGCACAGGTCATCAACGTTATGATGACCAGGGAACAGCTCTGACAACGCTGTGCGCTAGGCTTGCGCTGTTTGCGATCACAGCAACGAGTCAGCAGATAGAGCAGCAGGCCGAGCAGCGAGAGGATCAACAGGCCGGCGGGTATGGAGGCCAGGATGCCCAAGCTCTGAAAAAATATAAAAGGAAGAAAGCGAATAGAATATGTGTGTTATCGGTCTGTTTATCGATAATAGAAATGGAGAACCGCTAACCAATTGATTATATTCGATAACTGTAAGACTATATTTCAAACAAAAACGCAACTTTCTATAATATCATATAATATTATTGATTACTTACAAATGTTTATTATTGCTATTGACATCGGATGTCAGTTTATCGATTATTGTGATAATGCATCAAAGATAACGAAAAATAACAATACGAAATGCAATTACTTTCGTATGACTTATTGATAGCAAATTGATTATATTCGATAATTTTGCATAAGTAAATATTATCGATATACGAGGTTATAAGCGTTTATACGATATAAATCGAATAAAAACATACCTTAGAAAAATTATATTAGATAACCAAGAACTAACTAAACTAACTACAAAAGACAAGCTAGCTATAATCGATGGCTCTCGAAACCTATTAATAATCGGTAGATTGTTTAAATAATTTACTATCGATAGTTAATCTTATTTAAATATGACATTCTTATTATCGATTGCTTAATAATTTCTAGTTTAATGTGACAGTGTGACCATATTTCACTGAGAAATACCTCCTTTGATGTTGTTCACTGAAAATTCCAGTCAAATGTCACGTTCCTTCCAAGAACTGACCGTTTGCCATAAAAGGACAAAATCAAAGGATAAGGAATAAATGCGAAAAGAAGTATGGGAAGAGGGAAAAAAGAGAAGAGAGGAGAGGGCGTGGGTGTGGGTTTCAAATTTGTTTCAGGGTATTGAGTGAACTTTTAATTGAATAACTTGCAGCTCGTTTTCTGCTGTTTGAGTTGCTCTCGTTGTTGTTGTCGCTGTT